>VZRR01009625.1:2804596-2832883 GCA_013398015.1 Oreocharis arfaki | reverse complement strand
AAATATATAAAATATTTATATCTGTTATCTATTATATATAAAAATATTCCTTGAAAGAAAATCTGAAATTACTGAAATTATTGGGGGTCTTTGTTTTTTTTCTATTTCACAAATATAGACATGTTATTTCTAGGCTGTAGAGTTAGAGAATCTGCTATTGATTGTGCAGGACTCTAGGGGAGTAAGGTATTTGGTGCAAAGTTTTCAGATTTGTCCTAGTCCAGCTGCTAATCTACTAAATTAGTATTTCATTTGTCCTACTCATCTTGAGATTGAATCTTCTATTTTGGATCCACAACTAGTAGAGCATTACATTATTCTAGCATTAGAGACAGCAATTTCAGGAGACCTATCTTTCAACTGATGCCTCACTTCACACCTTCGTAGAAATAGGCTAATAGGTCCTCTTAATTTTATAAGGCTATGAGATCCACCAGAATCAGCTGCCAGACTAGAGGCAACACAAATTGTCAGAGCTTTTAGTGCAAGCAATAACCCAACAGACGAAAATGTAGTGATTTCCACAGTAAATAGTGCCTACAGGCAGTGTAAAGTGTCAGCTAGTAGACTGGATTTCAAACGGTCTCCAGATTGTGCTGGTATATCATTCTGAGAGAAGAGTATCAACCCTGACCTTTCCGGAGTGATAGTAGTGTTCTGGTGATCCATCATAAACAAGGATAAAGCCAATAGTGTGAAGTCTCCACCCAAGAACTGATTAGGCTACTAGCCTTGAGAAACCAAGTGATCAGTTCACTGAACTGTCCTGTCTGAGGTCTCAGCAGTATTTGAATAAACTGAACACTGTTGTTTTAGCAAAGAACTTAGGAAGCTGTGATCTGCAGAGTCTCCAGCTACTTAACCAGAGGAGAGGATTTTAGAGGGATTCAAACAACCCTATATTTTCGTTGGTCTTGTGTTTGGAGAGTGTATAGAATAAGGGCTGTGAGGCACTATCTCTGAAGTGAATGGGACTCTCTAAATTCCATCCAATGTGATAGACTAACTCAGGGTTTAAAAATTTTGAAACGTTGAAAGCTAACATCTATTTTTTCTTACACTAAGTGCACCAATGAATATCATTACTCGAAAACAATTAAAAAAAAACACACTGGAGGAAAACAAAAAGAAAAATCAAGAAAAATTTTGGTTTCTAAATCAGTGTTTTACTACCAGTTGCATATTTTAAGTATTAAGTGAAGACAAATTAACCCAAAGAACCAGCAATTCCTCATTAGAAATCCCTTTCTGTCTCAGTTACTCAGTTCCTCAGTTCTCACCGTACTTTCCTTTCACTGGTTCTCATAATTTTTTTCTCACCACAAAAAAGGTCTAAATTCTCAATATAAAAGCAGAAATTCACACAGGAAAAATTCATCCTTATATTAAAAATAAACTTAATTTTCTAAGAACTACTTCAGATATATTTTCAGACATATACCATAAACAAGATACCTCAAGAAGGGCAAGAACAAGCACCATTCCTCACATTTTTTGGCCATCTTTAAAAGGCAGCTTTCTCCGTACAGGTGGCTTGAAGCCTTCAACATATTGCATCTGTAATCTTTGATATGCTTAGCACAGACTCCTGTGGAGACATTTTCTTAATTATGAGTCAGAGAAGCTCTCGAAATCCCAACTGTCTCTTTTACTTTATCTAATCTGATGGGCTCATTTGTCCTAAATACTTCGCTTTGCAACCCTGAGAGTCATCCTCTAGCAGTATACTATAACATGTGTCACTCTTTCCCTACTAATATCCAATTAGGCAGTCATCCATCTTTTTGTATTGCCTTCTCTAATCAGAAAGTCATATGCAGAGATGGAAAAGATCTATTTTATCCATCTCCTGTCAATGTAGATTTATTCCCTACAGTGTATTTTCTAGCGTTATGTTTATTTAACTTAGATTATTACAGATTTTTCAAAATAAAGTTCAAGCCAAATTATATGAACAGCTTGGATTACACCATTTGGGAGTTATATGATCAGTAACCAACGCCAAGAGAATCAATAGACAGGAAACGACATTAAATGTGAGCAGAGAAATAAATGTGCCTTTTACTCTACAACCAATACAATTCATAGAACTAAATATTAGTTAAATAGATTCTAGTGGAACTGTAATAGTTCTGTAGGAAAATTGGATCTATCTATTCCTGGCAAGGAAGCAAGAGGCAAAGCAGAGATGGTCATCAAAGGCCAGATGTTTTACATTATCTATAAATTTGCACCACTAAATATTTGACTCTTTTTTTAAAGCCTCAGTAACAGTGTGAAATAGCTGACCTTTTCAACGAAAGGAGCCCAGCCTTGTCCAGGGGAAGTACAGACCCACTCACTGGGTGTGACCAAATCCAGAAGCCTGTGCAGTGCCTGGGCAGTCAGTGGAGGCTCCCAGTAATGCCAGAGAGTCCTGGCAACCATACTAATTATTGGCGTGTAGTCACATCACAGGTACTTGGGATGAGACCACCAAACCTACTTCATGTATGTCACTGAGCAGATGTCAGATGGCAATATTAAGTTATTCCTGGCTCACAGTGACAGCTCTTCATGCTTTCCTGATGTCTCTGGGCCTATGTTCCCCAGTTATTCCTGCTCAATCTTCTCTCACCTTGTGTGCACAAAGCACAAATCACTGTACGCAACCAAATTAGAGAGGCAGAAGAAGCAGCAGAAATCCAGGTCAAATTGTCTCTTATCAGGGAACACAAACAGCCCTGTCAATACTGTCTCTTTTGGTGTGAAGGGGGCCACGAAAGTGGGAAGAATTGCTGTCCAGAGAAATAATAAAGACTACAGGGAGAAAAAAAATCAACAGATCAAAGGATGATGACACAGACAGGCCTTCAGCTTTGTAAACACACTAACACAAAGACGTGACTACACCAAAACATAGTCACTGGATGAAGAGTAAACATGACATAGGTGGATTTATAGGAATTCTGCCTCTAAATTAACATACAAATCGATAACATTTCTACTTAGCATTGCATGTAGAAATAAAAGCCCTAATTAAATAATAAAAATTGATATACTAGAAGTTTAATTAAAAAATCATAGTCATGCCAACATTTTCTACTTAGCTTTTTTATAGAAGCAGTGAAATAATTATGACATAAAGCCCTTAAAGAGAAACTTCATTTTCTGTTGATGAATATCATCAGCTTTACACACTATCTTCATTTATTATAAGGTCAAGTTGCAGCAAACAAATGAAGAAAACATCTTACGAAAGGGAATAGGCTAAACCAACAACCTGTGTGTAAGAAACAGTCACTCTCATAACCCTCAATCTCAGTGAGCACATCTACAATAGAAAATTAAATAACTCAAGAGAATGTACACAAGAACTTGGATTCTATTGTCTAAAGAGATAACACTGACACTGGTATGGTTTTGATGCAGGAAAATTATTCAGTCTGTGATTTCCCTCACATAATCTGGAAACACTGGAGTAAGTAGCCCAGATGGTGAGGGCACCATCCCAGCAAACATTCAAGGTCAGGCTGAATAGGGCTTTGAAACACCTGGTCTAGTTGAAGGTGACCCTGCTCGTGGCAGGGGAGGCTAGACTAGAAGGCCTTTAAATGTCCCTTCCAACCCAAACTATTCTCTGTTCTGTAAGTCTACGATCCTTTATCAGTTTTCAGGCACAGCACAGACATCATTAGGGCCTCAGAAGAGGTAGGCATCCTCTTTGGGGGGCTAGAATTATTATTGTTATGTTATTGTGGCTGTGTGCTGCTCTTTCCAAGGTGGCTCCAGATAACAGTCCCAGACATATTTAATTTGCTGTCCCAGATTTGCCATGTAGAAGCACAATCCACCCCTGAAAAGGAGAAAGGAAGTGAAAGTCCTTGCTCTTTGCTTTCCCTGTGTCTGTGTTAAGAAATGGTGTGGTTAGCAGACATGCTGGCATACTAGTGTTGCAGTTTTCCCATGCACACTGACCTCATAGTGAGTGGCTGTGTGAAGAAAAGATGCACTCTGTGGCGGATAGGCATCACTGTTCATACCCCACTCTTTTGCTTGCTGCCGCTGGGGACTGTTTTTGCTGTAAACTGTGAGATACTGTTAGGATTTTCAAGAGATTACAAAAATTTGAGAGTGAATTGTTCTTGTTCCAGTCAACAATTCAGTCTTTCTTCACCCTGACTTCAACGATAGCTTCTCCCTATCAGATTTGAGACTGCTAGTATGGCGTTGTATATGGTGAAGAGATAGCACATTTAGCTGTCAGGAACTTGAATACCACGATAGCAGAGAAAAATGAGACTGTTAGGATGACAGAAAATAAATAGAAAATGATGGGTGCTGAGGGCATTCACTGACCATCTGTATATGGCAGAACAGTCATTCTGGGCTCAGGAAATAAGAAATCTGAATCATGATGCATAGCTGGGATGACTTACTGACTTCAGACAGGGAAGGCTACATTTTTAAAATTGCATGTTTACTTTGCCACATGCCACATTAAAATCAGAACTACTTTGAAGCATAAGAACTTAGAAAGTTTTATCTTTGGGGTGCTTAAAAGTAACCCTGGTTAATTTTTAAGCTGCACATGCTATTTCTTCTGCCTTATGTAAAGCCATTAACAGAGTCCTGCAAAACAGTACCCTTTTAATCCTCTTGTGAATGGGGAATTATTTAACAAGCTGCCCATATTTTAATACCTCTACTTAAGACTCAGATTTTTCTTTGCCTCTTAGTACCTTCATCATCAAGGAAGTCTCACGAAATTGATGTGGATGGCCAAAAGGCAGGGATGGTGTCTGCAGGGGAAGGAATGCAAACAGGGTGGGAGCACAGTTGCAATGCCGCCAGTGAATATCAGTACCCTCCAAGCTACCCTTGTCCATAAAGCTGCAAAAGAGGCTCTAGAACTGCAATATGAAGGACCTAGAAGCTCTAGAGCCTGCAATCTTGGAGCAGATACAGCCTGCTTTCAAAATGCATTATTTCTTAGACTGGAGCAATTCAAGACATGCCACTGCAAGAAGTCTGGATCTCAACATTTCACGTGTCCCTGATGTTATTACTGAAGGTTGTGACCACCTGTTAAATTAGAGACAAATTAAAAAACTAGGAGTGAATGAGACACAGAAGGTGTACTTGTTAACTTTGAGCAGTTAGCCACAAAGGTAGCTGCAAAATCACATCATGGTGTGAGTTCAAAGATGACAGCCCTATAAGTAGTATATTTACTGCCCTGTTTAGTGGGGTTTTCGCTTTGATGTTAAGTGATTGATAAGAGAATGTATGACTCCTTGAAAAAAACGTCCTTCTGGGAAGAATTAATAAGTATTCTGTGAAGTAAAGCAGAGTGTTAACTTTCGAAAAGTTAATATATAGGACACTGCAAAACAAGCAACAATAATGCCTCAAAAGAAAACCATTTAAATTGTTATGTTAAAATACCTCCTGCTGACTGATGCATCTGTAAGTATCATACCTGTGACTTCCTTTTTTTTCTTTTTTTTCTGAGGCTGAATGGAAGAGTTTTCTTGTTATGCTGCACCTGAAACTAAGCTGGAGATAGCAAAGGAGCTGTGCACTGTTATCCATATTGTTCACTGGCTTCTGGGATACAATCCTTTGCATCTTTTTTTTTTTCCTCCATGATCTTTTTTGCCATCTGCTTTTTTTGGCACAAGAGCAACATGCCGTCTTGAAGCAATTTCTTATACTTCTTTTGGTCTCTTTCATTCTTTCCCTCCTATGAATCAAGGGTCACAGGCTCATAACGCTTTGGGGCATTTGACAGACATCTCCCTCTTTCATCTTTTATTCTTCTTCTGAAATAAAATTTGTCTTTCATTCATTGTGTAGAGGATGCCTCTTACAGATATCCCAAATGAGGCCAATGATGAAAATAGGTTAAGAAAGATATTTTTAGAGGTTTATCAAATACAAGAAGATGGGTGAGAAAATTTCTTTAATTTTCTGTCAAAATCTTTCCAGAAATAATGGAGGAAGTATCATGATAGTTTTTCTAATAATAATTTAGAGTCAGCAAGGTGACTGCAGGGGTAATTTTCTCAAATTCAGACTATGATGGGAGTTTGTGGGGTATCCCAAGGATTAGGTGTAAAGTAAATAGAATGCAGATAAGAAAGAATTTTGCAAAGCCTACTGTGGTACAGACAGATCTTAGTTGATGTGTACCAAGTGTAGAAGTTAAAGGCTCAAAGAAAGCTGCCAACTGACATTGCTAAAGACCTAGAAATACTACTCTTTGAGCTACTGGAGAGGGTAATGGAAAGATGTTCTATCAATCTACAGAAAAATGGCAGTCTACAGAAAACACCTTCGCATGGATGCAGATGGTCCAGTGCAGTCTCTGCCCACATGCCCAGACATCCAGCTGTACTCCACTTGTATTTCAGAAGACGTACTATCAGGATTGAGGAGTTTTTGCTCAACACCTCCTACCTCTAATCTCCGTTAATGTGGGGCATTAACACCAGGGCGGGGTCTATCCCTGCCTCTCAAAGCAGAGGTCTGTCTGTGCACTGCCGCATAGAAGAGTCCTCAGGAATAAACAGGCTTGGTTTAAACTGCTTGAACATATTTTCAGGGTTTTCAAGGTTATGTTGAGAAACAAAAGGATTCTTGTGCCAAGAAAAATCTGAAACTCCGCAAACGGGGATGGATGGCCAGGCTGGTCTCATTCTGTGAGCTAATTCAAAGGTCCACCCTCTGACCCAGACACAAACTACCTGTCTGTCCACTTCAGAATTCAGAAACAGCATGCAAATAATTTTGTTTGGTTTCTGTGGCTGAAAAGTTACGGCATTTTTGATTTGATATTTACATTTTACATTTACTTTGCAATTTCATCCATAAAAACTCTGCAGTCCAAATAACTGATAACTGGATAGCTTGCATGGATAATTTTAAATTGTCTATGTATTTTATTTGAATGCTTAGGCATGATTTTCAGTAATATATTGGCTTGCATTACTAGAAATTCCAATTGTTTGCACAGCCAAAATCATGCATTCGGGAACAATTGGGGATTGCTAATAATATTACCTTCTTTCTTTTCTTTTTTGATTTTGATTGCCACGCAACCTGTACATGTAAATTGGCAAGATCCAAAGGAGCTTTTATTTCGTCCCTACTGTCAAGAACTGGGAAAACAAAAAGAGGAAGGTATAGTCATGAAAATAACAACTTTGTTTGGAGAACCACCATGCTTTAATCTGGTACCTAAGGTGAGTTATTGTTTTATGCAGGCCCAATTTATCTGAATCTTGGAGAGCATCTGGGATCTCTGGTACCTTTGATCCGTGTCCAATGCTGTTCCATGGTCTAGGTGCATTTCAGACCTTCCTTGCCTCAGGCCATGCAAGATGGCTATTGTCACAAGGTCCTCATGCACATCCTAGCACAGATGGCACACAATCCTCCACAACAGGAACAAATATGAGACTGATTCAGATATTTAATTGCTTTCTTTTTCAGTGTGCTGATATTGGTCTCTCTGCATCCTTTCATTTTCTAAGTCCTGTACTTTCTCTTCAGTACTCCAAGCTGCTTTTACTCCCAAAGATTAAATTTCACTTACCTCATGTCTTTTTTCCCCAGCCAAAGTGCAATAAAAACAGAGCTACATTCACACATGCAAAACCAAATTAATATCTTCTACTCGCACCGAAGATAAAGGTGAAGTCTGTGAGATGGGACAAGAGGAGCTCTTAAGTCGTAACAATCCCATTCTGAAGAAAAATTTAAAAGGGTAAAAATCATTTCTATTATTAGTGGGAGAAAAAAGTACTACTGATATTGGCACATGATTTTTAACTTTATATAAACTCAGTAGCTATATCTACTGGGATGATGTCTAAAAGATACATAAAATGTTCCTCTCTGCCCAGGGGTAGCTGGACTGCTGAGGGAGTATACCTTTTCTTCTAGGAACATTTCCCCTTTACGGGTCTCATCCCTCCCCTCTATGTTCTTTCAGATACTGCTGCTCCCACATGATTGTGATTTCCATGCTGCGTTACCTGCCAGCAAGCATTAGGGCAGCTTGCAGCTGTCAAGGAACCACTGAAACAGGAAGGATGTTTTGTTTAACCACAGGCCCCTCATGGCTTATAGCCATCACTAGCATTATGGGGTTTGTAGAGCTATTTTAGTCTGGCAATGGCTTTGATGAACACATCTCAAATCTAGGTATGACAGCAAATGAAATGGCAAAATTTAGCTGTAGATCAGGTTGCAAGCAGTCAAGCAGTCAGATTTTGACAGAAGTTCAATGCTCAGGTGACTAGACAACTTCCATAAAAGAGCACTAGTTTCAGAGATAATTTTCCCAAAGTCTGAAAAATTAAACCAGTAAAAAGTAACTTGAGGAAAGAGTAACTTGATGGGATGTTTCCCACTATTTCAGCAGGTGATATAGGACTCAGCCCTACTCTGTTTAAATGGGTCACTCTCATAATGGTGTCTCTAGTGACAGAGGAAAGATTTAATCAGTATTAATGTATGTTTCAAAAGAGAAACAGAGAAATACATTAAAACTAGGAATTAAAACAGATTGGTTTTAAAACCATTAAAAATGTACAGTTTGGGGAATGAGAAAGGGTTTCTGGCTGTTTGAGCTTTGGAACAGTACGAGCTGGAACTTACCTCTTCACACCCTAATTGCTGGCAATAAGCTGGTTGATATACTAATAAACACTTATATTTATACCTTATTTTGATTTTATAGCTATCATAGTTTTATGTGTCTATTTGTGATATGTTAGTGACCAGGACTCTTCTAGGTCATATAACTTACCCTAAAGGCTTTTCTTCATAATAGGTCTATAAAAGAAACCTTATATATTTTATGGTATTGTTGTAATTCAAATGTTAGATGGTTTAGTAAGGATGTTCAAAAAGAAATAAATTACTCAACAAGTTTATCTACACAGAACCATTATCTCTAGACTCACACCAGCATTTCTTTAAATCTCGTGAGGGGACTCATCTCATAGGCTATTAGTGGTGTTAGCCCCATGGCACATGCAGTTACCTCTCTATAGGTTGCATGGTTATCTAGTCATTTCCCACTGAGTGTCACAAAACTGTCAAAAGTAAATATTTTACACACGTAGAAACTTACAGATCTCTGTTCTGCTGAATTTATCAGATGCTATTTCATACGTATCTAGCATCTCTCTAAACTTCATGGGCTTGCTCAGACGTGTAGAAAAAAAAGAAATGCTTTCATGGCTGTGTGACAAGCTACAAATGCTGCAATTTCATCTAGTCCAGCTGACCCCAGATACCATAGGGAACGCTGCAATGTTCAGGACTAAAGTCACAATACCTGTAAACCATGAATTTTAATTCATTCCAGTATCCCTAAGTCAATCAGGAAATTCTGACAGAGAAACTGCAAAACTGATTAACAGAAAATATGAAAAGGACAGTGGCAATAGGAAGGGGAGTATAGACATAGGGATAGTTTTTCAGTTCCTTTTTAGAGTTATTTCTGTAGAAGTTATTATCCCCTTTACCTTCTGCTCTTGGTTTGGGTTGAATTATTTAGAATCACATCAGATTTTCCTTGTTTGCCTTTCAATCTCATATACTTCCCTTTCTTGATTCAATATATGATGATTCACAGTTTTCAAACATAACCCATATTTAGATATCACTCTCCCTATTTGAGATGGCTGGTGTTTGAAAACAAACCTTCAATATTCTCATGAAGTCTGAAACAAAGGGGAATCAGAGTCTGGACAGATGGGGGCTGCAGGGTGGGGGTGGGGAGGGGTGGGGTGCAGGGAGATGGTAAAGGCTGCATAAGAAAAGGAAACACATTCTGGGGAGTCAGAGAAATGCAAAAGGGAGAGAAGGCTTTCCAGGACAAATCGAGTGTATTATCCCTCACCCATTTATCAACAGCATAATTAATAAAACATGAGGGATCTTCTTTCAGCAGATGGTCAGGGTTATATACACAAAAAATATGAAAGCTTATGATTGCTACACAGAAAGTTCAAACCCTCCTTTCTGTGTTTTGCTTTGCTGCTATTTGAAGGAATAATGACCACCTCCCCTTCTCTTACCTACTCTGTGGCCTTTCAAGCAGGTATTTCTCTGCAGCAATTATGTCTCCACTGACATGGATCCAGCTGGTTGGTAAGTGGGAAGATCTGCATGGATCTCACTGCAGAGGTGAAGCTTACATGCTTTATCTACTATTGCAGAATAAAGGAAAAGGATGAAATTGTGCAAGAAATACAATTGGCATGGGACTCTGAACATAGGGATTCATCTCCCACCTTTTGCAAAAGACTTTTGCAGTCCTTTTTTAATGCAGCAACAAACTCGTTCTCAATTCTTGGCATGAAAATGAAATCATCAGCTTCTTTTTTATTGTCTCTTTTATCCAACTTATTTTGGTGGTAATCTGGGTCAGCAAGGATGGGTTTCTATTTTTGAGCTAGTTATCTTAGTTCTTTTTAGTCAGCAGGAAGAAACAGACCTTCTAGCAAGCAATTCTCCTTACCTTAAATGAGATACCTAAACTAGGTTATGCCATGAATACCCAAAAGCACCCATTTTCCTGTGTTACTATTAAGGTAATCTAAGGTGACTAGCCTGATAGTAGACAACAGTACAATATATATCTGTGTTTGATCACATTAATCTCACTCTTCCTGTATTTATCTGTGGCTACGGTGAGCCAACCAGAAAACAGACCTCAAAACTTGACAGCAATTTGTTCCCAAACAGACATTTACAAAATAGGAGTAAACGACCTCTCCTGAGTATTTCAAATGTCTGACTATGTCTTCTAGGCTTTAGTAAAAGAAAAGGTTGTGTGAAGGGGTTTTTTTCTTTTCAGTCAGTGCTATGTCCCAAGAGCTCTAGGCTCTGTCCTGCTTCCATAGAAATTCAGAATCACAGGACTGCAGCATAATTCGGGTCTCTAGTCAAACTTTCTGCTCAAAACAACTATAAGGTTAGACCATACTGCTGAATCATGAACAACAAAGACCAAGAATATCTAATTAAATTCCTACATCCTTCTTTACACTTCATGGAAAATAGTCTGTTATTTTAAAAACAGACTATCTTGAGGTATTTACACATCTGGAATTCACAATCTTTATTTTATGAATCTTGGAAAATATAAGATCAAGTTTTTCTTCTATAGCCTTGAAAAATTGGTTGTTTGGGGTTTTTTTTTCCATTTCAGTTCTTACTGGAGTCCTAGGATTCCATTACCTCAGATTATGAGAATCCCATTACAGTGTAAGACTGAGGTAAGAGCACTGAAAATGCTCCTTCATCAAGTATACCACTACAGTTATGTCTGACCAGGTAGAGCTACTTCAAGAAAATGATTTTTAATTGGTCGAGTTTTCCCTTGGGCATTTTTATGTACCTCATACATGCTTCATACTCAGCTGCGTTTATTCTCTTACAAAACCTCTGGTGATGAAGCCAGCACTATTAACAACACATATAAAAGTATAATGGAAAAATACTTCCACTGTATAATAACGGAAATAAGCAACATCTCCAAAGGCATGGATAGGAAAAATACTCCGAGAAAGTCTTCAGTATATTTCCATCCTTCCTCAACTGAAATCTCCTTCCTCTTCCTCTTCTGCTTCCTCCAGTCCTTCTTCTAGGCCCAGAGTTTGGGTGTCTTTGAAAGACATAGACAGGTGGCAGCACTGACATGTGGAGGACCCCTCTGGGAGAGCCCTCTATAACCCCTCTAGGGCCAGATAGCTCACAAGTGTTGCAGGAAATAGGATGGTGCTGTGACACCGGTCACTAAATGCTGTAAAAGGCAAGGACAACATGTCTGACTTCAAGTTCCTGAGTCACAAACCACAGTATGGCAGAGATAACCATGGGGCAAATATCACTGTGTGCTTCCCCTTGTTGAAGTGTCCCCCAAAAAGCTGCCGGAAGATGGGAGTCTGGGCCCAGCTGGTCTTTGATCTGATATCCCTTTTCTGCCTCTACCTCCAAGCTTACCCTTCAGATACATCTTAATGTCCTTCCTTCTGCACTGTCTTTTTTTGGAAGCCTGGCTTAACATTGCGTGGCTGCTCTAAGTAATCAAAATGAGGGACAGTATGTGGCAAAAAATTCCCTCTGGGAATTCATCTGGAGTTTAACATCAGTATAATACCTTGTCTTAAAACAAAAGATTCCTTAACCTGAATGTTACACATCATCCTCTTCACAACTCCCTGTCATGGAGGGATTACAGTTTGATGGCTCTGAGATTGCTCTGTATATTGACACTGTTTTTAAGAAAAACCTTTTGTCTACTGCTTCATCTAATAAAGACAAGAGATTCTGCAACTCTTCACATCAAAAGATACAGCCTGACATTTCTTATGAGTCATGAGTCAACAAATTATGTAGCTTGCTTTCTCTTAAGCATGTAATTTGATCTCCAAGCATGAGCAACAGTTTTTGTATTTCAATCAGTAAACAATTCCTCTTTCAAAACATTCCAACTAATGTTTATTTGTACAATCTGTCCTTCAGCAGAGCCTTAGTTTGATGAAGTAAAAGATGTAACTCTAATAGGAAAGTGTCTAAAAACTGACAAAACATTTCATTTGATCATGTGTGATGAGTGCACTAAGTATGTAGTTTGAAAAGCTGATACGACATTTCATTGAAATCACTGTGTCTTGAACATTGTTTCTTTCTGAACTAACCATCGCTCTCACTGCAGTATAAATTTTCCTTTTCTAAATTACAGGGATCAGATTTCCAACAAAAAACATGAGTAATGCATCAGATGAATGAAAGAAAAACGAAATATTTTTCTTCGGTCTTAAGATAAAAGTGATTACTGCGGATACCTCTTTCCCTTGGGAAGAGTGAAATGAGGTCCTTTACTTCATTAGAGATGTCAAACATGAAATCAGTATCAGTGCTGAGACCTTGACTGGTGGCCAGGGTGGGTGGGCACAGCTAAAGTAATAGAACAAGATGTTCTTTCTTGATTAGAACAATTTTGTTGCAATGAAGCAGGTTAAAAAAAAAAAAAAAAACAAACACCTAAAATCTGGAAAATCAAAATGTAACTGGAAACTTGACTGCAGTTTTACAATCTCAAAGGTAACAACTAGAATGACAGGCAACTTTGCACATCCATTTTTCAGACAAGAAAAAATGTGAGGTTCTTACTCACTCTTCCCATGGGCTAACACCATCTATTGTACAACACTCAAGATTATCATTATAACACAGATATTTAAATTTATGTGGTAAATATTTTTTTTAATTCACAGAGCTGCACATCACTTTGCAGAGTTCATCCAAACCAAAGAAATATGTTACTGCGGTGCATTTTAGGCACTGCAGTAAATAGCACCTAAGGATTGCACTGGTCAGCAAGGTATCTCAAAGCAAACTATTTCAAAGTATCATGTTCTCCTGCAGATCTAGGTCCATGAGCATAAATCATTGTAAATCCCTGGGGTTTCATAAAGGTTAAAAAAAGAGAAGTGCTCCCATCTCCATCTTCCACACCGTGAAAATACATTTTTGCAAACAGAGCTATTTTTTTCTCCCAGTTCATGGTCATTTCCTTTTACTGAATAAAAGTTCTTGTGCAAACATGACAGGAATGCTTATTTTAGCAGTTTGAGTTTTGAGGGGTTTTAATTTTATCTCTGTGCTTATGACTTTGTATATTATTATGGCAGCTATTCCCTGTGACATAACAGTGGTAGATTTAGTACATCTGTATCTTGTTCTGGATGTCCACAGTACAGTACATTACCAATGCCCTTATATATCATAGCTGCTTTAATGCCACAGCCTTACAGACAAATCACTGGTATGACCATAGACCTTATGGATACAGCTGTGCCATTTTGACAAGTCCCTAAATCATCAACTAGATTCTGATACACAGTGACAAATAATCCATCCCCTAAAAATACCTTTATACTCAACTGGAAAACTTGTGAGAAAAAACCAATACCCAGGCTCCAAATTTATTGGTCAGCTACCTAGTCTTTTTTTTTTTTTTTTTTCCCATGTTCTGGCCCATCTTTATGTCTCTTCTTATCTCTAATACTGATCTTTTTTGCATTTAATGTGGCCTTTCTCCCATTGTCATGGCACCTCAAAATAATGATATTTTCCAACTGATCACTAAAGATAGGCTTTCAGGGCTTTATAATTCTTTGGGTCAAGCTGCTCTTTGAGATCTCTGTGGACCCTTAAACCAGTCACAGGAAATGGAAGGAAATTTCTTCCGTCAGATGAGAAAGACAAACCAAGGTTTTTGCAGCCTGTAGCAAGATGGGTGCTAATCTGCCTCAGACCTTTCATAATTCTTTAAAAACAGAAATAACAATCATGTAGAGAACGTTTACAACAGACAGAGGCTAATCAAGTGGAAGTGAATGTAGCTCAAATACACAGTAACTCCATAAATAAGTGATCGAGGAAGAAGAGATGCTTTGCCTTTCATCTCTAAATTGCTGTTTCAAATCCGGAGTCAGTGTCTAAAATGTTAATTCGAGCCTATGACATCTCTTCTGTGGTCAATGTGAATTGAATTCCTGGTCTCTGGCCAGTTTCTAATGGACAGGTGGCAACTACCCAAGAAAAGATGACAACCACAACTGGCACCCTGGTGCAGAGTCATAGCAGTGGGACAAGACTGAATTGGTCAAAAGACAAAGTGATCTCCTCAGCTCCTCCAGACAGTTCAGCTAAAGCAGGCCTGAAACAAATGGGCAAAGCGCTGGAGGAGATTTTATTATGATTGCTGTGCCATCTTTTTTCTTTGTGAATAAAATAGGAGAGTTATTTTTCCAAGGCTGTCAATCTCATAGCTTCCACAATTTGAGAAATAAGGAGAAATGTTGCTCTGTCCCCCCTTACCAGGTCTCCCTGCTGTGACAGTGAGTGTTGCCAGTCATATGCTTGAGCTCTAGATCAAAACCAGGTGGCAGAGAAAACTGTATTTAAACTTTGATCCTCAGTTCCACTCTGTCGCACAGCTTTTGCTTGGAAAAAGAAAAAATAAAAAAGGTTTGATTTTGCTAGCAACAAATGCTTTTCACTTGCCAAAGAACTGGTTAAATAGGTATTCTACCCCAACCTCAGATATTTCTGTAGTGTGCCCCTCCCTCCAGAGCACCAATTGTAAAAGGCATTTGAGAATCCATTTTTATTCCAGATTGCAATATTGCATTTTCTTTCCTCTTCCCTTTTAGAGCAACAACTGAAAAAAAAATCATAACAAGGAAAAAGAAATTGATAAATCCGTCTAGCTAGTGTAAGGAAACAAAATGACTGCTGTGCAGTGTCACAGCTGGTAATGCCTCAGATTCGACTGAAACAGCATTGAAAAATAGCCAAACAGGAATCTTTCATGTCTGACTTCATAGGTCACCCACCCCATGCTATGTGTTCTTTCTGTGAATCTCTCAGCTAAGTACTTCCAGCTAAAGTAGTTCAAATACACAGAATGAGAAAAATCAACAAAGAACAGGACACAATGAACAGTCTAGAAATACCACTTAGCTAGTGCATTGTATATGGGCAGCAATGGATTAGTAGCAGCATGGCAAGCAACCCATTCCAATTTAAGAGTTTGTCTTATGACCAGAGAACATTTCAGATTTATCGTTCCGGTTTCAATTGTGTATATACATGGTCAGAGCATAGTTGGTGTTCATTTGAGTTCAAAAAAAATCTCCAGACTCTGCACTTCCAGCAAAATGTGACTTTAAAGTAGCTTAATAGCAACTAGAGGCCATGAATAAGCACAAGACATTGGAAGAGATTTTCAGTGAAAGGAACCATCTCAAGAATTTATTCTAACACATATAACACAGAGGCATGGAAGCTGGAAAGGCTGCCTATCTTCCTCCACTAAAATAACAACAACTTCTCAAATGGTGACAATTTTGGATATCATATTTCCATTAAATAAATGAATAAATAAATAAATAAACTAGGCATATCTATCATACCTAGAATTAACCCTAGTGAAATGGAGGAAGGAAGAACATTTTCCTACATTCTGCATGTGTGTTTGCATGTTTGCATATTGTCAAAAAAAGATGCAAAATCTACACAGCAGGAATAATCAACCCCACAAAAGCTTTCCAGCAGCTGGTACTTTAAAGGTTTTCTGCATTGACTGAGGATTCCTTTTTTTAAAAAGCACGTGACAATAGAAAATTATTTCGAGTTGGCTAAGAGATTCAGAAAAAATCCCAAAGGCTCTGATTTCAGATTAATTTTTCACTGTCTATTCAGTTACATTCTTGATATATTTCTAATATTTTGTTTTTACCTGATTACTGTCATATTTATTGTTTAAGAAAGCACAGTAAATTGTCAGCCTATAACTTTACATCAAGGATCAAGAAAAGATAATGGTGTGAGAAGTCCCCAGGCTGGATTCTTGTTTACACTGCAAACCTAAATAACTCCTGGACTTCAGGGAACTTACCCATGACAATAGCGCAAAAACTATCAGAATTTAGGCCACCAATTCTATTTGTTACAGTTGAGAGGCTGACCCAAGTACATGGGATTTAAAACAGTGTCACTTCAGTAAAGCAGTGAAGAGCTCAGAAAAATTCCTTCACATTGGTGGAGGTCTGTATGGGGCTTTTTAAAATAAGCTTACTTGCGTTGCACCTGGTGATGTCTTTCTCAGATCAACTTTGCTCAAAAAACCTTGGTCGATGCTGGTTTACTGTGGACTGGTTTACCCTGATTGTTTTTCCGTGTTCAGTTAGACGCTTTTTCAGCCTCTGGCTCATTTGTACAGGACAAGTACAACACTCTTAGGTAACAATGTTTCTTAATAATTTTTTTGCTCAGGAGCTTATACAGAAATAATTCATTCTCTGCTTTCCCTCTCACAGGTTATATTTTTATTTTTTAGCCAGGTTTTCAAAGGAATAATGTTTGCTTGATCATGGCTGTCTGTCTGCTGACCCCCATCTAGTAACTTTTTTAAATTTATCAAATCTAAAAGAGAGGTTGGAATCTCTAAGATAAGTTATTAAGAGAATTGTGAGGAAAAGTCAGAAACAAGGTGAATGAAACTCCAGAATTACTGCCCTCTTGAAGACAAGCAGACAGACCCACACGGCAGCAGGGAGCGAGCTGGCCTGGGAGCACCAAGTTACCCGCCACAAATACTGTTGTTTGCACAGGGGAGCACCACAGGTCAAAAAACAGTAATTGTGAAGTTTGCAGTCTGTATTTAAAGAATGAGGGCATGAATTCACAAGAAACTGGGTTTCATTAGTTACTCTCTTCCTCCTCAGGAACAACTCATTTTACAGTTTCAAATCTTTGTAAACATATGTTGCCCAGAACCATATCCTTCCATCACACTTGAGAAATCAAAACTGTTCTCCTTTTTTTTAGCTTTTATGAACAATCTTTTCTTTACAGCACCAGCACTCCAGCTCCACTTCTGTAAAATTGCTGTAAATAACCTAATCATAAAAGAACTTTTCCTTATTAAAAAGTGAGTACTTCAGTGGTTTTTTTGTTCACACTGTTGACCTATTTTACAAACACAACTCAGGTAATCCTACTTTTCAATTTCCACATCAGCACTGATTTGCAACTGAGAACACTATTTTTCAAAAGCAAAGATCAGATATTCTCAAAACATTCTAGGCTGTATTTGTGAGTCCTTATCTCCAAAGATCTGAGTGAAGTATCTGTATTACAAAGAAAAAGGTATCAGGCCTTCCTTTTTATTGAGACATCTCTTGAATTCATTTTTATTTCAATTATCTGGTGATACACTGGAAGACACAACACTGGACCTGTGCCACAGCCCAGGTCTGAGTCTTTTTGCTTCCTCTCACAGATATTGCTTGCTTTTAGAAATTTTCAAGTAATTTTCCTGTCCTTCTCTGTCTTGAGCCTTGGATACTCAAATAAACTCAGGATGGCAATTGATTACCTTAGGTGAGTCTACTGATTTGTGGTGAAACGGCCCCCTAAAGACCTCTTTCTTCTCTTCTTGGTAACTTTATTTCTGTGGATGTTATCCCTATATTTGACCTATATAACTTTCTAGATGAAGAATTAAAATTCACATATCTCAGCCACCCTAAGTTAATATATAGATTATAAAACTCTCAAGCAATAACCATAAATTGTTACCAAACATTTCAATTTTATTAAACCAGATCAGAAATTGCATGATGTGCCATTTGGCAATGTTGAAAATCTTTACTGTAACTCAAGTGCAGTTGTCAACTATGCAATTTCTGATACATGAAGTGGTTTCACATTATGAGAATAAATCCATTTTATCCACTCCACTCTCTGAAATCGCACACACAAGCGAAACAATTTTTATGGCTCAATTTAGTTATGTTCTTTATCAGTCTATACTACTAAAAATCTAGGAATGGATTTAGAAGGGACAATATATTTCTGTTGCGCAGAAATGTGAGAATTTTGCCACTTATTAAGGGCAGGAACTTTGCATTTCAGAATATAGAAGATGTAGGAATTAGTATTATCCTTATGGCTGACCATATGTGAGTTTTCTGTTATATCGATGTATATCTAAATATATCATATCAGCAATATATTGCTCTTGTTTTGAGTTACAGCTACACACAAGAACATCTGTCATATCGACAATGTTGTTACAAAGACTTTAAAGATGATAAAGATCCAGACCAAAACAGAATTATTTTGAAGATAACTAGAGAGAGAATATGAAGAAACGTGACATCAATTACAAAGATTAGTATGCTTCATGATTTTCCTCTTCGCTTTTGGGCAAAGATTCAGGAGGCTGATATTGGTGTCATGATACTCCTGACAGCACAGCGTAACCGCGACAGCCAGGCAGTGCCAGTTTTGAGACTGAACTTTTTTAATAAAACTTTAGTGAAAGACTTGCCCATTCTCCAGACAATAGCCAATAGCTCACTAGTTTGGAACTCAAGCTGGGATCAGGAAGATTCTATTCTCCATGTCCTCACCTGTTTCTACATCACCTACATCAGGACTACCCTGAGCAGCAAAGGTGCCTTTTCAAGAGGGTGCCCAATAAGGTCTCTCTGAAAGAACATGATCTAGCAACCCACGTGCTGTGAATCTGGCTGGGATTCCAGTCTGTGGGGCTAAGTTTGCATAGCTCCCTGAATGACTTACCAGCCCAAAGGAGAGTAGTCTGCATGATCACTTTAACATTGGTAACACCATTTACTACCATAAGCATGTATCTGTTATACATGTATACATATGTAAACTAGTGCTTTAGACAAATTAAGAAATTTGACACATGCTTGAAGAAAAAATACCAAGTCAATCTTTACATCATTTCATTTAGGGATATATTTATATTATGAGAAATGCACCTTATTTGACTTTCCATTATATGTTTTAGAAATTTTGTCATTAATAGGCTCACTAATACATTAGTGGAAGCTTATTGTTAAATGTGTTTCATCTTTTCATATTAATTCAGTATTGTGTCATTTGTATTCTCTTTGGTGTACACTCCTTTTGATCTGCATCTTATCACATTAATGATTTTATTACAAACAACATTGTATTATGAGACTTCAATATTCTGCTGGCATATTTAAATGCTAATAATTCAAAGTTGATCAAAACACATGCATATGACAAAAAGAAGGTCAATAAAGGAGCAGTCATAGTACAGGGTTGGCAAAGCTATTAGAAAAATATAAAACTCATTAATGGCCATCATATCGGATACTTTTAGAAATGAATAATGACATGAGAATCTAGAAGTAGATAGTTAATAGACTATTAGTGCATAATTTGTGACTAAGCGTATTTCCAACCACAAATTATGAAATAGCTAGGGAAACTGACAATTTTTACCCTCATATTCCTTATGTTAATTCACCTATACCCCCTATACCTTCTCTCTTCTTTTTATTCACAGTGTGCCTGTATTAGTTTTGCTCTCTGAGGATATGTTGTCCATAGTTTCAAGGCCATTCCTCATCTTCAGACATTTCCCTTCTTCCACATCTTTTCATTTCAAACAGACTCAGTTCTGGGTGTCTATAGTAAATGTGCAAAATCCAGGAAGCTGAGGTGAATCTGAAGCTAGGCAAAAAGAACTTTCTTTCATCCCTACTGTGTGCAGTTCTGGCGTATTTATTTTTAGAAATGAGATTATACTGGTCACCTTATGTCTCCATGAAAATCTACCTTATTTTTCTTGTCATATCAGATAACTGCAAGCCCAAGAGATCGTGCTTCAGTTGGGACTGTTTAGGTGTGGGCAGCTGAAGATTCTGAAAGTCTATTTTATCCTGAGACTGAGCTTTTAAATTCTACTTTAATTTATTTCTTTTAATGCGGTCTCTATACTGATATTCAGGTACAGGTTTTGTAGAGACGTCAGCAATGCAGCATTAACCATTGCTCAAATTACACTGCACACAAACATGCTCTGGGGCTTTGGTAAGTAAATAATTGAAGTAACAGAAATAATACAATTTCTTAAGAGAATTGAAAGAGAGCTACAGTATTTCTGAGGTCCAAACAGTAGTAAGTGTTTCTGTTGGAAAACAAAATAGGGATTTCAGTTGTTAGATTCTCATCTGTTCAGTCCAAAATTTTATTCTCAAATAGATGGGGTAGCCTTTAGAGGTAAAGCAAACAGAGGGTGATCGTTTCAACTTTAAAGATGCTCTTGCTAATGTTACAGAGCAGTATTTTAAGGCGTTAGTGCTACTCTGACTAATGTCTGCTCGAGCCTCACCTAGCTGGTGTTATACTCTCTCATACAAAACATTTACCAATTTTTGCTGGGTCTCATTTAAATACCTCTTGCAGTCACTAGGCTTTTTGGGTTTGCTCTAAGGTAAGAACATTTGCCATCAGGACTCTGGACCTGCAAGCTATTTTGTGCAGCTTGACCTTTCCATCTGCGTGAAGCCTTTCTGAGTCCATCAGCTGCTGTCTCTGGTGTCAGAGCCTGCCTTCACACAGCACCTTAGGAGACCAGAACCATGGTCACACAGGAGATAAATAAAAAAAGAAAGGTGAAAAAACAAAAAAATTCCACAGATGTAAAATCACCGGTAGGTAGATGGATCCTCAGAAGCAGAGACACTGTCAGCTCTGGTGTGCATTTTCCTATAGCTCTAACTAAACTTTCAACCTTGGAACTTGACACTGACTGTAAATGGTCGCAGGAGTATGACTTCTGCAAAGGAAGAAATGACCTTTGCTCAGAAAAACAAGATTTTTATGGAACGATTTCTGAACGCATTCAAAATGCTGCAGAATGTTCCATACTTTGTGTCACACATTCCATGATACAAACAAAAACTTAACTGTTCTTCTTGAGTCTGTTCCTGAACCATTGCCCTTGGTCCAACACAATATTATAAATAATTAGAGCTAATTCACAGGTAGAAACTAGTCTTCCACTTTGCAGCCACTATCTCTATTCAAGTCAATAGAATCAAAATACAAGCTTACTGGAAAACAATATTCTGAAGTTCCATGATTTCACTCTTGTCACCCATCTGCATCCATCCAAAGGCATCCATCAGATACAAGGCTCTTGACACCATGTCAGGTTCATTCATCATAAACCTCCATCTGTCTTTCATCTTTCATTTGGTTTCAGAAGGTCAATTTAACATCTGCCATCCTAAGACATTATGTAATCATTGTAATTTTCAACTAGTATATTTGTAATTTGTTTGTAATTTGTTTGTTTGTAATTTGTTTGGTGGCAACCCAGCTGTTTTGGAAAAAGCTTCATCATCATCATCATCATCATCATCATCATCATCATCATCATCATCATCACCCATGCATCATTTCATCAGTCTAAGTTGGTGCTTAATATTTTTCTGTTTCAACAGCTTCAAAGAAAACAAACAAGCACCCTCTGGCAGCAGGTAAACCGGGGCTGTACTTAAGCTCCTGACTGCTTGGGTGATCAGTTTTGACTCACCAAATATGTTTAGAAAGGATGACTTGAGCCCATGAATTTATGATTGCTTTAAAGTGCTTTTAGACATACTGTTGACTTCTTGGACACTCATTCCTGCTGTATCCCAGTTTTACCCTATCTCAACCTAATTAGAAGTGTTTGAGTAAAACAAACTACATTTCTGTATTTTGCAGTTGTACAGCAGGTCCTACCCATGAGGAACACGATGGAGTCCTCATTCCTGACAGGCTTCTAGGTAGTGTTATTATTTAAATTACCAGAGAAAGAAAAAGAGAGAGAGGAGGAACAAGAGAAAGAGAAAAGGCAAGGCAGAAAAAACAAAACTCAACAAAACAATTCTAAAATCTTCCCTGAGATGTCAACAATCCAAACCAATCCAGCCCACTGAGATTGCAGTCAGGCAGGACTCGCCAGGCTTTGGCCATTCCCAAATATATTTTATTTTGACAACTCTCTTCCTTTATTCTTATTAGTTATTCAATCACCTCAGTTCTCATTTTAGTTTGAATGCATTTTCAGCTTAGCAGGATGCTAAATGTTTCTGCTTGCATATTTTTATGCCTTTCCAAAGCTTTAATTGAACTCCTATTTTGAGTAACACACACTTGCCAGGTTTCTTACGTAGAACAAACATTTTAAAACTGTCCAATCAGGCTTACTTTTGACTTGATTCTAATTACTGCTGTTGGACCTGGTCTTGCCTTGGTCCTTATTTGCTCCTTGAAGTTACGAATTTCAGAGCATTTAAAATTCATACAATTAACTTGTTCAAGGAACTTAAATGCTTGGTTATTATTAGGCTTTTCTTCTTTTTTTTTTAAGCAAACCCATGCAAAAGGTCCAGCTTGGTCTATTTGTATAATATATTGAGCTGCGTGATCTATTTATGACATAATGGAAAAGCAGACGAGAGTGATGGGAACTGTGTGCTTGGCAGTAGCTACTGTAATCAATATTCCAGTCACGAACAAACTGTCAGGAATTAAGGATGCACAGAACTGTATTATTTTATCATGGGCTGGGTTATTTTCAAAGGAATCTGGGGGACTTGCAGGCCCAGTTCTCATTAAATTCTAATGGGAACTGGGAGTCACACTCTATTGAGCTGTCTTGAAAAAAATCACAGCAGTGGTGAATAATTTTATGAGATCACCCAATCAAAATAAGTTCTGTCATGACCTCTACACACAGTTAAACAACTTTTTTTGTCTTAATTCTTCTCTTTTAAAAGGATTAAGAAAACCTAAATAAATTTTATTTACATTTTTGTGGAATTTCAAATCATGTTTTCCTGGCAATAGCCTGGCTTCTCTTTTCCTCTTAGAGGTAAATTAGATTTCATGTCATACTTTGTCTTTACTGTGCCATAATCCCATGAGAAGGTGATGAAAAATGTAACTGCTGATACACTTGCAGTGGAAAAGAAGATGTGTAGTACATATTATGAGACTTTCATATTCTACAGGTAGTTCTGGTAAAACAAAGATATGTGATCAAATTTACTGTTAGATGAAAGAACAGGGATCAACAGTCATCCAGCCTTAATAAACTTTCATCTCTGATCACCCTCCAAGTTTTTCTTCAAAAATGTATTTTAATTTTGTGCAAATTTTTACTGGAACCCTGGCTATGTGCTGAGCTTCTGTATAATTTAAATGGGGAAACAAGAAAAGGAAGTGCAGAAGATAGTCATGAAATGCAGCATTTCCCCTGCCCTTGCATCAGTCCTGTGAGTGATTGTCATCAAGGTGGCCTCTCATTGTCCCTCTACATACAGAAGCATTTCTTCCCAGGTTCTTCTTCTTACCTCATGATTATACAGGAAAATATTACATGAATTCAACTTTTCATTCTTGCCAAGCAGTCATTTTCAGAGTGACCGTGGGCACATACATAAATGACATCCTTGTTGAGGGGGAACCTGTCTCCTTTTTTAAAAAGTAGGCAAATTGCTCATTCATCCTAACATGAAGGACCCAGTTCTTGTCTCATCCTTGCAAATATAGAATTCAGCAAACCCACAGGAGGTGTTTGCAAATCCAAGTTCACTGATGAGTTCAGTGATGCTGTTCTTTGCTGAAGCCATGTGTCTCTTGATTTGTCCACCTTATATTACCATACAATGCTTCTGGGGAAAATGAAGTCTGTTTGCACATCCACAGTCCTGCATCCTCCTTCATGTAATGTAGTGAAACGCTCATCTTTGTAAAATAAAGTACTTGTCTGCAGCTGCAATTTTTCTTCTGTCATTTGCTTTATCTGACATCAAGGTATGTAAAACTGAAAGAAAAAAAACCCAATTATATTTAATAAAATTGAAACATACTTAAGTTTGCTTTAAAGTGCTTTTAGACATACTGCTGACTTCTTGGACACTCATTCCAACTATATCCCAGTTTTATCCTATCTCAACCTGATTAGAAGTTAAAGGAAGCTGAGGGCCTNACACACTTGCCAGGTTTCTTACGTAGAACAAACATTTTAAAACTGTCCAATCAGGCTTACTTTTGACTTGATTCTAATTACTGCTGTTGGACCTGGTCTTGCCTTGGTCCTTATTTGCTCCTTGAAGTTACTAATTTCAGAGCATTTAAAATTCATACAATTAACTTGTTCAAGGAACTTAAATGCTTGGTTATTATTAGGCTTTTCTTCTTTTTTTTTTAAGCAAACCCATGCAAAAGGTCCAGCTTGGTCTATTTGTATAATATATTGAGCTGCGTGATCTATTTATGACATAATGGAAAAGCAGACGAGAGTGATGGGAACTGTGTGCTTGGCAGTAGCTACTGTAATCAATATTCCAGTCACGAACAAACTGTCAGGAATTAAGGATGCACAGAACTGTATTATTTTATCATGGGCTGGGTTATTTTCAAAGGAATCTGGGGGACTTGCAGGCCCAGTTCTCATTAAATTCTAATGGGAACTGGGAGTCACACTCTATTGAGCTGTCTTGAAAAAAATCACAGCAGTGGTGAATAATTTTATGAGATCACCCAATCAAAATAAGTTCTGTCATGACCTCTACACACAGTTAAACAACTTTTTTTGTCTTAATTCTTCTCTTTTAAAAGGATTAAGAAAACCTAAATAAATTTTATTTACATTTTTGTGGAATTTCAAATCATGTTTTCCTGGCAATAGCCTGGCTTCTCTTTTCCTCTTAGAGGTAAATTAGATTTCATGTCATACTTTGTCTTTACTGTGCCATAATCCCATGAGAAGGTGATGAAAAATGTAACTGCTGATACACTTGCAGTGGAAAAGAAGATGTGTAGTACATATTATGAGACTTTCATATTCTACAGGTAGTTCTGGTAAAACAAAGATATGTGATCAAATTTACTGTTAGATGAAAGAACAGGGATCAACAGTCATCCAGCCTTAATAAACTTTCATCTCTGATCACCCTCCAAGTTTTTCTTCAAAAATGTATTTTAATTTTGTGCAAATTTTTACTGGAACCCTGGCTATGTGCTGAGCTTCTGTATAATTTAAATGGGGAAACAAGAAAAGGAAGTGCAGAAGATAGTCATGAAATGCAGCATTTCCCCTGCCCTTGCATCAGTCCTGTGAGTGATTGTCATCAAGGTGGCCTCTCATTGTCCCTCTACATACAGAAGCATTTCTTCCCAGGTTCTTCTTCTTACCTCATGATTATACAGGAAAATATTACATGAATTCAACTTTTCATTCTTGCCAAGCAGTCATTTTCAGAGTGACCGTGGGCACATACATAAATGACATCCTTGTTGAGGGGGAACCTGTCTCTTTTTTTAAAAAGTAGGCAAATTGCTCATTCATCCTAACATGAAGGACCCAGTTCTTGTCTCATCCTTGCAAATATAGAATTCAGCAAACCCACAGGAGGTGTTTGCAAATCCAAGTTCACTGATGAGTTCAGTGATGCTGTTCTTTGCTGAAGCCATGTGTCTCTTGATTTGTCCACCTTATATTACCATACAANGGTGAGGAGAATGTGGAGCTGAAGAAATTCAAATATATCATGGAAGTGACTTTTGAGCAGTAGTGACAAGAATTTTCTTCCCAACTTGACTCATTTGGCCTTACCTGTGTTAACCATTTGCTTTCAATTCAAGAGATGCAAATGCTTAACTGATATCTATAATATACATACATATGTATATATACATATATATATATATATATACATAAATCAGCAATAGAAAATGTATGNTCATGTAATGTAGTGAAATGCTCATCTTTGTAAAATAAGTGACTTGTCTGCAGCTGCAATTTTTCTTCTGTCATTTGCTTTATCTGACATCAAGGTATGTAAAACCGAAAGAAAAAAAAAACAATTATATTTAATAAAATCGAAACATATTTAAGTTTGCTTTAAAGTGCTTTTAGACATACTGCTGACTTCTTGGACACTCATTCCAACTATATCCCAGTTTTATCCTATCTCAACCTGATTAGAAGTTAAAGGAAGCTGAGGGCCTTAATTACCAGTGAGAGCTGATTAATAGCAGTCTCTATTTCCTCTTTTTTTTCCCCTTCTCCAAACATTCAATGGTGGTACCAGACACAGTAATTAGAAAACTCTGTGCAAGTAAGGCAATTTTCTTCCACAATGAAACCTTTGCTTTTACTTCTCCATGAACACAAGACAAGGTCTATTAAAATGACATTAAAAGATGAGCTGCTGGACTGAATTGAAAAATAGGTTTAAGACAATCCAAAGAAAAAACTAGGGAAGGAGATATCATTAAAATATTGATATGATTAGTAAGGAGGCAGAAAAAGGGAATGAGAAGCCTTTTAGCCAAACTAAGTTTTTCTCCACTCCTGTCAGTTTTCAACCAGTTTAAAAGCTTTCAGTAAATATGTGACTATATTTATACACATATAGCTGTGCATATAGGCATACATACACAGACACATGGACACACACATGTCCTCAGATAATGTGTAACAGCCTTTTTTTAAACGCTTTTTTCCTGTGATAACATAATGTCTGCTGCTTAGCTAAAAGCTTGCCTATAATCCTACACTCAGTGTGTGGGTTTCTCAGAACACAGTTTTATATGATGTGAATGTAGCCAGCAGTTCCAAGAAAATATATCTGGTACTCCCTCTGCAGCTCCTCTATCATCTTGTTAGATTTCATTTTTATTATCAATAATAATACCACAATTTTCTTAATTTTATCACAAGGCATTTGTTTTATTATGAATGAATATTTGTGAAGCTTATGATCTAATTACAATCAATAGCAATAACTTGCAGCAATAAAGGCCACTGAGCTCCAGAGAGAATTCCACAGTAAAGGAATATTTATTTTTAACAACTTTAAAATTTTCCTTTTTTCCTATCTACTTAGAACATTTTTAAAGGTTACTGGAGCTGCTGTTTTTCACACAGTCTTTGAAACTCCAGAGTACCTCCCATCAGCACCTACAAGGAGAGCCATACATTTTCAATCTGTTGAAAATAATTGTGTGGAAAAACCCATTCTGTTGCTTCCAGACACAATCCAATCAGTGTAATGGTTTTTGAGAAAGAAGGAACTATATTCACATTTCATTCATGTAAAGAATGAGATAATAGAAGACTTTCATGGTAGATGAGCACCCTGCAGGTACTGCAGTTTGCTGCAGCATACATAAGGCCTTGTTGGGTTCATTGCATGAGGGAAAAATCTCTCTTAAATTGTATTCTTCCCCCAGGCTTCAAATACATATTTTTTTAAATGGACTGAAGCAGGAACTGGAGGGATTTTGCATCCCAGTATGACTTTTGCTTTTGAATGGCTGCTCTGAATTTCTGGAAGGACTTGCTATAATTCTTGTCTTTCTTTAATGAGGTAAAATTGGCCCAGACAGCAGATAGCCCTCACCACCACACTTAGACCATTATTTCCCAATCACACATAGAAAAACTCTAAAACAAAAGCAGCGAGGAAATGAACATCTTGTTTCTTTTTGGTGTTCTCTGTGCCTGCTCCCTTTGTGTGGTTTTCAGTTTTAAGTGAAATTCAGTACCAGCAGAGTTCAGATGCTGCGAGGTTGCCAGCCAGTGTACTGCAGCAGCAGCGCTGCCAGAGAGGTGCAGCTCTTTGACAGAGAAGAATGTTCCTTTGCTTTTTATAGCACACCATTGTTATCAGTTTCCTTTCTATTGTAGTGCGAAAGAGAGCCACCACTTCCCTGTTCAAATGCTGTGCCCATGACTGTCCCTCCTCAGCTGCTCACAACTCCCCAGATCACACCCCTCCTGAGCTGAGACCACTCACCTTTGCTCTGCACACAGAAGGACGCGTTAACAAAGATGTATCATTAAATTAAAAACTG
>VZRR01009625.1:2716913-2804544 GCA_013398015.1 Oreocharis arfaki | reverse complement strand
ATATATATATATATATACATAAATCAGCAATAGAAAATGTATGCAGGAGAAAATGAATTCTTGAGGACAAGTTTTACGTGGTTCAAAATTACTAAGAGGCATGAAGGATCTCTTCTTAATGATGTTTATTAGCTTTTACATGCAATTCTTGTACTTCATTTTAAACTGCCTGGTCTCATATTTTGGATCAGTTCTGAACAGCACTCAAGATATATTATGTTGTTTTCAAAGTACCAGTTTTATTACAGAAATTAAAGTTTGTATTATTTATTTGTTTTATTAATGTAACATTGTCACAGGCAGAGTTTATATTAGTCTTTATCAAATCTTTCTGGAAAAATAAGATTTGTGGTACAACTGCATCTGTGATATGGAATTTTAAGTCTGGGACTGGCAGTCACACTTATTCACATACCTGTGTGACATGGCCAAGGTTAACACATACTTGCAATTTCATGTGGCCCAAGTGAGTTCACTTAAAGACTTCTCATACAGAGGAAAATTCCTGCATGATATGCAAATCTCATGAGTTCGCTCACCTCTCCACAAACCTAGAAGTTAAAGAAAGAAACCAAAGAAATATTTATGTAATTCTTGTAAGATTATTTGACATGTTACTAGTTCATTAAAGCTCTTTCATTCATGGAATGCTTATACTTTTTTGCTGCTATTACAGTGGTAATTATCACTACATTTATTTTATTGCATTGGATACATTTTTGTGGAGACTAGGTGCTAACTGTGCAGCTGAATTTAGAATAGAAAACAGAGTTTCACACTGAGGATGAATAATTCAGTTTTTAAGTTGCCAGCAAGATAAGTGGATTGCTGTCAAATGATCTTTATCTTATTTGTCAAGATAAAGCACAGTCCCAAAGCCATAAACAGATTGTAAAGGAAACATTTTCTTCTTACCCTTTCTTTCACACTTTCAAAGATCTTTGCAAATCTGTCCAGCTAAATTAGAGCACATTTTTTCTCTTTATAAGCTGGTAGTTTTTAAACAAGAAAAGTCTTAGCTTATGCACCAGTACCTAAAAAGACTTACACGCTCATCCTTTTAAAATTCTACGTATATGTAATTAGTGCATGATGATATCTGTAAACCCTACCATCAATTTTACAACGTATTTTAAAAAGAAAAAAAAATTAGAAAATCAAAACTGCTGCACATTTTTATATTTCTGACACAAAAAGCTTCAGCCAATATATTCTACCCCCTAGATTTATAATCTATTTAAGGTTAGGTAACTTTACCTCTGGCCATAGCTACTACAGTATTGTTCTCATTAGTGACTGTGAGAAAAAGAATGTCATCTTCCTTTTCTGCCTCCCTTTACTTCCCAAAACTCCCTCTTCCAGAAGTGGTATGTTGTTGAAATATGGGCTAATCAACCTCTTCTTCTTCTCTACCTATCTTTTTGAACAGTGCCCCAGAGGGTAAAAAAAGGATTCTGACCAAATTTGGAACACATTTCCAAGCTAAACATTAGTTCCCGCTAGCAACAACTTTGGACTCAGACCAGGACCTCGACTCACATAAATCAACATAAAATGTCTTTGAAATTTAGAATTAGGAACTCTTGCTCACTTGTTTCATTTTGCCTTGATTCTGTTCCTTTAATCATTCACTTAAATTTGTTTGAATTCTAAGGAATGATCTTCTAGTTCCCACTTTTGAATTTCCTTAAAAAGGCGAAATTGGGAACTTCTCCGATTACAAAATTTCTTCTGGAAAGACACAGTGATATAGGCAATGCTTATTAGAACAAGAAAATATGTTCAGAAAGCATAAATTATTTAGGAATCCAATACTAAATATACACAGGGACTTTTTCAGCTATCCACAGTTCTAGGGAACATCGTCCAACACTGAATTGTCCAACACAGAGATCAGAGAATCAAAGAATCATTAAAGTCGGAAAAGGCTGTTAAGATCAACAAGTCCAACCATCAACACAGCACTACTACCATGTTCACCACTAAACCATGTCCTCAGGTGCCAAAGCATGCTTTGAACACTCACCAGGAATGAGGCTGCTGGGTGACAGAATCTGGAAAGAACAAGAGGAGATTGAGGCCCCACAGGGTGCATCAGAGAGTGGGCACCCTGAGGGATGCAATGGCACCTACCCACTGCCCATGCCAGGGACAGCCTGTTCAGCCTCTGGTTTTACAAATAAAGGACTGTCTTCATCCACGACACTAAGGGTCCTTCTTTAACTCCCCTCTTAGGTATTTCTTACCCTCTGAGACAGCTGATTGCTGAAGTCATTGGTTCCTGTGAATGACACCTTTAGGCACCAGGGTTTGCATTTCACAGGGAACTCGGATTTGACAGATTTTATATTGAAGAGGCCCTGGCATGATTCAGGACCAACCATGAGAAGCTTGTTTTATTGTGGTACCTTCAGATAACACGTCAGATATCTTGCCTCTGAGTGACTAATGAACTCCTCTCTCAACCTTCAAACAAGGAGTCATCAGCCAAAGAGGGTAACAAAAAGTTCCCATTGCTTACCTATCCCTCAGAGTCTACCTTTGGCAGGGCTTTTCCTAGAAAAACTTTTCCAGCATTATCCAAATATAAGGTTGAGCACATACATTTTCCAAGAAATGTTTCATTCTCACAGTCCTGTTTTTCTCATGGAAGTAATATATGTAGCAAAACAACTGTGACTGAGCAGCAAAATCAAAATGCCTCATTGGTTTTTGATATTTCCTTTTGAATAACAAAATGGCTGAATTGGTACATCTCCTAGTGAATTTAATGAATTATTATGTGTATAAAAGAGTGGGACATATCTCTGTACTTAATGTTTCTGAGAGATAATCACTTATCATTGGATTACAAGTTCCTTTGGGGTTTGTGAGAGGGAGGGAAATGAATTTTCTTGGTATTCAGCAACTTAAACAGCATATAAAATTACATCTGTCTTTTGCATTGCAGTTTGGCAACTGAAGAGGGGGAATATTTAGGAAGAAGTCACCCCAAATTTGTTGTCTTAAACATCTGAGAGACCTTAGATGTACTGAATTTCAAAGTATGATCTGATTACAAGGTGCGAAACGTCCCTACCCCAGCAGCATGCTTAGGGTAAGCACCAGCAAGAGGCTGCGGCCAGAAAACCAGGGTCTGCACAGAGAGCTGTGTGAGTCCTCACACCCTGATGTACAGACTGTGCAGGAGCACAGACAAGCAGCACAAACTCCTAAATTCAGTGCCTCCTCTTAGAATATCCAAATACACTTGATGCTGCCATCACACTGACCTGAGTTTTTGCAAGGGTGAAATTCAAATGCTGGTCTAGAAGAGTTCTTAACTTTCTTCCAATTAATGCATAGGCACCATTATTGTGCCAATTAATGGTGTTTTTTTTTTTTTTTCATTTAGAAACATTAGTTATTGTAGAAAAACTTCATAAGAAATGAGAGATGTATTCTACTGGAAGATGTGAGATTCTGAAAATAATATGTTTCAAAGAGCAATTGCTGTCTAAAAGAAAATAGTGAAAAACATTGCATTTGGACATGTTCCATATTCTCATTTCTTCCCCTTACTTTGTATTAGTTGGGCTATTTACGTGAAAACATCATCTTTGTTCCTAAAGTGTTCATCTGCTACTTGCTCCATGCCTGAAGTCGAAATAATGCTATGTTTGTAATATTTTAATCACCTCTACTGCAAACAATTATGAAATTATAAACAGAAGATTATGACTTCAAGTGGGAACTAAGTGGCTGGAGCTGATGAACGCTTAAAAGCAAGGATCCCGTTACCATGCAAATGCTTCCAGTAATGAAGAAAATGAAAAAAACCCATGTAAAAAAAAAATCTACATATGAGTATCTAAATCATAGACAGCAGTGGGTCTTTCAGACAAGATAATGGTGGTTGAAATGATTTCATAATAAAATTATAAATCCATGCTAGCAATTATTACTTGATTTTATGCACATTTTTGCATCTGTAATATTTCTTTTTGTCAGCAGGATTTTTTTTTGAAAACAGAATCCTCACAGGGCCGACCATGTTTTGAACAGCATCCCATCATTTTCTGTAGCTAGCACATGCTTTTCACACCTCTTACTTGTTTATAGCAGTTACATCCAAGAAAGCAGGGCATGCATGGCTTACACTGCAGCTTCCCTCTCCTTCCAGCTGAGCAGTGCTGTACAAGTCAGGAGTAAGCCTGAAATGCTCAGCTTCACAGGTACCAAGAGAAGAAGCCCATGAGCTTTTCTGTATGCCAGCACCCGCAGAGCAGCAGTGCAGGTGTTCACCCAACAAACCCTCTGCTTCAGCTCTGTGTACTGCTGGCAGAGGGAAGGGCTCTAACCCAGGCTGGCTTTTATCTCCAAGGCAGGATACATTGTGAAAAGCATTTGACACCAACCTACCTTCCCAAAGAGTTTCAGTGATGCACCATCAAAGGTGCAGCCACTCTTATTCCACAGCTGTTCCTTACAGAGGTGATCCAAGCACTCTGCTCAGCACATCTGCGCAGGTTTCACTGGTATCGCTCCCTCCTGACTGACATCAGCTTAGCAATGCTGATCAGCTGAGCGACGGCGCCGCTCAGGGAGCCCTGCTGTTCTCATGCAGGCTGTGGGTTTGGATTACTCTGAGAATCCCTGGCAAATCCTGACACATCCACTTAAAAAGCTGTTTGTTCCCAGTACGCTCTTTGAACTGCACTCAACCTTGGTAATAAGTAGCTGGATATTTCTGGCTATGACTGGATTCTATGTGCTGTTCAGGAATCTCTGCACAAGATTCCTTTAAACTTGCCTTATATATTTTTGGAGTGTGTTTTATTTCTGGCAGCCAAGCTGGTGGCCTGAAAAACCATTTTAGAGATTGCAGTTGCCGCCGGCATAAGAACAGGAGGTCACTAACAGCTGGAGACACTTCCAAGGCCCCAGAGTCTGGTAGAGGTGATCTGGTCTAGCAAAAGTGATGCACCTAAGGACCGAGGTATAGCCCAGTCTCCAGCAGGTAGAACTGGTCATAGCAAAGGTGAGATCAGTAAGAGAAACCTGAGTTAATTTCAGCTCTATACACAAGTAGATAGCATTTTGACCACTGAAGTCATTGTATAGTTGCCTGAAAGCTAAAAATGCCTGTTAAGTAGGGCAGAGGTCAGATTAAGGATATGGGAGATGCTACTCACATCATACGATTCTTATGACGGCATGGTAATCAGGTGAAAAGGGAGGTTTATCCAGAACTGCACTTTGAGAAAATGGCTAGTATTTGTTAGATGACAGGTTTCAGTATATTTGCTTTGCTAACTGAAGCCGGAGTTGCTCTAAAGTCATAATTGTATGCCATGTGATGAGAGCAGCACATACTTTAAAAGCAGCTTCCAAAAGATAAAAACAGATACTGGGTGAAATTTGTCACCTCAAAGGACCAGTATAAGATTCAATAACACTTGTTTTGGTAATGTTTGCTACCTTGCATGGAGTTTCAACCTCCAAGAAGAATTAATGCACACAAAAATCAGGTTTTATCTTTTAAGTAAATTCCTGTTATTGTGTTGCAGAGAAAATCTTTAATATACTATTCAGGTGCACTTTGAAAATGCCTAAATCAGAAATATAACTAAATAAAATTACTTTTCAAAATCTCGTGGAAAGGAAGGAAGACATTTATCTTTAAGTTTCAGTGTTAGGTGACTGAGACTGGAATCTGAGGAACTTCAGTCACATTTACACAATAATTTGAAGATTTTTGTGGCATTTCACCATATTATTTCCTACATAAAGTTTGCCTTCAACTTGATATATTTAATAGATCTTAACTAACCCATGCCAATCTCTTCAAAAGGCATATATTTGAAAGCACAAACATTTATGATATGTAAAGCCTTAGCTCAGCTATAGAAGCATCTGGATATCTGTGTCTTGCACTTTCTCTGAAGACTATATGCCAACAAGACATTTCACATCATCATTTACATCTTATACGTTCTTTCTGTAAAACATCTTTTAAAAACTCACATAGTTGAATGAGAAAACTACTCCAGTTTTGGTTGTAGGCAAGACAATGTTTCTTATAATCTTGTTGCTCAACCTTTTAATTTAATGGCAAGTGTCACAGGTTCAGATTGTTTATGTCAATAGATCATATTACAAAATCAGCTTCAGAAGAAAAAAAATCTTTCCTGATTTGCTCAATACACTGCCTGATACAAAAATTGTACTGAGAAGGTACAGAAATCAGAAAGATAAATGAAGTGTATTATTCTCTAGCAGCTTAAACATTTCTAAGGCAGTAGCATGAGTTCAGGGGCCTAACTCAATGCGATGCATTAAATGTTCACTTAACAATACTTATTATATGCATGTTTTATTCTGTTTAAAATACAGCATTAGGAGTTTTTCAAAGATCAGCAAAATTCCTCCAATTTTTTCTGACATATGGAAGTGCAAAATGCTTTTACTTACTGTCAAAGTTTCTTTTCTAGTCCTCTATATAGAAATAATTGAAAGCAGAGTGTATTTATTTTTAATATAGAAAGACATTCATGCTTTTAATTGCTTTCCTATTTAAGATTCTTAAAGAAATAACAAATAGACAACTACATCTAAATGCACTGATTGTGGCTCTTTTGCAATGCTAGCATTTCCTAACCATTCCTAGCCCTATTTTCTATCACTGCTTCTTTTGCTCTTCTAAGGCCATGCAGTGTACAAGCTGTTTTTAATGATTTTGCTAGGTTTGTTATATCAATGTGATGTTCTAACGAAGATTCAAGGAGCAAAGAGGCAGCAGGCCAACTGTTTCCACAGACACACTTAGCAAAGTGAGATATACAACCATGGAAATTATTTTTTTCTTCTCAGTCTTTGTGGGATGCTATTGCAACCTGCAAATGCCACAGTGTAATTGTACAGCAAGAGACTTCTGTCATCCTCTGCTGCAGGAAACAACCAGTCCACTGAAACAGATGTATTTCTCTATTATCCCTATCTAGTGTCTCCAGCCAGAAAGCAAAAGCAGCAGTTCATCCTTGGTCAGGTCCCACTTGGGACTATGTAATTACCACTGCGGTGGATCAGAAGCAATTAATTTTATTCCTCTTGCTTTAAAAAGCAGCAATCAAAAGAGGGGGATGGTGAGGCTTTTAATGCCGGAACTCAGTCCAACACAGAGATTACACAATTAAAATCAGAAAATGTCAAGCAACAGAAAAGTTAAAATAGCACTACCTCGGCTTACAGCAGTGGCAGAGAGCTATGACGAACAATGTCACTTTATATTCTCTAAAGATCTATTGCAGGTTTCCAGCAGTTCTGACATTATTATTAAACCTATTGCTTATAAATCACAAAGTTTAGTCTTTTCTACTACAACAGGCTTTGTTGCTTGATTGTTCTTATTCAAATCTCAGACTAGGAGATGATGATTTAGCCTTCTTGGATAAGTGTGAGTCACCATGGCTATCGTTCCTCATCGTACATATTTACACTGATCCCCAGTCCCAATGGTTTCACTCTAGGAAACAAAACTTTTAAGTTTAAACTGCAAGAGATTTGTCTAACTTTTTTCCAGGCTCATATTGCATTTCCTCTCATAATGAGAAATCAACCACCATAATAAGTCCTGTCTATCACCACACGCCTCACTCATCATAGTTGTAAAAGAATTTGGAGAGTATAAGTATATATCTTTTCAAACGTCCACTGAACTTCATACAGCAAAAACATACTGCTCATGAAGAGGGCACAGTTCTTTGTGATGCAATTTAAAGTGATTGGGTAAGCTGTCAGTGACAATCATCAACTTTTTTGTCTTCCCTCCCAGCAGAGAAATAAAGCTTGCTTGAAAGCCAATCTACAGGTTGCCTTGTCCTTTTTCAGAAACAATGTCCAGAAAAGAATGTTCTATATGGGTAAGAGAGCAGTAGCTTTGTTAGATATGGTTCAAAGGAAGAAACATTGTAAAACATATGACAGAAACTATCTTAGGTGTAGTAAACTATGCTCTAATATCCTTTGGAACAATGAACTCCTTAATCTGACAGCAAAAGTATATGCTAGTTCTGACCCAGTATGGTGGTCTTGAAAAAGAGACTGCAATAAAAATGATGGACGTGCTTTGCTAAATGATCCACTTCTATTCTGATAACAAACCTCTCTTAACATCTAAAAATGTTATCTCATCTCTTTTGAAACTGAATAGGCTTGTCAATAGACTTTCGCATGGCTGAATTGACTCAGGCTATTTTGGAGAAGGCTTATGGGTGGACTCCCGATAAATACACAGAGAATATGAGAAAAGATTAGATTATGCTCTGCCTACTACATGACACAGCTAATCAGTTTACTTATTTCCTAAAATTTAAGGTTTTGCTTTCTGTTTTTATTGGATGTATGTTTTAAAATTATTGGAAAATCTGCCAGGTGAAAACATGGATGTTTTAACATGTCAGAATTCAGGGGGTTTTAACCTCTAGTGCTGGGAGTCTTGCATTTGCCTTACTGCTTGACAGCACCTAAACCAGGCAAATAACTAAATGCATACTGCTCAGCTATCCTGCAGTGAATTACTTGAAGGCTCTTAACCTCATTTTCTCTCCCATTATGGAGGTTACAGCAAATGATGTTAGTAGTTATAGCACAGAACTGTCGGAGTCTTTCATTTCAGGAGCCCAAGCACCACTCTGGTAGCAGGAGCCTGGAATAAGAAAGGAATTACATGCCTGCTGGGGTCAGGAAATGTGTTCCTCTTCCTACTCCCGGTTTTGTGCCTGTCTGCGGCTCAATCCGCTACTCACCTGCCATACAGCCTGAGACCTGGGCTACCATCAGTAGATGACGCTGTACGTAGGCAAGCCCCGCTCCTAAACCCCAGCATGCACTCCTATCCCAAGGCAGTGCATTAACTCATGGACACCAAGACTTAAGGCAATCAGGAGCACTGTAACAGTTGTGCTCACGACCTTAGTTTTAAGTTATGAGGTGTAGTATTACATTTGCAGTGTAAGCAGAAAGGTTTATGTTGGACAGAAAACCAAGGCCTTAAGTTCATTAGCGGTACTGCACTCACTACATCTGTTTTACATTGGCATAACACCACCAGATTTTTCATTAGAGCAGTTTCTTATACGTCAGAGTAGAGAGGAACATGTTCTAACTACACATTCAGACCCAGCACCAAAGGCAGGCAGAAGCGTTTGGGAGCTCTTTAGTGTGCAAGAAGAGCTGTCAGAAAGTTCTGACAGCTAATGTTGACCTTTCAATGCACCTCTCAGAAAAGTCTAACACACTTTTTAAAAAAACAGGTTACAAAAAATCAGAAGTTATGCATACAGCTCTCACACACACACAAAATAATCCATTATCAAAGCACTCATTAACCTGACCGATCATTTGCTTATTAAGCAGGAGTGATGTGAAGGTGGGTTAAGGTCCACTTGTTTGCTCTGCACTACTCCTGGACCTCTGGGTAGACAATGTTATACCTCAGGAGCAGCCTCAGCTTAGATTCTGTTCTATGCGGCACACCGACAGTTCACATTCCAGCCTGTTTGTGTCATTTGTGCAGTTTACTTCTAAGGATCTTGATGAAAATATTGAAGAACCAAAGGCAAAATGCATTTACTACAATATGCAATCTCAGTTCCTAGATACATCTTTTATTTTTTTTCTCCTCAAAAAATGCCTCCAGTGTTCTGTCTATCACAGTCTGCCTTTCCTCCCAGAGCAGCATATTCAGTGCTGACAGTTTAGCTAAATACCAGCCTACCTGGGGAGCAGGGAAACCTACTTAATTGCCTGGATTCTGGCTTCACAGAACAGCTTTCACACCTTAAGCTGGACTAGTTCGCATCTGTGGCTGTCAAGTTTCTGGCTTGCAAATGAAGAAATCAGATGCTCCTGCTCCTTAAGGAATACCCAAGGGTAACAAACCTCATGCATAAAGTCAAAACATACAGTCTGATTTCCATATTGAATAAGAATAACATATTTTGTTAATAAGGACTTCCTGAAATTACTGTACCCACCTTTTTTTAATTATTATTTTTATTGTGTTCAGAAGACACTATAGCATGATTGCAATCTCAACTATGTCATCTAGGTCCGTTAAGACTTTTTACGAATTCTATTTTGACTGACATGTTTGAATCATTCTGTGTTTTGGGGGTTTTTTTTAATAAAAAAACAAGGTGTTATGAAAAGCCTGCCTTATCACAACATATACTCAAGAAGCTATCAACCAACTAAAATTCTCGCCTTTCAAACCTAAGCATCAGTTCAGTTGAGAAGTGTGGAACAGATTATTTTATCCCTGTACAACTTCCCTCTTCAAATACAGATTGAGTCCAAGTAAATCATTTTCTTTGCGGTAAATCTGAATGTTAAACTAGAAAGCTCCAGTTTTTTGGAAGGAAAGGGAATCCTCTTACAAAAGAGGTTTGCTGGCATCAGATGTTCTATTAAAAAAAACCTGCATGGCCTACTTTACCTTTCTCCATACAAATTATTATTCAAATAAAAGACTGTGTACACTCTTCTGCATTTAAAAAATACTCCTATGTTCAAAGAACTTTAAGTGTGGGAAGTTGAATAATAAAAAGTGCTGGAAATTAGGTATTTTCTTCCACTTTACATTGTAAATCAAAGTCCATCACTCTGGGAGCTGAATATCTTCCATACAAAATCAATATCAATAGCAAAATCCTCACAGAGTTGATAGCATTTTTGTACTTAACTGTTTTGACATCAGAATTTTGCCTGTTCGTGATTCATTCAACTGTGCTGTTTATGTGTATTGCTGATATAATCTTTAATTAGGTAATTACCCAGTATTTTTCAACACAGTGTACAAGATGACTAGCTCTGTCTTCATGAGCAGCTAATCAATATTTCTTCTTATCCTCCTGTTTATTGTGTAGTTCTGACCCTATTATTCCAGAGTCTCTTCACTGAGCAGAAAAATATTTGTTTCTCCATAGAATTCTTTGTGATATTGCTGTCACCATAATAGAGCTCAAAGGTAAATAATTCATCTTTGCAATATCCTCAGTAGGTAAAACTTCTGGAGAATTAAGACTCAGGGAACAATTGCTCTCTGGTAGTATCTGAAAGTTGTATTCTCTTGGCCATTCCTCTGGCCCATGCTTTTGGACTTCTACCGAAACTACAGAACGGGAAAACCGAAGTGAAGAAGTGGCACACGTCTAGGTCCCCATTTAATTTGGATGTCATGCCTCTGGAGCTGGCAGGTTTTTTGGGTTCCACAGTTTAAACTTGGCCAGAGACCAAAGATCTAATAAGCATCCCACATTTTTTGTGCACACATGTAGGAACAAACTTATGTATCTTTTCCTGATTTCTTAGCATTTCACCAAGGAAGCTCAGCTGGACAACAGCTCATATTAAAAGGGAAAGATAAAGGTTGTGAAGGGATTCACCGGAGCCTGCCCAGATCTTCCTTTTGTAGACAACACCTCCAGGCCCTAGGTTTTCACACAAAAGAAATGTGACACAACAATCATCAGTGTTTGAAGCAAGAAAGCTCTATCCTCTGAAACCAAAGGCAATTTATGGCAGTCATAGTAAAATAAATAGTTGATAAGTGCATGCCAAACTGAGCTCTGGAATATCAAAAGTGGAAGCTATGAGAAAAACTGCGATGATGTAAAACTTTGTTATGTTTTAAAATGTGAATTTGTTTATGAAATTTTAGAACAGAAAAGTAATAAAAGGATTTTAAAAAGGCGTTTTAAGCATTTTTCTTTTGAGCAGAGCTTACTGTCAAAGAGATGAGGCACAAAGATGTCCTGCTTCCTACTGTTGACATGAAGAACAGAATACCCTGATTAAAGAACATATAGTGGGAACATACACTTGTCTCCTCTGCCTCTACAGATTTCCAGACAACCTTGACATCCTCTTACACAGCTTTAAGAAGACAAATTTCTTGGGATAACATTCCAAATACTAGGCATTTCTTCATTACCCAGAGCAACTGGCAAAATAAAAAGTATTAATTAGACCTCCACAGAGAATTTCAATGCCTTCTGGGCAATGAGTCTGAGAATTTGAAATGGACATTAAAAGAAGTTTGAAAACTTTTCTAAAATTTGTACTGTCTCCTACTAACCATGTTTCAAGATGCTTTTTTAACTTGGAAGTTTAAACATGGAAATTTCAGAAGGTAAGTTTTTCGGGTGTCCCATTTACTTTTTAGTGCTAGTTCTAGATGGTCAGCAAAAATTTTTATCCAGTTATCATCAATTCAAAACCTGAGCGAAGTAAAATACCCACTAAAGAGGAATTTAGATCTTATTTTAGCAGCTCCAGCCACTGTGACATTCTCCTAGTATGAAAAAATTAGTTTCCCACTTAAACACCAAGAAGTACATCTTATTGATTTTCCACAGCAGAAGCAGAAGGAAATGAAGGTCTAGAAGAAAAATAAGTGTTTCTATGGCCATGTACATGGCACATGGTACTTCCAGGTTTTCAGACAATTGGCTTATATAGATCAGCATCTCCACAGCAAGTTAAACATGCAGTGTTCAGCTATAGGGATAAATAGAGGGGGTAGATTAAATGAAGCTACAGTTTATGCACAGGTTACCTTTAGTTTAGTGAGAAATCAACAAACTGCACATTTGAATTCTTATGCCCCGAATCTACTTCAGTGTGAAAACAAACCATTAGAAGTCAGTTTTCTTTCTCTTCATTCTCACAAGCTGACAGACTGAAGAAAATGAAAGACAGAAAATGTCAATCTTTTTTCCCTTCCTTTTTCTTTTTCAATTTCTCTATAAAAGGGAAAAATGAAAGCCCAATAAATATAGCTGGGGGAATGATGCCTGAGTTGTTGCTACACTGCACATATTCTTATAGCCTTCTAAATCGTAAAATGTTAACAGCAAAACTAAATCTTGACATGTTGATAGCTAAAACCATACTGCAATATGGCACATCAATTGCCTGTTATGTTTTTGAGGACCAAAAATTATTCTCTTCTGTACCATTAACATAAATCAAACTGGTTAAATCACTTGAATACTCCAGGTACCTTTTTTTTCCCCTCATATGGCACAATGGTTGATGTCAGTGCTACTGGCAGAGCGGGGAGTGAAGAAGAGGGGGAAGGGAAATCAGATAGACTGTAGATTTGAAGAAGGCTTCGGTACACAAATCATGCTCAATAAGCTTGTCAGATGAACATTTCACATTAAACAAAATAATAACCTGTCATATGATTTTAAACAGCTTCTTTTCTCTTTTTTTCCTCCTTTTTATTTCCTGCCAGGTTTCAGAAGAGCAATGCGGGGCTGTAGGTACGGTATCACAGCTGCATGTCTCAGAGCAAATATTTGAAAGGCTTCATACCCTTGGTTCTTGCCAGATGTTGATTCTGACAGGAGATAAAACACAAAGGTTTTTCCAAAACTCCAGCATGGGTAAATAATGGCTAGTAGAAAAGAAACAACAACAATAACAACAAAAGTAAAATCTCCGGTTCTGCAGACCTGCAAAATTACTGTGCACAGGCAACATTTGACCAAGGAGAAAGGTATCAATCAAAATAAATTAAATAGAGAAAACACAACCCAATTGGAATTTGACTGCTTTGTTTGGAAGGCTAACTCTCATTCCTTAACTAGCCAAGTTAGGACCTTAGCATCCTCTCTGCTAACCACCACCAAGTGATTTCTCTCAAAGCAGTTCTGTACAACCTCCAATAAATATTTAATTCTCTAATGGTGGTAAAGGTCATCCTGGAATTCCTCTACTTGGAGAAGGAATGGGGCTCATAAAATCTCAGGGTTCATTCAAGGTAATCTGTCTATGAACTAGTTTTTCATCAGAAATTCTGTTTCATGAGCTGCTTCAATTTCAGACAACTAAAACTGTAATTAATGGTAATAGAGTGACTAGACCTCATTTGCCTGATGAGTGCACAGTCCACCTGATGCCCGTTCTTATACTGGGGTTTGCTGCTGTGTTCAAACATGATTATGTGAGTTAACAGCTGAGATATCTGGGTTCATTTCTGATGTTGTTTATACAATCTTGGCTTTTGCTTTAGAATCTCTGCCTCAGCTTTCCTGGCTGTAAAGGTGAAAAAACCCCATATTATGCAAATCACTTCAAGTTTTGTGCATAGGGGAGTCCTAGCTGTATGTGCAGAGCATTAGCCAATTCATCCTGCAGTGTAATTAGGTTGCTTGTAACTAATTCTCTTTGTATCACGATGTATTACAAAACTGTTATTAAAGACCATATTTCTGAATGCCTTTAAGAAATTAGGTTCTGGTTCTGTTCATACTGAATTTGACGGCAAATTTTCCATTAAATTCATTGGTTCAGGATCACAGCTTAATGAGCATAATTCTTTGAGTCTGCTCTTGGTATAACAAAGAGTTTTCATTATACTGTAGTCTTTGTTCATTGCAACATTCAGGATATAGGCAATATATCATTAAAGGAACCTCATTAAATGTGTGACTACATTCAGAGTAACCCAGATTAAGATTTTAATATAAAAGATACCGTAACAGAAAGAGTGTATATTTGCAAATGAAGAACTCAGATACAGAGCTATTTGTTTTGAAAGAGCACCTCAAGTCCTCAATCTCTCTTGTCTACAAATTGCATTCATAATCGACATCTCATTAACAACTCATTATGGATACCGAATATTGCACAAACAGAGACAGTGCAGCAAAGGAGACGAAAAATGAATTCATGAAAGGGAAAACAGGGAGATATTTTTCAATTGAAGAGTATGGCTTCATTAATGGCATTTTGGGTTCTCTTTTTTCTTTATTTCAATCACTACAAACAGATCTCTTGATAACTACCACTTCTCAGTACCTGAGGAAAAATGTGTCTGCTATATGTAGATAATGGACCAGCTATATAAACATGCAGTGCCTGTTTTTCACAGAGTACAAGATTTCGGAAATGCAAATTAGTAAAATTCTACTAAATTGGATATAAAGTAATTAGAAATTCAGTAACTCTTTCTGTATCTTACGTGAAATGAGCCCAGCAGCCTTCATAGAGCAGTCGAGGAAATACTACTTCTTCCTTACACTGCCAGTCCTCAAAAAGTTACAGTGACACTCAACACATTTCCATTTGACTGGAATAATATTAATTATTCTATTTCACAGGAAAGAAAGTACCAAAGGAAAAATATTATTTTTCAAGTCCGTGAAATCACACATAGACAGCTCCAGGGAAGAAGGGTAACACATCTTTCCTAAGTTTTAGTATAATTTTAAAGGTACTGCACATACGTTGGCAGCTTTGGATTACACATTTCCACAATCATTTATCAGTACAATGGGATCAATGACTCCTGCAAGTCCAATACTTCAGATTATTTAAATATTGCCTTGTTCTTTTACAGTAATATATGTAAGACAAATGTGTGAAGTAGTCAAAGCGAACACCTTTAAAAAAATAAAGGAGTTAGCACAGAAAATACTGTGCTGACAAAATGTTCTGTTCCTGGCTGCAGGCAAAGAAATGCGAAATTTATAAGAATTACACATTTTCAGTGTCTTAGAGATTACTTTTTATTTCACTACAGTTTATGAGAAGATTTATTAAGAAAAAATAAGAGCTGCTAAAATTATTTTTTTCATCCTCTCAAGGGAAAGCCCAAAGCCTGACTTTGTTACACTCCATAGATGGAGCTTCTGTCCATACAGACCTCTGCAGGAAGTACTTCCTGAAGACATTTTGGGACCATTCATAAATTACAAACTTGAGTGTGTGTCAGTTTTTCTCTGTGAATTTCTGAATGGATTTATCTTAGTTGAGAGAAGATTCTCCCAGGTTTGAAGAACTTCCTTGATTTTCCCTCAGTCAGATCTAGCTCTATGCTGACTCCAGCGAAGACTAAAATAGTCATAACTGAACACTGTCATGCCAAAACTGGAAAGATTAATATCTGTTCACAGGCTTTTGAAAGGCCCTTTTGCTTCCAGAGCAAAAGATGCAATGTCTCTTCCCTAAAGGATGTGCCAAGACTGGTTAAAAAGGATCTTAAGATGATTGCTTTTAACATCGTTCATAGAAAGACAAATGAAGCTGAAGATCCCTCTATGTGGCTATCTGTTGAAATCCATTTCATTTCAAAAATGAAATGTTCGTGGAAATATGTGAATAGTATTACATGCAGAAAATTTGAGATCTTCTTGACAAGAAGGAAGATTTTGCCTTGTATTTTACCAATATCATATCGATGAATTGTGCACGTAGTGATAAAATTGACTGAAGATTAACATAGTTGAAGACAGAGAGACACCAAACTACAAGACCGGAAGATGAGCTGCAGCTGATGACATCTTTATCCCATGTATTTAAATTTGTGCAATAACATTACTTACCATGCCATTTTCCAGAAGTGTGACAGCCACTCCGACAATGGGAGTTAGCACCACCAAAAATGTCCTGTGGTGATGACTCAGGTACCTTTATGAAGGCTCCAAAGCAATTAATGGTTGCACATACGTATGTGCCTGCTACAACAAAACCTACATCACATTGCAGTCCCGTGTCATAGCATTTATGTGTAGGGAATCACAGGTGGAAAACTGTTGAAAACCACATACATTATGATTTTGTTGAAGGCGGGATGCACACGAACAAACACATTTTTTAAAGTGCAGAAAAGAAAGAAAAAAGGATGGCTGTATGCACAATGCTTGAACTTCATTTATTTTAATTAACCTTGGGTATCACATTCTAATAAATGTGAAAATGGAGAACAGTCAATGGGAACTAAGTCTTCGAGGAGTATCCCAGTCTAGCCATATAATGAACTGGAAAACTTTTGATTTTTCCCCAATAAGGTTCCCAATAGTAGATATTTATGAAAATACGGATAAGGATTTGAAACTTCAATTCAACATCATGAAACATTGGGTCATGTCAAAAGACCACGTAAATGTGTGCACTTGTTTCTAGAAATGTTTAGTGGTGAAATTCTCTGAGAAGCACAACAGCAAAATGGTTTTGATTATTCTTAATAAATGAGAGCATGCATTTCCGTTATTTAAACACCCTAAAATTCCCCTACTCACTCTGAAGACACTTTGCAAGCAGATTGCTGTGCAGACACTCATATTTTTTCTAGCAAAAATTAAGCTAGTACTTTGGTCCTAAATTGATATCTTCAGTGATAACAGCTAATAAGTTGTTCTTACATATGTATTCCAGGCTGAAGCTCAGAAAAACAATTTCAGTCTAAAATTAACGTTGTTCTTTTATCAAGGTATTTTAAAGTTTTGGGGGCTTTTTTGCTGATATCTTCTGCAATGTACATTAAGTCAGCAGAGGAAGAAAAGAAAACCTAGGTACTTTGTATCTGAATGGAAATTACCCATTTATTCTCTACCTTTCCAAAGCCTTGTCAGTAGGGAATACCCAAAGACAATCCTTTTTGATCAGTGGTAATGGAGGTATCTCTTCAAAGTCTTTATATTTAGAGTAATAGGTTTTTTCTGAAAGACAGGTTATTGAGTACTATGTAGCCATTACCAAGTGACATTAAATGGCCTTGTTATATGCTGGGTCAGATTAATTCTTCCTTCTGGCTTTAGAAATCTAATCAACACCAGAATAAGGGGAAAATTTTAAATATGTATTCCAGTTTATTATTTTTATGGTCATCCTATGTTACAGTACAAACTGAAATTCCTTCATATTTTGCACAGGCTGTGGACCTTGAGAGACCGAAACATCAGAAGTTCTACCCATAACTGTCACACGGTTTTGTAATGGCTCATTTGTAACAATATATATTTTCCAGACATTTCTTCTAGGTTTTTTTAAGATACCGGGCAACTTCTGATTTTTCAGAAAGGTCAACTTCTGATTCAGTTGCATTTGGTTCAATAATGTGTCTCTAGGTTTAAAACACTATTCTGAACTCTTAAATCAATGGAATCCTTTTATGTCAGAGACTTAAGAAAAGTTTTGATTTTACATGGTGTACCAAAAAGCAGATTGTGACACGTTATTTCATAGGGCACTTTTTGTGACAGAGGGAGAATGTCCAAGCAGAGGGAGCATCTCCAAAGCACACTGTGTCCATCCAGAAATTTTGTAAATTAGCAGAGTGCAGCTCAGTCACCATAACTGTGTCAAGACACAGAGATAGTATCACACTACAGCTTATAACATGTCAGAAGATTTTTAAATGATGTTCTGCTTCATCCCAAGAAATAGACAGTGTATAAATCTCAGAAATGAGACAAAAAATGAGGTCAATGATGTATCAAAACCTATAAGTATGACTCTGTGCACCAAAATGTGAAGCTGTGATTACTTTCTGCAGCTATGCTCTTAAATCAAACTGAAAGTAAATAATTCACTAATGACTGTTGAAATATCTTATCATATTTACTAGCACAGCTGGGCAGATACACGTAGCAGGAAAGTGGGAATGAAAAAGAAAGAAAAAAGAATACTGCTCAGAAAAATTTGAATGTTCAAATCATTTATTGAAAAGAAATAATGGCTTCAAAATTCAGGAGAAAAAAGCCCTTCTCTTTCCCCACCACTGAGGCAGGAAGAGGCTTGCCCCCCTCATTTTTGTGTCCCACAAAAGAGACATGTCTATTCAGCTGACTTTAAGCCACAAGCCCTACATTCTGACAGTGTCTGTCCTCATAGGCAGATTTTCCTTCTCTGAACAAAGTGTTACTTTAAAGGCCACCTCTCCCACAAGTCTCTGTAAAAACTGTGTACTTTTCCACCCTACAGAAAGATGCAGTTTTTTAATTAACCCTACTTCCACTACCAGAAAACTACATTCCTTCAAGGGCTGAAATGATCTAGTGGATCATCCTTTCTCTATCTTGAAGTACCACAAATAGAACAGTGGAAATTTCAAAGGCATCCAATTGAAAATACAATTGAAAGAGACAGGGGAAAGAATCCAGAAAAGTAAACATGCACTCATTTTGATCCCATCAGTGAAAGCAACTGCACAGAAAACTCTTCATATTTTATTTAACTTGTGTGTCTCTTCATTCCCACAAAGACACACAAAAAGATTGGATAATTTAAAAAATATCTGATTTTTAATTTTTAATGTGTTTTGATCAATCATTTCTCTATTTGATGAGGAGGAATCAGAATTTTTGTTGCCATTATACTGGCAAATAAAAACAGAGAATTATTTCCCTCCAAGATGTAGAATCTCTATTAAAATTTTTAAGGAAATTAGTTCTGGTCATCAGCCCATACAATGACTGAAAAGCCTTATATAATTATTTTTCTAAATTTGTGAAGGCCTCTACTCTCAAATAGCAGAATTATTCCATTTTTATTACTGTATTGCAGTGACAGAATTAATGATCTTTATAGGAATACAGTAACAGAAGAGCAACTGATGAGATTTTTTTTAAAGTGTTTAGAATACTCAGAGGATTTTCTCTGAATCTGTTTCGATTAACTTGAGGAAACCAACCCTTCAGGATAGAAACAAGAACCTGTATCAGGAGTTTTGCAGAAGCCAGTGTGCTCAGGAAGTTAGGGGTCTTGAGCAAGCCACATCTGCTATACAGGGCCTTCTACATAAGGCTTGGGAAACTTGCATGCCAGCATGAGTGGCCACAGCACAGCCATGTACATGGAACAAGGAAAGGGAGTGTGCAGGAATGTCCTGGTCCTGCATATGGTTCCCAGGCACGTGTAACTAGATATGTTCTGATGGGCATAAGAAAAGAATAACAAACCCTGCCAAGAGAACTTGGAAAGTTTTGCTGCTGTAGAAGTCAGGAGACACCATATAGAAGGAGGCCGAACCTCTCCACAGACGTTCATCCTGCATAGCACGTCACAGCTGTCCAGCTGGTGTCTGCCTGGTGCAGATAAAGGTGAGGTTCCCACCCCCCGAAAGAATATAAGACTGGCCTGCCATCTGTATTTCTCTTCCCGCCTTCTACCTTACTCTACTTACTGTTCTTTCTTACTGAGACTCAGAAAGAAGTCTGCCCCCCTGGGGCAGAATACCTCCAGAGTTCCAAAATAAGGTTATAAAACCCAAACCCAGCAAATTAGCAGCCAGCTCTCAAACATTTGTGACAAGCCTGCAAGACTGGATGAAGATATTCAGGGAAACTGTTGTGACCTTTCTGGGAAGCCAAGAAAGCATAAGGGTTGAGTACAGGATGTTCTTTTGGGAAAGACTATGACTAAATGTCGAGTTAGAAAGGGAAGGTGAAAAGGATTGTCTAGGGTCCATTATTTCAACTCATGACATAAGCAAAACGAGGGAGAGTAGACAGGTGCCTTCCCAAGTGATACCTTCTACCACTGCAGCTAAGGGACCAAAATAAAAACCCACCACAAAAAACCACCAACCCTATCTCAGAGAAACACTGCACAGAAAATATCCTCTTTCACTGTTTAAATTCATCACAGTATCACACCGTGACTGAGGCTTATCACAAGGAAGAATTAAGAGCAAGGTGTATAAACAAAATGCTTTCTTTGCTATTCTAAACTAGTTCTAGAATGGAAAAGGGCAAGGATAGCATAATCTATCATCAGTAGAGCCTGAAGGTATGAAAAAAAAAAAGGTGAAGAGAAACTGCACTTTTTCAACTAGTTATTTGCCTTTGGATTTTTTAAATTGTACAAAATTAGACTAACTGCAAAAAAAAAAAAACCCAAAAAACGAACAAAGAGAAAAAAAAAAAGAGAGAAAAAAGCTACTGTATTGATTTTTTCTAGTCCAGCAGGATAAAGACAGGATTAGACAAAACTCTGGATGGATCATGGGGTTCTTCCGTATGAGGAAAAATGAAATGAGCAGTTGTGTAGATTAGTGATACAGCAAGAGAGTAGAAACACATTGTGACCTAGGATTTCAAAGCTTTAAGTTCAAAGGTATTAGAGGCCTCACTCCTATTTAAAGCAAGGTCAAGTGATTAAACACTTCAAGAATTTTATCTTGAGAGTCCAAAAGGAAGGCTACATGTATTTGAGGTGATAACAGATACGTTTATTCTGAATGCAATCCCACTTATTTTGATTCAGTCAAGTCCCAGACAGATGGGTCTAAATAATGATTCAGCTTCTCAAATCAGGACTAAACCAGAAATTTTCGTGCTGCAGTGTTAGCTGCTTGATTGCTACAGGCAGATACAATAGATGTTCTCCAGTTCCTACACAGTCCTTTGAGATGAACACAGGACAAAATTTTTGCAGTAAGCTGAGGCCTAACGTTCCTAATGTTCTTCTTTTCCTGCATATCTTTTGATATGCTTTAAAAAAATTCCAATGGCAGATTTTGCATTTAGTTGCAAATTTTTAGACCATGAAGTTACAAGACCCTTATTCTAAAATTACATTTATTTTATTATATAAAAATGTCTTTGGTTCTCTGACAGAGAGTTTCAGGAAGTCTGAGGCTGATGATGGACAGTACTTCTCCACAGCCTTCCAGAAAGAATGTTCAAACAGCTGGCTTTGTCCGGGCTCCGACATCAGGTCGCAACTGGGACTTATCCCAAGTGCCACTGATGGTTCCAGAGCAATCTCCACATATTTTTTTTGACTGAGAAAACACTCAACACCGGAGAAATGTCTGGAAGAAGGTGCTGAAGTCCTATGCCCATACTAAGCCAGGTGCATAATAAAAGACAAAGTCATGGCTCTTTTAATTCAGTAAAGGAATAGCCTAGAAACACCTTCATGTACGTACATGTGGGTGTGTCTTGAACTCTCCCCATCTCCAGGGACTCTTGGATTTAGTAACTGATTATTCAAACCTGACTGAGGAATGGAGAAAGACAATGTTTCAATAAATTGAGTGGACCTGAAGGACGTACTCCATTATCAAGTCATGCCACAGTGGAGATTCTGACAATACATATTTACACACATAGCCCTTAAAAAAGCTTCAGCATCAAGAACCTCTGTTAGAGGTCCCACCACATGGCACTTAAAACCTAAAGAAAGAACACAAAACATATCTGTAGAATTAATTTTACAGCTTTGCTACTCCCAGAACTACTTACTTCTTTTGCTATTCATTTGCATTTTTTTTTCTTCAAGGTCTGTGGCCCTTCCTCTCTGTAAAGGTGGTAGGACATTAATTCTAGGCAGACCATAGAACATTTCCCTTGTGAGGCAGTTAAATATTTTTTCAGATTAAACATTAATCATGAACTCTGACACTTATTTCAAGCGAAAAATATTTTTCCTGTTTCTTACATCCTACTTCCTCCCTTCAAAGGAGAGAAAAATCTGCTATCTGGTATATCAGTCCTGCCTGAAGTAAGACATACACTGATGAATCTGCAATAACATTAAATATGATTTTCTATCCTTGTATGTTCCAGTTTAAAAATTTATTTACAGAGCATTTATCAAGAAAAAGAAAAAAAACAGTCCATTTCCAGATTCAGTGAAACAGACTGTATAACCCAAAGTTAGCAAAAGAAGATCAAATCTTCTTTAAGTATTAAAAAAGAAGGTCCCTTTGGACTACAAATATGAAAGTAAGGCTGGGGTGAAGCAGCTTGCCTTTTCTTTCACATAATGTCCTGTCTGTGGCCTTCTAGCAGTCAACAAATAATAACACAAATTTTAAAGAAAACTAAAACCAGTCTTGCTGCTAGGTTTTGCAAGGGCTCATACATGTTAATGAGGAATCAACATTCTTCCTCTTTATTGACACACACACACACAAAATTATTCTCTTCTTCATTCTGAACATCTATCTTGAGACATTAAAATGGTGATTTGAGGCTTTCCTGGGCCACACATCCACCCCTGCCTGCAGGGCAGGTGTCTGATTTCAGAAGCATTCCATTAATTGGGAACATGCAATTAGTACTGGCTACTGGGTGTTTATAGGTCACGCTTCCAAAAATAAAAAATTCAGGGAAGATAATATCCTTAAATAAATATAAATATTTAATCTTTTAAGGCCACTGGAAATTACAGTCCTTCAAATATTTTTAAACCATGTGAGCAGAAGTCCATCCATTCAGAACAAAACCACATACACTAGCATATCTCCCAAATATTCCTTTTTAAAAACTGAACTGTGATGTGCTAGTTCTGGATCATTTGTTGAGCACATCAACTGCTGGCAGGAAGCCAAAGATGATAGCATTTTACACATTTTTAAGTAAATGTTTGTTCTTTTTTGGTTTGCTTAAATTAGAGGAAAGGATTTCCTGTAGAGAATATTTTGCTTTATTAAACTGAAAGAATTGTAAGATTAGTAGCAACTGCACATAAACTGTACTGAAGTGCCTTCTCATACTTCTCAAGCACACTTTCCTGAGAAGAGGTTTGTTACCTTCAACTTTTAGTGGATAGAGCCATATGGTCCTACCACTCTCAGACTGGAAATCCTGGCGGCAATGTCTCATTTACTACTCATGTTCAACTGACAGACCCAACTGTGTTTGTCATCAATATGCCTTTTCTTCCAAGAGCCTATGACAGCAGATGAATTGAAGTGACCCCAAGCCAGCTTCTCCAAAACAAAGCATTATTCACTCACACACAGAGAAAAGGGCTTAAGCAAACAAAAGACCTTTGCCTCAGCTTTCATCTTTCAGTCCCAACCTCAGTAAATTCAGCTTTATCCTGCTACTTCCACCTTCAGGTTAGGTGGGAGTAGGTGAGACTGTTTGTTTTGTTTCAGCTTCCTTATGTACCCTGCAGAGTCAGTTCCCATCTTCCCCCTGGGCAGCTGCTGACAGCCCACTTAACCTCCCTTCGCCCCTTGAATCAGCATCTGAAAAGTTTTAGTATCCTGCTTGGGCCTAAAAAGCGGAACCTTGCTCACCAATTTAATGCCTGGCAGAGGCAATTTCCTATTCAGAGCTTTTCTGTTAGTTCCCAAGAGAACTTTGGATATTTTCCTCAGAATCTATAATTCTTTTCTTTCATGTGGTTTTCCCTATGCAGTCAGGAAAGACAGTAACAATTAGAGAAAGTGATGTGCATAAGGTATCTGTTAAAAACATGCATAGCTCCCAACACTTCCAAAGCAGTAGAAAGAGACTTTAGTGGAGGTGACAGCCTCATACCCTGTCACTGTTTCAGGGTTTAATTGGTCACAAGAAAATAGTATTTCTTTTTCTTTGCTATGTTAAGTTATCTCTTGATTAGGTTGTTTGACATACTGCCATTTTTGATTCATCCTGCAACATAGGTATGTTTTCTGTGAATTCAGTAGTAATAGTTGTAATTCAGTAGTAATAGTTGTAACTAATAGATTTTAAGTGACTTTCTATAAAATACAGAGTAAAATGTTTCTAAAAGTAAGTGGAGCTGAACTAATTTTGAGATACGTAGCACCTTGACAGTCTCTAGGACAAAAAGAGGTGGAATTCATCCCAACAACTTGCCAACAACTCTAAGCTTCAGCTGCTCAGAACACCTCTTCACTCTCCTCCACACTGCATTACATATAATAGTCTTCACCTGCTGAATTTATAGGAGAATCCCAACAGAAGTCCCAAGATCCTCACTTGAGCACTGTTTTAAAATATGCTGGAGAAGGTACTTGGAAATAGTATATGGAGAGTGAAGTCTCTTAAGTAGATGATGAACAAGACTACTGATTGTAGTATGATCTACTCCACACCCAGCATTTCTTACTCTGTTCGGTGATAAAAGGGTAGGTGGCTGGGCATAGCAGGCTTTGATATTACTTGCATTATTGGTTTTTGCTATTCAGACAAGAAAGGAAGACTTTGTTGTTTCCCTAAATCTAAAATACCATCCTTTTCTGTACGTTTGCTGGCCTGTAAGTGCTAAATTGAAGTGTCTCAGAGTCAGCAGAGGACTTGAACTGTCCAGTCGTGCAAGCTTTCCTTTTCCTTGGTTTTGTGAAGTTATATCAGATATGCAATGAGTTTGGCTGCTATAAAGCCAGTTGAGAAGGCAGTAAACTGTTTAGAAAATGTACATAGTTTGAAGAGTTTGAAAAGAAGCTAATACTACATGCACAACAAGCTGCAGTGTCTTTTATCATATATATATATTTACTGAATTCTATTGTGAAATGTGTTCAAAGGAGAGTTTGAAACGAATCTTTCTCACTGCTATGTATTGTTTGATTATCACAAGCCAGTACACTTTGTGGGCTTTCTCCCACTCTAGAACTACTTTCAGATACTAAAGAGAACACAGCTCTGGGGTGCACACTCTTCTAGTGGGCTTCCTGAGAGGAGCCCTAGTGATTAAGATCTCTTCCACACATCCAGCGAGAGAAGAGGGCCGAGCAGCAGAAACCACCACTGCAAGCACCAGATCAGGCTGAGAAGGAATCTTGCTTGCTGGTACTCAGCTAGGCATGTGACTGCCTTAAAGAGAGATGGTCCTTCCAAAACTCCCACCTGAGACTGCTGCATTGAAAGCTGCTCAGGAATTCAATAATGAGCACATTATAACTGTCCTCTTTGTAGTATTTCAGTGCAACGTGCCTGTATGACTGGTGTCAACATGAGTGCACTACCCTTGTGAAGTGCTGCATGATAACATCAGACTCTCCAATAATGCTTCTGAATGAAAGTGATCACAGGGCATATTAGGACACTATTTGGGCAGTTTTGGTGTTGTACTTGGGTCATTTTATTCTATCTTCAACTATTAAACAGCATGGTCCCTGATGTTTGGTGTTCAGTGAGAGGAAGGAAAAATATTCCACTGGTTTACATTTGTTAATTCTACCTCATAATGGGTAAAGATCAGCTGTATAATTGTAAAATTATGTAAATTATGGACATTTCACAAAAAAATTATTCTTAGCACTACAGTTTAATGTCCAGATACTTGCACTGCAACAGTAGGCTAGACTAATTTGTGCATTTGATGTAAAGTTTTACAAAACCCTTATGTAGCATTTGGTTGTTTTCCTAACCAAAGAGTCTTTTCCAGGAGAAACAGAGCTTAAACTGAGAAGTCAAAAATAATTCCTATGGTTAAATAAAATATTATTGCTCTTATCATACAGTGCACATCAATTATTAATAGGCACTATCCCAATACAATTAGAACTGTGATGGCCATAGCACCCATGCTAAAACCTGATGGCCAGAGTTTGAATAAAACAAACAAACTAAATAAACCCAACAACAACAAAAATTTAAAAACCCACTAAATTTCTATCAGAATTTGGATGCCTACTTTCAAAGTGTTTCAAAATAGCCTGGTGTCATAAACATTGTAAGTGTGAAGAAAGTGGAATGGGGCTGTTAGAAACTGAGGAGTGGCTGAGTCTATTCATCTGAGAATCAGAGAGAGGCCTACTACAGTTTGCAAGTAGTTGCTACCCCTTCCATTTAAGGCCTGAAATTCCCAGTAAGATATTCAGATGTACTTTTCTGCATAAATTCTGAGAGAAAAAGAAGGGAAAAATAAACAAAAAAACAAAACCCAAAAAAACTTAAATTATATTTTCATCTTGCAAAATCTGAAAGACCGAGAAAGTTCACAACAGTCTGTTCAAACTTTTTCATGAGATGCCTATTTTCTAAACATGCAGTTTCCTTAAGCATCTTGGGTTATAGATTCTTATCCTGAAACCCAAGGATTTTATTCTAACAATTTCTCTGTGAAGAATATTTTCTGCCGGTGCCTGGACCCAAATCCTAGTACCTTTCAGTGTAGCACAATAAGCCGAGCCTGAAAGTTTGGGATTTGTTTTGTTTTGCTGGTAGCTGCACATTTAACTCAATCTCTTGCTCTTCAATAGGGAAAAGTCTCATTAACCTCATTAGACACTTTCCTTTATGAAGGCTATGAGTTTGATGTAACAGCTGATCTGCAAGAAGACACCTCAGTACACTGTGAGCGCTAAATTCCTCAGCTATCCACATTGATTAGCTTGAGGGCACACTGATGCCTTCCTGATAGAGCGAGCGGAAACATTTAAAATACAATCCCTCTCCTGGGGAATTTGCCAGTGCTTGAGCTGTGCATAAAGCATATACCACATCAACATCTTCATGACTATGTTACAGCTTGGCAGCAGTAGCTATCTAAGCTGATGTTCAGAAATCCTCAGCCACAGGTTACCACATTTCCTGGGCTGTCCTGCTGGCATGATAACTCCCACACACATCATAAAAGAAATGCTGATCGCTGCAAACAGGAACCTCTCAGTAATAAAGTGCCCCCATGAGCTCACAGTCTTCTGTAGAGATCAGCCCAGAGAGGTCAGTGTAGCTAAATTTTAATCACTCCCACTTTTAAGGATGGCGTATTGAGTCCCAGCTCTGGCATTTCCAGGTGAACATCAAGGGGCACAATCAAAGTCTGCTTCAGTCTGAGATGATAGCAAACAATGACACCTCACCCTTCACAAATATGGAAATGATGAGCTTCCAGCTCAGGTTCAAATAGTTAACATTTCTACTCTGCCAGTCTGCAGAAGCACCTGAAAGGCAGTGTTAGTGAGGACAAAAAGCAGCTTCAATGCACCATGAAAAAGATTGTTGTCACACTTCTATGTCTTCCTGCTTCCTCTACAGCTCAACCATTATCCTCTCAAAAATCCCAGTCCAGCTTATACTAACCCACCTCTCTCCAACACAAGCTTTCTTAAGCACCTTCCTCAGATTCTGTCAAGTATTTCACTTAAAATCTACTTCCCAGAAAGGACCACCAGCAAAACTCTGGCACCGGTCTCTTAGATATCTTACAGAGATGTGTTGGAGGCAGATGAAAAAAAAATATCTGGCATAGGACACAGGATGAGAATTTTTTATATTCTATTTATACATAATCACCTTTGCATATTGAGCTAAGGTGAAGCCCTTGCTTCCAGCTTTCTGAAAAATCCCATTAATCATCACAGTCCTTCAAGAGTGTATTATTGCTTTCTGGGCTGGTATATCAAAGAGCTCATGAAGTGGTCTGAGTCACCCAGAATTTACACTTCATCGTGTCATGTCCAGCTTCATCAGAGTTGAACTTGTCTGAGGACATCTTCTAAAGAAATGTGGCATCTTTGCATTGCCAGTTCACTGCAGAGGATTAGCATGTCAAAACAAGAGCAGTGAACAGGTACAGGTGAAAACCAGACAAAATGCTCATACAAATGTCTTTGCGGTTAAGTTTTTCTGCCCCCAACCTAACCAATATAGCTAAAGGCAAATGAAGGAGACTGTACTGATTTAATCACACTCAGAAATAACGTGTCAGTCTTAAGACATCAGTCATAAGAGAGGAACCCAGGCAGTAACTCAAATTTTAGCAGTGCTACTGGGAGCCCAAGTAGATAACAGAACAGACTGAATTTTAAATCTATGACTATTAATGAAAACAAACACATCTGCTGTTTCATCATCTGTCTTCCAAACTATATAAACATCATGTTAGGAGCTAATAGCCGAGTTCCTTCTGGAAAGAGTTTACACGGTTAACACAGAAACAGAATGAAGGCCTTTCATTCAAAAGAACTTGCATTTGTTCACAAATATTGACAATGCATTTGTAAAGCATAGAGGGTTTATATATAATTTTTAATGTGTAATGGTTAGGTTGGCAATTTCAAAAATGGAGGTTTTTTTGAAAAAAAAAGTCATGAAATAAGCTTAAAAGCCAATCATAGTTATTTGGCAAATGAAATATGAACTTTGGCGGTTTCAAAGGCACACAAATATCTGAATAACAATAATAATAATAATAATAATAGTACAAAAAGACTATGTATAGTGAATAAAAGGGAGAGGTCATATTTATTGCTGAGCTGAGCTGTTACCAGATAACTGTAAACTTTCATCACAACTGTCCTAAATACGGTACCTCTTTGAAACATATCACAAGCCTGGTTCCAGACAGTTCTAGTCTGTTCCTAGTTTATTTCCCTTTTAACTGTCAGTCTGTCGCAAAAGCTGAAAGAATCATCCCCTAAAGTATTTCCCTTTTACTATCATATACATAAAGGACAAGTAGCCTGAGGCTTAATATTTTTCAAGCGTTTAAATATTTTTTTCCTCAGTGTAGAATGAGCGTGTGTCATTTCTGCAGCAATCAGAAGCAAATGGCCCCAAGTTCAAACTGCGACTTTTTAGATTAGATCTGTTGGATAAAAATTTGTTGAGATGAAATGGGATTCATTTGCCGTAGATGCCAACCCAAACCGACAGAAGTAAGGATTCATTTACAAAGGAAAAACAAATTCTAGGGAACCAAAAATCCCAAATATGGCAATGTGTGGAGTGAGGACTTTATTTACAGCCCATACACCTGACTGTTTTGCTTAGTGACAAAGTATCACAGGGATTATCCAAAAAGCAATCAGACAGGTGGACTGTTCCTGAATGATGTTTTCTCTTTTTAAAGTGCACCATCAGTCAGCAGAGAGAGAACAGAAACACAGAGCCAAGAACAAAACAACCATTAAGGGCCAGCTCTAACACACGAGCAGCTCCTTCTCAAATTCATGGCTTTAGTTCTGTGGTCAGTGTTTTGAGCACCAGTCATGAATTAATAAACATCGATGGCTCCAGCTGCCTCACAACACAGATCTTTCTGCAGTATTTAACTGAGTGAGGAGACGTGGAGAGAACATAGAATGGTTTCCAATAACTGGACACAAGCAAGGACAACTGTGTTCTTCTGTTAATTAAATTTTGGAGCACAGTGAATAATTTAACATGAAGTATTTGTTTGACAGGTCTGTTCTTTTACTGATTGCCTTCTTGAGAACAGTTATGTCCTCCTAAAATTCATTTTGTTTCAAAGGGTGGAATGACCGTGAATAATTCAGCCCATTCATTCATCATGTTACTACTGAAATATGAATTATCTTTTCTCAAGTTCCTTTGTTGGGTTAAGGCAAATGGAACAAGTATGCAACCTCTTCCCATATAAAAGTTTTTATGCATTAAAATTTTAGGCACAAATGTCTTGAGACATATCGAGTATAAGATTTTAAGTATACAACACTCTGTAACTGAAAAATTTGAAAGCAGGAGAGCTACCAAAAATTTACAATCAGCTTGGAAAAATCAGACATCTATAACAAAATTTATAACCTACAGTGTATGGAATTTTGAAAATTGCCATGATTATTAAGTATTTTCTCATTTTTTATAGGCTGTGTACCTGCTTATTTTACATCCCCTGCTGGATATCCAGTTTTCCCTTGCTGTTTTGATGTACTTGGCACCATGCAGAAGCTGTGAGAGGAAAATAAATAGCACGTTTAAAAAATGGGCTTATGTGACTGTAATACTAAAAAAAAAATCATTAGGGCAGGTCAAATACTTCTTAATTTGCTCAGTTAACCAGATAGCTGTGAGAATAGCTATTCTAATAACATCATAGATACTGTTGTAACCCAGGCCACTGCAAGCTAAATTACATGGCTGAACCTCAGAAAAACATGAAGCTAAATGTTGCCAGCAGTTCACCGTGCTTCTCCCACCCGCTAAAAGTATACGGAGATATGTGCTCGTGAAATCTTAAGGCAAAGTGCTATTTATATTTCCATACCGAATAGGGTGATGCTTACTGATACACACTCATTGCACTACTAAATGTTAAAAATTACATATAAATACCCAGTCAGCACTTATCTTAACCTGTAAGGTTCATAAAAGACGAAGGTCATTAAATCAGATATAGGATAATGAAGCAGGGGACCACAGTCTATTCTGCAGTGACAAATCAGGAGAGAACACTTGAATGAGTGTGCATCCAATGGCTTCAAGAAAAAGTACAATCAGAAGTGGTAGGTGAACACAAATATTGTATACAATCATCTGACTGACAACAGCACGGGCTAGCAGGAAGCATTTTGATCTAATTGACCCCTACCCCTTCTGCTTGAAAAGCGGATTTGGACCTAATACAGAAGATTCCTGAAAACTTTGACATGGACTGCTATCACACATTTAAAGGTATTTATACAGCAGCACCTGCTTGTGCTACCACAGTTAGAGGGAATGTCAGATTTTCCGATCTTAAGTCCCAACTCACAGGGCTTTTATAATGACCATAGAACCAGGCTGAAGGCTCAGACCTGAAAAACAAGGATTCCTGAGAGAGACTTTCTAAAACACAAAGGGCATTGAGACACTGGTGGATTTTGGTTAAGAGTTTCTCAAATAACCACCGTTTTTGCATATGCAAATCTCTATCTTAGCTTCTTTTCCCTCATGCATTCCCTCTTTCTTTCATTAGGAGCAGAATATTAATAAAACAACAACAACAACAATAACAATAAAACAGGTAAGCAAGCAAGAAGAATTTGTAGTTTGTCTGTTTGTTTCATTATAAGCTCATCTTGTTTGTATATTTAACAGTCTCAGTGTTCTCTTCAGCTTCCTTTTTCTAGAATGAGAATTGAAGGATAATGGAAATGAAGGTCACTTTGAAAAATGGGAAAAATTGATGGCTAAGAAGTATTCTGCTGACTTAGAAGCAAGTCAGTATATGGGCAGTGACTCATATTGACTAAGTGGCCCTTGCATTAGTGACACGGATGCACACAACATAGCAGTGAAAGTGTTGTAAAGGCTGATGTTTAAACAGAACAAAAAGCCTGTAAGGAAAGAAGATGTGATCTGTGAAGGTAGAAGCTAGGATCTGGTAAGAAGTAACATGCTTGTGATACTTTTTCTCTTTCTTTCCTTTGCACAGAGATGCGCAAACAAACACAGATGGAGACACAAACCTGGGAACTTGAAAACATTTTTCTCTCCCACAATACAAACTTAATCCTAATTTTCTGTTGAGATAGATAGATAGATAGATATAGCAATGATATAGATATAGCTATATAAGCAAGAACTGTTCTAATCTTTGTAAATATAATACTTAAAGGATCTCTCTTGGCTGACAGATTTACATCTTCAAATAAATCAGAGCAAAGCTCAATAAAAAGAAGTTATTTCTGTGGTTTTTTATATGTAAAGCTACTTCTTGCTACATGTTTTTCATTTCAGTAAATAGTTTTAGTCCCCCTTTTAGTATTTTTTTTTGTAAAATATTAATATTTATATATATCACTACTATTTTCTGTGTAGGACCAGTGACCAGCTTCACTAGACCCCAGAGACAATCTGGAAGCTATATTGACCACTTGCTTGTGGCCAACACTTCCTCTTGTCTTCCGTTAAGTTATTTGGAGAAAAGAAGGGACACGGTTAGAGCTCTGTTCTTCAGGGCATTATGCTAGGTACTTGCATGCAATATATATGCCATTCAATAAATTCAGTAACGACAAAGTGAGAGACTACTTAGATATTTCTTTCTTTATATAAGACCCATATTTTTAGATTTACTAGCGGCAAAATATGAATGCCTAAAAGGCCTCTGTGTGACACTAGGCTTACTGGTGTGATGACTGAGATACAGCAGTCTAAAATTTTACTACCTAAATGAAGAAGACAGATAACGGGTGAAAAAGGCTAGAGGAGACAAAGGTGTCTCCTGTCAGGGAGCTCAAATGTACAGCTCATGACAAGCAGGTCTATAGCTTCCCCAGGTACTTAGTTGACTGTCAAAGGCCAGAGCAGCTGCTCAGCCTATGGCCTGATGCTTCAAGAAGTGCCTAGGAATGAGCCTCCCTGCTTCTTCTGTGTGATCCAGAAAAGGGACACCTGGGAGGAAGCTTTGACAGGCAGCAGCCTTCCTGCAGGATTACACCAGGGGATGACAGCAGAAACAGTCCAATCAGCTGAACTGTCTCCTGTGCTTCTGCCTAAAAGTAGCTAGAAGAAAATAGCAACTGAAGGAGACCTAAATATAGTAGATATTTCTGAAGTAGAGCTGTCCGTCCCAAGTCAGAAGAAATAAAATAGCTTATTTCTAATATGTGCAACTGAGAAATTATAGTTGAGTCAGGCTGAGAATGTGAGTGAACATGGATATAAAAGTATCTTGGGAAGAGGAGTGGCGAGCAGTGCTCAAACAGAGAAGGATTGGAGTGAGAGGACAGAATAATTCATATTTAGAAAGCACTGACAAGCTAGTCTGTTCTTCCTGAAGCAGTTCACATTTCTGTGTGCAGCAGAAGGGGCCTAAGTCTCCTCCTTCCTCTACTGTCAGACAACATGACAGTAGAAACCCACTAGAAAAAGAAGAAGAAGAAAAAAGCGCAACTTATCTTTTAGTTTAGGGGATAAACTTAAGCTATATATTGGACAGACCTTCTCCTCATTCACTGACAATGTCAAAGACAAAGATGTCAAATGCCAGTACAAAAGCTAATAGGATTATAAAACCTTTCTTCTGTATCAGGAGAAAAGAAACGGAAGTTGAGATAAAAGAAAATAAACCCTTTAAAACTGTAACAATGTGTGACCATAACTACTTTTATATAAACCATTCATACACCATGTCAAAAATGAGGTGTGGAAAAGCAATTTTTTGGTTTTATATGGGTTGAATAATTCTGGCAGCTTTAGCAAATTCAAGAAGAAAACCTCATCCTCAGTAACACCTAAGGAATTTGTTTAAAATTTGGATTGAACATTAAGCACAGTGACCAAGATATAACTCTTGCAGCACTGTAGTACAGCACGGGTCCTATAAAGTCAGGGAGTGTGCACACACCTTCCCCCTTTTCCATCTTCATTACATATGTTTTTTTTAGTCCTGGAGTCAGTTTCTGGATCTCTCTAAATAACTCAGCCTGTCTGTATGCCCATGTTTCCCCTTCACAAGCAGGATTTAATTCTGTAGGCTCCATGCTAATTCATCATAGGGAAAGATTGGAGAACCTTCCAGTTAAGGTTTACCCAACATTTTCCAAAAAATCACATCCTGAAAGAGACTTTGAAAACAAACTTTCTGAATGAAACAGACCAACAGATGACCCTTACATGGCAGCAGGGGAAACTTGAGGGACATTTAAGAGGCAGGAGCAAGTAAATAGAGGGAACTGGTGGGAATGGTGGAAGAGGTTTCACACTCGTGTAGGGTTTTTGATAAAATGGAAATTCATAGCCAGAACCAGCACTGGACCTCTCTGCAGAGCTGAGCAGAAGTAATTCTCTATATCTGAGAGGTTGTTTCTTTTCCCTGTACTGGCCATTTGTTTTTCTGCAACTGTGTGTCTTCAACCAAGGACAATTCCTGCTGGAAATGAAACCTTTGATAACTTGTGTCTAACTTCTAATTCAGGTGGGAGACCACAACTGTGCTGTGCGGGTAGCTCACAGAGCCGCAAAAAAAATCTTTGTTCTCCATGACTGCACTCTGCTTAAGCTCTTGAAGGCTATTAAGAGTACTTGAAAACAATGATTTATGTGAGTCATACAGATATGACAACCAAGGAGAGTAAAGTTCAAAAAGCTCCCTCCCGGCTCAGAAACTGAAATTGGCTCAGTCTATTTTGTCTTATTGTCAGGGGTTTCTTTTCTTTTTTTGTTTGTAAACTTGCACAGGAATGTCATATCTTGTCACAACTGCTAGGAGGAAAACAAAATCTTCAAAGTAAATGAGGCTAAAACTGATATTCAAGTGATATTTAATACAGTGGGACTCAAAACTAACAAAGAATGCCTTCAGTCCTGAACAAAAGCCAGCAGAATATTAAAATCACCCAATTAAAGAATAGAGTTGTCCATTCTTAATGCAGAAGAATTTGGTGATTCAACTTCTGGAATAGCAGAGGGCAAAAGAGAAAGCATTTGTAGATAGGAAAGCAAAACCTAATGGATATTTTCAGTAAGGCTAAAAGCTCTGTTACCACTATAGTGCAAAGATAATGGTTTCTACCTCTACAATTCCTTGCAATGATTGTTTTGCCAATATATAGTATAAAAGAAACAAAGACTAATAATTGCTTGTCAGCACTGATGAAGCATGACAGGCATCAGCCACGGGAAGGGGGAATGCCATTTCACTGCTGCATCAATGGTAACTGACTGGACACAGTTTATACTCTTCACCTATGGAACTTGGCCAGGACTGTATAGGAAAGGACATCTGAAGGTCAGCTTAAGCAAGCTGTTTATGTCTATCTAGTTAAAATATATTCAGGGACTCTCAATCACTGAGATAATTTAAAATTGCACAGAATGGTGTTGCAAATCATACGATAGATCTAGGTTCTGCTCGCAGATCAGGTCCAAATGAAGTTCACAAAAGCTGCAATAAAATATTTTTTCCGGGAGAAAGCATATGTCTCAGAACCTTACATCACAGAGGGGTATCTAAATATAGGCTAATTATATGAAATGATATGCAGCATACAGATTCAAATTGTGTAGTGGAGGCAAAGAAGGAAGGAAACCTCATTATAAAAAAGTATGCACAGTGAAAAATAAATCATAGTTTATGAACATCCTTTGTTAACTAAATGAAATCAAAGCAAAGTGAAAAAAGAAAAGCTGATAATGTTATTACTCGTTTTCTAGCTATCATTCGAATAAAGCCTCTCACGTATAGTTTCTTAAGGATTGATTTCTTTTGGAATTCAAAAAGGCCTATTTTTGGAGGGCTTTTTTAGTATATTTGTGTTTCCAGAATAATAAGGCTCTTAACCTTTTCAAAACTGTTTGAATAAAAATTTAGAAAGGCACTGTGGTCTTAGAAACTTGACCTGGAGTACTTTACAAAAGTCAGACTGTCAAAAGCTGGAGCTCTTTAAATTCTGAAATTCAGGAATTGATTAGACCTCAAGATGGTCTCACTCTTTAAGTAATGGTCTGCCCTAAGACGAGGCAAAGCAACATCTCATACATTGAAACATATAGGAGACAAGTAATCCAGGTTCTACCTAGATTTAGGCCATAATGTAAATTTCTAGTTTGATTTATTTAGGGAAAAATATATAGCAACCTTTAGATATTACATTTTAAATATACACAAACACATTATTAATTTTGAGGGGATTCCTATTTTTTATCACAATTTTTTTAAGGCTAATTGTCTTCTCAGTAATTTGGGTCTGCAGACTCATTTTACTGTAAAAATTCTGGAGTTTTTTCCTGCAATATGAGCAAATATTTCCCTGAGGAAATATGGCAAAAGTTCAGTAAGTTTATCAGAGGCAGGACTCTTCCACTTTAATTGTAAGAAATGTGTTTACCAATGCAAATAGTAGAATGTACTACTGAACAAAATTCATAATAAGGTTGCAGAAAACAAACAGTGGTTTTACATAGCAGGGTTTCTGTGGAGACAGAAAAAAGCTACACAATTTTATATTTAAATTCCAGAGCAAGGAAGTCTGCAGCTAATCAGTTTTATTCCCCTGATAAGTATTTTGTGACAGACCATGGAATTGCTCAAGAGAGGTTCACAGATGCAGAGATGAGGTGTCTCAGGAGAATAATACTAGGCTACCAGGCCTTGCACCTCTAAATGGACAGCAGAACACAACACAAGAAAGAAATAGATGATATTCTCAAAGCAGAGAATGTTTTCTTTAATTCATCACTAGAGTCTATAAAGATATTTTTAAAGGAATCTTTCAATCTGATGTGTGTCCAGGGCCAGTGTTAGTGATGCTTGAATTCTTTTATCATGTATCTGAAGTCCGGTCATCATTAGTACTTCATGACAGCTTCAGAATCACATATGTAAGGAACTTGAAGATGAAATATCAGCCCAGAAAATTTCCCTCCCAGCAAGACTTCAGACAAATTAATGGATTAGTGAGGGGAAATTTACATCATATTCCCTTAAACAACAGAGCATCAGTAGATGTCTTCAGTTCCCAAGGCTATCAAGTCAACAGCTTTCATCATTTTAATACCTTCCAAAAAAACTCATAAAACAGAGTACATTCTCGGGAAATCTAGATTCATACAAATCAATGAAAGATAAATCAATGAGCCAAATAACATAACAAGCTACCAAGAGAACAGCACTGTCTGAACACATGAAAGAATAAACCTTCAATACTTTATGCGATACAAACCTTTTGGTGAGTAGAGCTTTTTAACTGCTATCTAACTAGAAAAGTTTCTTTTGAGATGTACATATATTTGCTTTCTGCCACAGAGTAGTCTATTTATAATCAATGTTTAACTTTTCTGGGATTAAATGTTAAGAACAGTACTTTGAAAATATGTGTCCTTCACTGTAAGATTTACAACAAGGAATACATGGGATTCATTTAATTAGATTATTCTGCCAAACAGAGATGTAGGTATGTCTTTCAATTTTTTTTCTTACTTATTTCTTTGAGTTACCTCGTTTTGTGGATAAGGATGAGTGGTTGTTAACATTAAAGGAAAAGAAAATGGTAGCACTCTATTTCCATTCTTACTGCCCATCAATATGTCCTTCTAAAATGCAGAATTTTTCTTTGTTGCTGTAATCTCCATAGAAGATATAATGCAGACAGAATAATTACAGTGCAAGATGAGGAAAGTGTGTCCTTTTTAGTTAACATCTTGAGGGGGCACATTTTCTTCCTCTTATTTTTGAGCAGTATACGTAGCTTTATCACAGTTGCTGCAGGCAGTTCCCAGAGGATTTTCAGAAGAACTCCTCCTCCTGTAAATAGGCCAATTCACTTGCAAGTATGTCTTCTAGAAAAGAGTAAATACATACAATTTGAAGGTGGTTGTTACCAAGCTCTGGCTGCACCTTGCACTTCACACCTTGTCTACACTAAGGATGTTTTAGGGGAAGTTTCACACCTAAACTAGAAAACCTAGTTTGACTTCTGTCAGCATTTTAGCACCATATTGATTAGACTTGCACACATAGTTCTTGAAACACTGACAGAATATGGTGCTACAGATACCTTCTACATCCAAACAGTGAAATCAAATTAACTTTAGGAAGAAATTCCTGTTTCTAAACTTTCTAACCAAAAAAATTACAATAGCTCCTGCAGAATTGTGGCTCATATACATATATGCTCTTTCATTCAGTTCAATATTTCTGAAGGATGTAACCCTTTGCTTTGCTTTTAAGGTAAATGGAGTGCATTATGAAGCAACTCAGTGAATACTGACCCTGTATTTTCTTTCTTGGGTTGGGATTAGTTCAGAGGATTGTGTAGTGCAATGAGTAAGGAGACTGAGAGGGGATAAAAAAAAAATAAGCCCATGAGAATGGATGATATTGGCCGGGGGGGGATAATTTAGTGGAAAATAAACAAAAATGTTACTTGTGAAGGGTATTCTGAAAACATCCTCTCCAATTATTTTGGCCCTTCTGACACCTTCTCACGAACAGGCAGAAAGAAAACATTAGCGACATGGCATGTACTTGCTAAGTCTGCTTGCTAAATCTGCCCATTACAAGATCACAACTGGTACTTCAAGCTTCATCACAAGATGCAGCAATAGGTTTGAACTCCAGAAGGTGAACTTTCCCCTATCCTAAGTGTTCTCAGCAATGGAAGCAGCAGGGGTATCCTGGAGGCAGAAGCAGACTCTCAAGGATAACTGCTCTGAATAGCACACAAACAAGCCTGGAGGCAGCCACAGCAACGCCCTCCCACCCACGGAAGTCCACGGGAGCTGGCTTTGCACACTCCATGTTTTGAGGTTTTATACCTGCACAATGCAAGATGGTTTCTGAACCGTTTTGAACATGGATGAGCCCAGGGACTGAACCCAGTCAGTATGTAAAAAGGGTAAAGGAGCTTTTAAAACAAGGCACAAATACTGTGATGTCACAAGGCCCTATGATACTGAAAACGTGTAGGATATTGATGTCAGCAATACTGTTGATAAGCTTTAGGACAACACTCTAAGGGTTCAAGGTCAGATTTCCATCAAGAAAAGTAGTCACCGATAAAAACCACAGTCAAGTCAGATTTCGTTAACAGTATTAGTATCTGACATTCCTCATCTAAAAAAGCCACTCATTAGCTGTATGCTTACCGTGCATGCTCCACATCAAGAGGAGCTTGTGGTGGGCACAAGTGAACTTGATTCTGCCTGTGTCCAGAACCGAGGGAAAAAAAACCACAACCCTTAAGTGACCTGTGTCAGTGCATTACACATTGTGTGCTAATAATCCCAGCCTCTCAACAGCTTTCACTAGCTCAGCACTATAGTGATGCCCTCATGTATCCTTTTCCCATTAACTCAGGGTACAGATAGGGCAGGTTTACACCTACCCAGCGCGTACTGTGTAAGTACAGTGTAGGAGGACTCTATAACAAGGATCATTTAACATCCCTCGTGTGCACCAGATTTCACTCTTGGAAAAACAAAGGGCTTGAGGATATCCCGTAACTCAAGTAGTGGAAGAGAAATAAGAATGTGCTGGGAGGGATGGAGAGCAGCAGCTGTAGAGTCACTGATTTATTGGTGTGGGAGGGGTTCCCATACAAAACTGACATTGATCTATCTTTTAATCTAGCAGCACAACAACAAATCTTAAGGCAATCAATTCTAATGGTATTAATAGTCTCATTCAAATTATTCACTTTCTCCCTTAATTTAGGAGGCTGGCTTCATATTTCCTTGGCACATTTGTCAAATAAATATTGCTGTTTCTTTGAGAGCAGCTTTCCTTACTGCTCGATTTCCGAAACATGCTTGCTTCTTTAAAGAGTGTTATAATTTCCTCCCAGGACTGAATAATTAATAATTCATTCATTTGCTGCTTGTTGTGATAATCTTTCTTCTTTGTATAAATCATTTCCATGTTGGCTTGGTATTCCTTTTAGCAAACTACAGGCAGCTTCTACATATCTTAATCCAACATAAACTCTGATCAGTTTAGATAATCTTTGTCACTCCTGAGTCATGACTGGACACAGGTCAGGACTCTTTGTTCTTGTAATTGCTCTTCCTTCATCTGTAATTTTTCTCTCTCTGAATAAACCATCAGTTCAACTTTTTTTCTTTTTTTCATTCATTTCAGACTTCACCCAGTGGCTATGGGAATCAATGGGAGATTGTACTGTGAGAACAATAAGCAGTAAGCACTAAGCAAAATTTTTATCACTTTCAAGTGTATTGAACTGGGTGAGAGGAGCAAATGGAGCAGGGCTGGAATGAACCCCTTCGAGACAGAAAGCAATAACTTGAGCAGCAAGCTCATAGAGCTCATAGCCCTGCAAGCATATGATCATCTTCCACGGCTGCTTAAGTCTCTGGAATAAGTAAATAAATAATAAATACATGAACAGAAGCCAAATTGCAGTATTCCTGTAACCAGTAGCCATTAAGCAGTGCAGTAATATTTTTTTCCATTTTAATTTGGTTTTAACTAAAATACGAACATAAATATATGTAAACACCATATGTAAACCCTATATATCCCTGCTATTAAGGGATTACATTTTCATTTAAGGGAATACAGTTAAAGGAATGCAATTAAGTAAATACAGCTTCAGTTTAAAAGAACTTCCTAATTTCAAAAAATTCGAGCACTTTGAGAATAGACATCTCTGCTGGAAGTTGGAAGATTGAGTTTGATTTCTCTCTCCTTCTTCTTATAGTTTTCCATAAGGGTTTGCGATTGACCACTTCCATCTCAGGTTTGGTGCATTTTTCATCTGCAATAGTAAGACAGTCCTTACACTCTCACAGTGGGAGCTCCTGCAGTACAGGCCATGCTGGCCTCGTACATCTAAGTGGCTAGTTGTCAGGTAGGTTTGGGAATGATAACCATACATCTGTCTCTCAGGCATCCATATTTTGTCTGTAAATTTGGGATTAATCTCACATCATTTAAAACTTCTAGAAAAGCTGATCTCCACCCTAACATCACTGAATCGAAAAGGCAACTCATCTCTGTCTATTTCAGACAGAGTCTAGACATTTAGAATTGAACTTCAGTCACCTGGTCAAAGGTGTGGCCACCTGTGTGAATCTCCGCTGTGTAGACGCGGCTCAGCCAACTTTGACCCCTATCTGTCAACATTAATCTGTGAGTATAGTTGACTATGAAGTTGTACAGATTAAGAGAGCGCAAAGTGAAAGAGTAAGGCTATGCTCATAAGAAGCTATGAACTCAGTTTAAGAAGAGAAACATTGGCATTAAAAGCTATAAGACTTTCAGAGAAAAAGTGGAGAGTAAAATGAAAGTGATTTAGTAAGTCTGAGGATAAACCCATTCCACAGAGCAATAGAGTCCAGTGCTTTTTTCAGCCACCTTACCAACAAAGATTCCTAAAATATTTGCACCAGAGTGGTAAAACTAAAAATGCTTAAATTAGTAGTATTTTTGTCTCAGCCTTTGATAGCCGTATTAGCCAATAAGCAATTGCTGTGTACACAGAAATTGCGCACATGATTCTGAGTGCAAGTCTTTACACAATGCTGTCTAAAATAAAGGTCTAAAAACTCACTAATGGAAGTTATTCAGATTACTAAACATAGGTATCTAGTACCATTTTAGTTGTTTAAATGGTCTGATAGACCCACAAATATACTTTATTCTGGCAGATAAAGATGCAAAACCTTCTGGACTACCCTGCTGAATTCAGGCATGAGAGCAGAGGGTATAGCACTAGGTGCTCCCTGTAGTGTCCTGAATCACATCCTTATAACCAGATCAAATTAAGCTTAAGCTTACAAACTAGACCTGAATACTAGGCAGTGAACTGCAGTGATCATTAAATGAGGAAGTAATTAATTTCCCTAAAAGAAGTATATCTGTGTCTCCTTCAGTTTTTCAAAAGCACTCCCTTACCCATCTCAATAAGGAGATTTCAAGCACAAATCTCATATGCACATGCTATCACTCACTACTTGGGTGTAATTTAGTAGCACAAGAAAGCATTCATCATGGTCCTGAAGTGTTGTGTTGTGCTTAGTAAAACGTAAAGGACAAAATGAGCATTTCCCAAAGACCTTAAAACGTAAACACAAGTTTCTCCCAGGAATCTGTTGGACCAGCAGACTCTTTCTTTTATCACTTTTTGTTAAGAAAAGACACGGAGAGCTGAGAGAGCTCATATTACACTGTGAGAGAAACAGAAGATGGTAGAGCTTAAAAAATGCAGAAGAGAAAAGCTCAGGAGGAGATAAAAAGGGTAAATAAAAAGAAAAGAGAAATATAGACACAATCTCCTAACAGAAAAGAACAGAAGGAATCCTTTTATAATGAAGCTATCCCCAAGGAAAACAGAAGAGAAGCATTTTCTTGAGAATGTCAGAAAAGAAAATTGCCATTCTTTTCTCCTTAAGATGTTGCAGAGAGAGAAATTCCTCTGCCATAATTTAGTTAATGTTTGAGAATGGAGATAACCCTATCAAAAAATCATCAGTAGCTCAGAGATGTTATGGAAAATCATGGCAGAACTTACTCTGGAACAAGATGCACTTCATGGTAGAGCATAATTATGCGAGAGTTTTGCTGCAAATTATATGAGAGTTGCCATTAATAAAAATTGAACTCCACATAGAATATTGTCTTGGTTTGAAAGACAGGCGTCTGTTTAAGTGAGGCGGAATCTCCCTTTGAAATGGGAAATGCAACCCCCTTCCCTCCGGATTATTGTAACTTTGAAATTAAGGGGCTTTCAGGCAAGGATATGAGAAATAGGAATAACAGTTCTTTACTAATTTATATATATATAAAACAAAACAAAACAACGAACAGCAATGACTATGGCAGTTATTACAAAACAGCACAGTCACCCAGTGCAGCCTTCTCGGCTGCCAGGCAGCTTCCCCTCCCGGAGCAACGCTGGTCACAGCCGGTAGCTTCCCCTCCCGGAGCAGCGTTGATCACAGCCGGCAGCAGCGCTGGTGGCTCCCAGTGAGCAGGGTGGGTGCAGCAGCTCCGGTGAAAACAGCGGTCCCGTGGAAAAGGGCCTGGTCCTCGCCTGAAGGTCCAGCGATGCAGCCTCTCGTCCTCTGGAAGTCCAGCGGAGAGAAGCTCCCTTCTGCCTGAGAAACCTCTGATTATATCCAGGTGGGAAATGTTCAGTGCCCCCTCCCAGGCAGAGCATCTCACAATGGGGTAGGGAGGCACTGATGGGCCCATTAACAGGAGATAGTTTGGAGTTCGTTATCTATGAGTCCTTTGGCAAGGCACAAATGCTCTCATTAACAGAAGATGGTCCGGAGGGAGGAGGCAAAGAAACACTGCCCCACCTGGTTTCACAGCTCATGAAGATGGTAATAGAATATACTGCAACCCAGGACAAATATCTCAGCATTTATCCCACAGGCTGATAATTTTAATGTTTGCTTTTGAAATCCAGGTATGGTATATCTGACTGCACACTTAATAACACCATACTAAAAAATGCTGTAACCAAAGTTTACTATACTAGCAATGAATTAGCCATGCATAATCACTGTGTTGAGTACTTAATGCATTTTTTTGAACCTGTATTTCAGTGTACAACTATATAACACATAAATGTGAGATACAAAGACAAATTACAGTGTAATTGTGGTGTACCTTTAGGATACTGAATGAGCCAGTCAAAAGGACATAAGTTTTGTGACTCCCCAACAGTGTTTTACAGTGCATGTTAAAAGTCACCTCATTAGTCCCCCCAAAATTTGAGAAATTGGTACATAAAGATCTTATGTGGAAGAAGCAATGAGGATATTTAGAGAAATAAAAATCAATCCATTGAGTCTTGGGGAAATATTCAAATAGCTCAAGAAGTCAGTGAAATGTTTACTATGAACCTCCCATGTAACACCTTGAAGGTAACATGTGTTCTTGGAGATAGTGAAGAAGATGATGAGAATTATTTGTCTTGTTAACGGCTTATAGAAATAGAGAAAACAGGCAAAGAACACAAGAGGAGACAACCCAAAAGCGTAGGCCCACAGCTGGCTGTGGTCTGCACCTCCGTGTCTGGAAAGAAACCTCAGCCCTGTATGAAAAGGGAATGAGTGGCAGCCCCATCCATTTATCCAAGGCATTGTGCTCTCCCCACTCCTCATTTTTTTTTCCCTATCCTTTCTTCTTTTAATGTTTGGAGGACAATTGATTGGGATATTAATAATGTTGATAGTGTTAATCTTTCCTCTGTAGGAAATCTCTTCAGTGTCTAACATCATTGCCAAAATTTCAAAAGTGTTAAAAAAATCGACAAATGCCAGCAATTCTAGAAGAAGTCCTCGTAAGCCCCATTTAAACCACTTCCACTTCATAATATTCAAATTCTTGTGCCAATTTAGTCTGACAAAATACAGAACATGGCTTCATATGCCCCCCCCATGCTGCTAATCCCATCTGGTCAGAGACTGAGACCCCTTGGATTCAAAACTACTGAAGCAAATGTACGTGGTGGCCACAATCCTTCACACTGTTTGGTATTTATATCGTGTCAGTCAGCATTTCCCAGTATAAGGAATTCTCATGGTTTCCTGATGAAATTCAAAGTATGAGCTGTCATTGTATGACTTACCTGACTACATTAGAAAAAAAACCTGAGTAGCAAAAATGTTGTATGATAATGGCTCTATAATGAGATAAAAAGGAGAGAACAACTTGGTCATCAAGTGGAAAGGCTGTGCTTTCTTAGATACCTATGAATAGGTTGCATGAACCATGTTAAAATTTATAACCGAGCAATCTCTCCCTCTTTCTCTTCTCCTTCTCTTCCAGCTAATGAATACATGGTAAATGTTCCCCCCATTTGCTTCAATCATATCTGATAATTATGCCTTTTTATTCAGGTGTTATTAACACCTATGAGTTCTGGTCACGGACTAAGAACTTGTGGTCACAGACAATGCACATGTAGATCAGAAAGATATTCCTACTTTGCCTTATATTCCACACAACTTTGGCAAGAAATTTACTAGACAATAAACTATAGCCATCTTTTCTATGAGTGCAGAGATTGGTATATTTTGACTGAGAAACTGAAATTGTTGTAGGCTGAGACTGAAAATCATTTTTGTAATATTGATTCAAATGGGCAGTTAAGTCCATCAGGGCAACACAGAAGAATGCTTTATGACACTTTTCTTAATAGGGAGAAAGAGATAGCTGCAAATTTTCAAAATACTTCACCTGCCAACTCCTACATTTCCATTCTAGTACCCCCTCCCACAGCTACCTTGAGCTAGAGATGGCATCCTGGAAGCAGCGAGCTGCTCACAGGAGCCATCCTTTCCCATGAGAGCAGAAAAATGGCTCCAGGAAGAGAAGGTAGGCAGAAAATACTGTGCAAGTGGTAGGATCTGCAGTCTAAATTACATCCTGACAGCAGAGGGCCAGACCTTTCAGGTGCAAGCCAAAAATTGCAGCTTTTCATGCACAACAGGCTCTTTTCCTTTGAAATGCAGTCAGAGTTAATAAGTGTGCTGTTATATAAGAAAATGTTCGTCGATTTATTTCTCTAGAATTATAGCAGTGCTGGGATAACATGCCTTCTTAACAAAGCCTGGGAGCTGTGGTCAGCTACAGGGACCATGACCACTCTACAATAAGACCTGGCCTTACCCCTCCTCACCCCCTGCCTGCACCGAGGGTGGCTGTCACTCTCTGACCACTCTGCTTCAGCGTTTCTCTTGAGAGAAAAAAGAGGCGTTTTGACATTTTATTTGGGCACAGAGATAAGGTTGTAACAGGAAAACAATGGAAGCAGGCCCGCCACAGAGCAGTTTTCCTCCTTCCACCTCCAGCTTCTCATCCTCCCCCAGCAATGCACAAAAAAATAATGTGTCTGGCAGCCTTTTAACAGTTTGGGATCAGGTGCACACTTTCATTTAGGACACTGCCATGGGATGATTCATGTTTATCTGAGCCACTGAAGTAGTCAAAACACAGACCAGCGTTTTCTTGGTATAACAGCGGTTCATTGGAGCATTTCAGGCTTTTTCTGGCTATTTCTGGATGATCTTCCATAGAATGGATTCCAGTGAAAAATATAAATGCTAAAATAGAACAAGCAAGACTTATGCCCACCCAGTGCTGCAAACCCTCCATTAGTGGTATTTAAGATCTAGCCAGTCTCAGAGTTCAGAAGGTGAAAACTTCCTCAGAAGGATCAAAGCTGCTATTTTTGAGGGGAGAACAAAAATTTTAAACCACAGTGGAAAGACATGGAAAAGCACGTGGTATCTCTTTTTGTAAGTTCACAATAATTCAGAGGTTTTCTAACAGGCATTCTGAGTTTCTTTCACTATTTGAAAATGGGGTATTTGGTAATTTTTCTCAAAAAAAGATAAATCTCATTAAAATGCCAAACAAAAACTAAACACAAACATTTTCAGACAACTCATCATCTTTCCTTTGCCTGGAACCCATATAATTTTAAATATTATTTTGTCTTCCTTATTATTTGTTTTTTGGTTTCTGAGACTTTGACATATATGAGCAACTTTTGTAGTTTCCTCTCTAGCTAAAATGTTGGAAGATTATGGCATTTTGAGTGTTTTGTTCTGAATCACATTTTCTGACTTAATTTCATAGCTCCAGGAGACCATCTTCTATACTAATAAATAAAATACATAATGCACTTACAATATTGTCTGCCTTACTTTAATCTGAATATAACAGCTGGTGAAAGAAAATCTAAACAACTGCAAACAAAATAAGGAGGAAAGACTCTGCTTTCGTTAAAAACAACACATGTGTTTCCAGACAAAGATTTTCTTTTGAAATTTTGTTTCTCATTTCATCTGAAAATGCTACGGAAACCTTTAATTGATAGGAAAGTTGTGAAATCTTCTGATATATCTTTCCCCCACTGCTTAATCACCTTCTCTGTGTAAAGATGCTTACTTTGTTTCTCCTTTGCAATTGTCTGACTTCGGCTTCCAGCTCATTCCTTGTAACGCCTTTGTCTTCTAGATTAAAGAACACTTCAGTAGCCAATGTTTTCTCCCTGTGAAGTTACTCCATCTATGTTATAATCAAGTCACCTCTCAATCTTCTTTACTTTAAAGGAGTGTGAGGCATGAAACACCTAACACGCTATGAACTCCGGAGGGGTACTAGAATGGGAAGCCCAGTGTTCATTACGGGACTAATCGTTCACCCTCAGGCAACCCGGCTTATCTACCCCCATGTTTTCTTTCTTACAGATTTTTCTTGGTTGTTTAAATTGCAAAGCCTTTGGGTGTGTCTGTAGCACAACAGATTAGAGACCTTTTTCAAATCCTTATTAGTGCAATAAAAAGCAGCTAAACCATAGTACAAAGGGGTGTGTCCATTGTAGCTCATTTACGCTTCTTTTGTCCGAAACTGTCTTTACAATTTTCTCTAAAGTTTCCCTTTGTTTGCTTGTTTGTTTGCTAGATGAAGCATTTATTTCGAAGACATGAGGATCTCTCTTTCGATCACTGCTGACCTGATTTCAGAAAATGTAGGATCCAGTTAATATCTCTGTATGCGTTGTGTGAACAGCCAGATAAATAATGCAAGAAATTCTTATTTTGGAATATTAGTTGCTCCATTTAATTAAGCATAGACAGGAGGTCCTACCTTGTAGAAAAAGCTTAATTCATAACAGCAGAAAAAACCGTGTATTTTATACATTGCTTTTGTACCTATTTCTGCAGTAATTAAAGGCCTTAAGTGACTGAGGCAGAAGTAAAAGACATCACTTAATGATATCTGAACTCCACTCCATAATGCTTACAGGTTTTGACGCAGGTTGAGTTAATTAAACTTGGAGGAAAGGGTAAAATATTAATCAAACCCAGGGCAAAGTGAAAGATTTTTGAAGGTAAGAATTTCCACAGGTATAACTGCAGTCAGGACAGAACAATTCTGGGAATACTTCGAAAAGACAAAGTAGCATGGTAGGACGAAATAGGCAACCCATGGCAGATAATTTGTGATAGATAGCATTCCCTCTGGCCACACAGTTCTGCCTGCATCCTGTGGACGTCATCAATGCCAGCTAAACTATAAACGCTGCTTCAGTAGAAGAGACCAAACCAACGGAATAAGAACATAGTATATTTCTTCCATCAAGGTATTCACTTCTTATTGAATTCTGCAAACATGACTGGAAGGAATACTAAAATGTCCTTGCTCATATACAACAAAAGAAGACTGATGAGGAATAATAAATAAATAAATAATGATTTGTGTTATTTTTTTCACTGAATTCACATAAGAAGAGTTGGAGACAGAAAAAATTAAATTTTTAACATTAATTCAGGAAATTTTGAAACGCAATAGGGTTCTTTATCTTCATGCTGAACCACCTTAGACATGACAGTGATTAATTTTAGTACAAGCTCTAATTTTGAAATGTACCTTTTTAAAGTAGAGACTCTTTATGAAAATTGTGGAATCAGAATTAAATTAACATTTAGACAGGTACATGAACCTACTAAGAAATACACTTTCATGAATTTCAGTTAATTACTTCTCACCCATCCCAAGAAACAAATAGAAGTAGGGTTTATTCTATGTCTCAGTCCACTGTGGGGGGTCCTCCAAAATTCATGAAGCTGAATATGAAGCATCGCTCCTGGGAAGAGCAAGCTAAAGTGCTAAAGTGATGTAAAAGACAGAAACAAATTGATCAGGACATTGTGAGGAAGTTTGCTTTCAGTAACTATGTAAGCTGAGTTTACTTCATACTTCTGTATGGCAAATTCCACTCCAACCTAATTAATAAATACAGAGAAAGACGAGGAAAAAAGGTCTGAGATGAAGGTTCATCAAAGTGACACTCCATCTCATCTTAAAGTAAGTGTTACGGTCATCATGGGTCACCTTAGTGCTGGCACCTTATTTGCTCTGTCCATTTTTCGCCTTTGGGCAGAAGCCTAAAAGTGAAGCAGGTGGGCTGAGATTTCCTCACAAAGCCCATTCCAAGGCTGAATTCCTGTGACTGTGCAAGACACAAATTGGTTCTTATAACAAAACTGAAAAGATGGTCTACCTCTCCAAGTATGTTGACCCTGCTGTATCCAGGGATAACTACTGTTGGCATGAACCTGTCATCCCTGCTAGTCTCTGGGCTAAACCTAGCTATCTGCCTTCATATTTTGTGCTGCTTCTTTCCAGCTCTAGCATTTACACTTTGGCTCTCACAGTTTGAACGCTAACTTTAGGGATGGCCCTTATTAACCCTGAAGAGATCCAAATTGCCATGTGGGAGCAGTCCCTGTGCGAACACAATGCCTTTTGGACACATGTGCCTGTATAAGCCTCTACGTTCTCTGGTCCTAATTTCAAACCAGAGGCCATTTCCACAGCCAGAGATCATAAACTAGGCACAGGTCATGCTAGTTGATCCTGCTGGTTGATCCTGCTCTGGGCCCTAGTCCTGTTTGGCCCAGTTTGGCTCTTGGCACCTCTTGCTTTGGGTGTGTATATGTCATACAGACATGTAGATGAACAGGTATAAAAATTCATACCCATATATGTAGGTGCATGTGCATTGTACACATGCATACAAATACACGCCAGAATGCACAAAAAATATATGAATATATACATAGATAAATATGTATGCACATGTTTAGCTATGCTGGTGACAAATACCACTGTTAAACTGTGACCTATAGAAACACAGGTGGTATCTGCCTATGTCAGTGTCAGTTTCTGCTATACGCATAGCTCAAACACATAAACTCCTTCTAGCCCCTCCCCACCCCCTCAAAATAGTCTCGTAGTAGTCCTTTGTGGTACAATAACCTGCGCATGTTTCTCCTTCTCACTAGAATTCTGACAAGAATATTATTTTAAAAAAACGTGTGCAGGGGCTCCTGGAAGCTTGGTTTGAGTTTTGTTTTTACAGTCAGCAAATCTGATGTGATTCTGAAAGTAACTAAAATGTTCATTATGTATCAAGGACGTAGAAAGGCTCTTTAACTGGTGCCCTGGATGGCTTAAAATTGTACTGGCGCCTTCCTGCCTGCTTCGGTATCTTAAACTAGGCATGAATCACAAGTAATTGCCCAATCTAATCAAATTCTTCCTGCATATATGTTACATAGAGTTACAGAAGATGTGCTATATCTTGAAAAACGGAAATATTTCAAGGTCTAATCAGATCACTATGAGTAGAAAAGCAGTGATCACTAACACCAAATTAAATTAGATTGTGAAAAGTACAGAGTGGGTTATTAGATAAGGGCCAAGTGATCGCTTGTATAAATTATTGATCACTGCTTTCAAATTCCACTGTATGACTGACATCTCCTCCAGTATTTCTTAGTGTGGCTCAATTGTTATGTGATCTAAGAACAGGTGAGTGTGATATATAAAGCCTGATTCATCACGCTTTTATTTCAGTTTTGGCAACAGATGCAATGTTATTGAGTTCAATGGCAAAAAAGTAGAGGTAGTGAATAAAGCTATAATGATCAATAAGACAATTGACAGGCAACTAATCCTAAATTCCAGTTCCAGCGCTGCAGGATTGAGCTGAGGGAGAATGCTGAAGAAGAAACAGATAGAGAAAGAGTTATGTGATTTCAAAGAACATATCTAGTCAGAAGATAAATATTTTTTCACTGCCATACGTGCTCAGAGAGCCACAACACCAGGATAAAGAGTATGCATGTCTGTGTTGGTGTATAAGGAAGGCAGGAATAAGAGCAAGGATATTAGCAGCAGTGGGCTGAGAAATCCCTTTGTTATGAAGGGTAGCATCCTGCCTGTTTCTTGGAAGGCTTTCAGACACAACCAAGAAAGATTCAGTTTACTCAGAGCGGAGAAAGCCCCAAAGCATCCAATGCACAGATATTTGGAAATACAGAATCTAAGCCCAGCAGCTCGGGAAGGTTTACTTGTGCCACATAAATAAGTACTGACATCACTAAGCAGATACTTAAAAGGAAGAGAAAAACGACAGAATTACTCACAAAATATGAATCATTGGACTGATTTGCCTTCAGAGAATCACTGAAAATCTGTATCTTTCACTTAATGCTGCAATTTATGCTTCATGCTGCCTAGTCTTCTGAGCCAGGTGCACATACCAGGTTTTTGGCTCACTTAACACTTTACTTTCCTGTGGTTTTCAAGCCTCTCCTCCTGACTATACTGTCATAATCCTGTGAAACATTAAAAAAAATTCCGTATTTCTTATGCAAGAGCTCTACTGTCTCTCTAGGGTGCGTGGGACAGACCATTTTTGTATGAAATCCAAAAAGGGAGTGGAAAAGAAGATGAGCAAAATGAGAGGAAAAACCAGTGGCTCTGAATTGCTTTGTTGCAGTCAAAACTAAGAAGTTCAAGTACTGCGAAGAGAACAAAGGATGTCTTTCGGTTTTCATACAGAAGTGTACTCCTCAAAGATTTCCAGCTCAATATTCAAATAAAAACATTCAATAGAACCGTAATATGAGTTCACCTTCTGCTCAATATCATGCCCTGCATGTCAAACATCTTATTTAGGTCAAAAGTATAATTTTCATTTGATCCCTTAGTCGGAATGTTCATATCTGACTTTGGTTTTTTGGAGTGAAACAAAAATTGACGTTGAAACAAGAGTTATTGCCCACTAACTGTCCACATTTTTCACAATATTTTTGCCAAAACAAGTTTCTGGATCAATTGAAACCAACTGGCTTGGGAGCTTGCTATCAATTCAGATTGCATAGGTATGAAATCAATAGAGCTGTTGAAATTAATAGTGCCATTCTAAAGAATATGACCTGCTAACTAACCAACATTTAAATAATCACTCCTGGGCTCAGTATAAAATTTCCTTGGCTTTAAACAGTAGTTTGAGCAAATACTCATTCATTAGCATGTCAGATTTTTTAGATATGGTTTATTGATTTTCAAATCAAGGAAGGATGGTTTTGAAAATGCAGCAGAGACTATTTATTAAGAGCTCTAATTTAAATTCACAGAAGTGTTAACCAAAACTGCTAAATATAAAACCTCTAGTGTAGAAAACATTGAGATCAGTTGAAGAAAGGCATCATTTTTGCAAGTAGGTTATGCTTTTCTGCATCCATCTGATCTTCCTAGTGTATGAGCGAGTGTCAGAAGAAGTCAGAAGCAGCATATGAGAACATATCCACAAAGTAGCCAAGAATGCCTCTAAAATTCTTACAAATCAAGAGCAAAGAATAAACCTGTAGAAATCTAATTGATCCTATGAAAAGGAAAAGTAAGGTCAGGAAAAATACACTGAGAAGCATATACTTCTGAACAGTTCATCTCCACTCAAAAGTAAACAGATTTATAGTTATTATTGTTCTCTTAAAATTCATCTTGCAGTGTCAGTTCTAGATCAAGGCAAAGAGCTTCACTCCATTTTTAAATGAATTTCCCATTGTATTCACCTTCTCAGCAATCCTGTTTTCTGGCACAAATGCAGAAGTGTATTTCAAGTATACACGGAAATAGAATTTTCAATTCACCCATGCAAATACTCACCCTGGAAGAGCATGCATGGTCATTCAGTCCAGAAATAGAAATTGTATCATGTGGGTTTCTGACAAGCTACAATTGAGCAACACAATTATAAATTTTGGCCGTTCACATATCAACTACTCATGGAAAATTGTTTATGATTAATGCCTTAAGGCAATAAATATTGAAAAATGGCAACCAGAGTCCACTCAAAGAAACAAAGAATCCTAACCTGAACACAGCTATTTCAGAGAACACACACACACACAAAAAAGATGAATTTATTTAAATGACTTCAACATTTCTGGGATGTAAACAATCTGCTATTATTTTAGATACAGTGGTTCTAAGTACAAAATTAATTCTTTCCATTTCTCTAAAAGAGAAAACCAAGTCAGCTTTGTTGTTACTGACTCTTCATTTACTTAATAAACTGTACATGGGAATGTTTTGCAGTACTTAGCTGGAGCATAACGAGCTACAGAGAAGCAACAGCGCATGAATTTCTGGATATATTAAAATTCTAAATGTTATACTTCTTTAATATATATTTTGTCTGTTCTTTTGCGTTTGATCTTCTCATTAAAAGAATTTTTTCTTCTTTTTTCTTCTTGCAGGTATATATACTCTACTGTAACACAATATTATTATGCAATTTTTCATGTGTTTCTTTAAGTTGTACAATAAGAAGAAAAGTACAGTCTACACTGGCTGTAAGAATACAGTCTGTATTGCCCTTCAGGAAGTCAGGCTGTTCAGACAGATTATCAGCAGGTTATTTTCTGCTGCTTGACAGTAGCAGCTGCATTGTGGGATTTTTTTTCTTTTTATTCAGACATTTGGAATTGTTTGTTTCTGTTGGTAATGAGTCAGTGTTCCTAACTCGTAAGTGCTTGAAATTTTCTTATTTCAGAAAAATGACAGAATAACATGAAAGGTGCTGTCACTTACTGCATTTTTCTGCAACCTCTGTGACATATCTCAAGTAAAGTAAAGAAACAGAACATTTATTTCCCCCCTCCCTCACTAGGAAGAGAGGAGAGACTGGAGAGACTGTGGTGGATTTGAACCATTTTAACTCTTTAGTATCTGACAGCAGAAGAGAAGCAAACAGCAAGCACTAAAAAAAGGAAGTATGGAAGGATGAGCCAGGCAGACAGGAAGAACAAATCAGAGATCCACCACCCTCTCCACGAAAAAGGCAGAGGGACAAACCATTTCAGGGACTTGATAAAAGATGTCTGGAGTTCTTGGGAAGAAAAGATTGCTGGATCCAGCCCAAACCATGGTGTTGTGTATGAACACAGCAGGACATTGCTCTAAACTGATTAAACTGGATTATTTTTATTAACAAATAAACTCCAGGAAGAAAAAACGGCCCTTCTCACAGCACTAAGCTAAAGATGTCTCATTTAGTACCTATATCAGCCCTAGCTACAGGATCACAGAGCGTCAGCTTAGTTGCTTATTACCACAAGCACTCCTTCAAAGAATATAAAACTGGCTTAACAAGCTTCAAATTGAGAGAACTGCGACGGCGATGGCTAATACCTACTGTCTCCTCTCAGAGTGACACAATAGCAGTGATCTTTTGTGACTGACTGAGCATGAATGTTATTTTCCCCAATGTGGCTTAATCTACCCTGTCAGACTCACAGGGGGTAAACTAACATCAGTGGGAACCCTTCAGTTAAATCCCTGTGAACTATTCTCTAAATTTCACAACCCCCCCCCCATCACCTTTTAGAAAGGCAATTGTACTGCACAACAACACCCCCTGAGTCTCTGGCACCTCATTGCCAGAGGAGGAACACAGTTTCAAGCTATCAGGACAAGAAGGAGTAATGCAGACCATCCGTGCTAAAGAAATGTCTTCCAAGTGGAATGAGAATAGAAAATTTCTAATGATAAATGGGACGCACTAATAGCAAGAGACCCTACCTTGTCACTAGTATCTTGTCTGCTGCTGTAGCTACTGATACTGACCTCTATACTCAAAAAACATTTCCAGAGTCTATATTTGGCCCACTGACTGAGAGAAAGAAATATTTGAGGATTCAGGACTAGATCTATTCAATCAAACAGGCCGATTGAAGTTTGTGCTGCTCTGCTTTCATTCTTAGGATTACTATCAGGAAGGCAAAGGAAGCCTTAGCTAGCAAAAATAAATTATGATGCTTGTGAGCTGAGGCATGCTAAAACCTGATTCACCTTTCAACATCTTTAAAATTTTACCTTTGAATTTTAATGCCTTTCTTCCTTGAAAGTTCTCTGTATGACCCCACATGTGTCATGCCTACTACTCTAATTAGAGTTACAGCAGTCACCATCATCTCATCCTTTCCCACCATTTACCTTGCAACATGAATTAAGGAACTGAAGGACTAAGAAATCTTGATTTGGATTTCATTTCTCTACTTTTCCTGTGGCCAACTATCTGCCTGCAGTGACACAGCGCGTTGCTTTCTATCCACTGTTGTGTGTGCTATCCTCCAAAGAGAGCCCAGGCACTGCAAACCCAGACACAGGTCACTTCAAATTTCTGTTTATCACCTCTCAGAGCGTTTTTGCCCAGCAGTATTATTCTCCTACAACTCTTTCACCATGGAGAAAACTTTAGGTTCGAGATACTGGTAAGTCATTTATGCTTCTTTCCAAGGCCTGGTTATTCCACCAACAGCAATTCATTGCTACTTTTTTGTGAGTGTGTTTGCATTCAAGGATACTCAATACCTCCCTTTAAAAGGGACACACAGAAATAAGTAACTTTTTATCCATTACAACTATACTCCCCACTCTCTAATTCTTCTTGTCTCTCTATATAAAGTAAGGAAATAACTTTTTTTTAGATGAGATTTTTCAAAAAGCATTAAGAATGCCTAGTGATTTAAGACCAGACAATTTTGTCTTTTTTTTTTCTGCACCTATTTGCAGCATTCTTTTCATCAGCCTTTCCTGAAATTCCCATCAGTTTCTCCCATTACAAGCTCTAAACAATTTTTTTTTCTCTGTAAACATCCTGTGAATACAGACTTTAATTAGTAGGGTGTTTTCCCTATGGGTAGATTTTATTAAGGAGCCTCCCAGGCCCACTGGAGCTCTTCAGCTTTAAGTGAAGCTAGAAATGTGGGTGGAATGAAAACTGTTAGACAAAATTCCTTGAAGTATCTCTAATCCCATTATATACTGTAGAGGAGTATGCTCAGGTTAGTATCAGGAAGAGTTGCATGGAAATTTTCTCCCCTCTTTTTTGGCGCTGAGTCACTGGTATGGGTTTCACAAAGTTCAGCTGCTCTGGACAGCTTAGATGTGGAAGAGGTAAACATATTTTCACTCAAAAGCAGTAAACATAATAGGCTAAAATTTGGATAAATGCACACTCACTGTCATAAATGGAAAACATGGAAAAAGGAAAGGGCTTGAACTGTCCTATGGGGTACCATTCACTGGCCTGAAACTTTAGCTCACCATGAAATGTTTGCTCATGTTATAAACAACTATTCCCTACGAAGCAATTTGGAGTTTCACTTTATTCTTTTTTGTATTCAGTACTGGTTTGTACTTTGTGTTCCACATAGTGTCTTTGCATTGTATGGATCAAACACAGTCCTCTTCAGAGTGATAGAGAAAAGATGACACCTGTAAGTAAGGGCCTGAAAAGCTTCTCAGAGAAGAACAGCTTTTAGTGCTCATCTGAGCACAAGAGAACCTGGTAGGACACGGTATTGAAATATTGCCCACGTTTCCCTCCCTCAACTAGAACCTCACCTTTGAAGACTGACAACTGTGCAACCTTTTTCTGCACTGCCTCACAATGCTTATTGCCTGGATACCCTGTGAGGAGCAGGGGTGAACAGCAGCTACGGAATGAGGCAAAGCACTCAAAGGTAGCCAAACTACTGCACTTTCCATTCATCAGCACTGCAAACATTTATTCTTTTTAATTTCATTTCTGCAGCATTTAGATGGGGACAACGACCTCTTCATACTTCCACACACGGGAAATTATTTTGCTCATCTTCCAGTTTGATAGCCACTGTTTCTTTTATTATCCCCAACACTGTCTGAGATCCCAAATAAGATATTTATTCAGTGCAAACAACCTCTGCCCTCCAGGCCGGCACAGGGTTTCTTAGATAAACAGCTCCATATATGCTAATGATGATGTCTGCCTGGAAGTAGGGTTATAAAACTCAGAGCCACCCCTAGCTGCTTTTTTCCACCATAAAAGAAACAGGTCAAAACATGCCCCTTGGGCTTCAAGAGCAGCTTATATTACCAAAGAAAAAATCCATGACAGCTTAAAACCCCTGCATGTTTTTGCACAGGGAAAGCTGAGTTCTTTAAAAAGTGATGGATGCAAAGTCTAAAAGAGAGCTAAATCCATTTTGTCGTTTGCAGATGCAGGTTGCTCTCAGGTGCAGCACAATGTAATTCCTTTTTCTAATTGACTAATTTATGCATGACATAACAGCCAAATATGCCTTTCAGGAACATTTGCCAAGACTTGCTCCTGCTTTTCTCTCTTACACTATTAGTTGAGATCTTTCACTGTGCCTGGACTGTTGCAAAAAAGAAGGAAGGATGCCACGATGATGACTCAGACTACAGAGGATGGGTTTTGTGCTGAGCATTCTTCTAGGACTCTGGAGCATCTAAATTACTCTCGTGCATTTTGGGATCCTACTTCAATGCTCTTCTCATACATCCTAATTTTATCCATCAGGAAGACAAGACAGAGCTGTAACACCCAAGATTTCCTTCTTATCTGAGATAACCTTCTCTCCTTGTAACACCTCCTTTTTTATCCTGACGAAACACAAAACGGTAGCTGAGCGAGTGATACAAGGATCTAAGTGCTATCCATTTCTAGGGATGCTCTATTAAAGTGACAATTTGGGTTGGAAGTCTTCTTATAAGTGCCTATACATTAAGGTTGCTAACACCCTGTACAGTGTTTCTTTAAAACAAACAAGAGCATCTTTTTCTTGCTGTTACTCATGGCTGAACAGTGAGACAAACTAAGCAGCAGATCTTGATTCTCAACTGAAAAGTCGACCATCATTTGAGAGAGCAGTCTTTACCACTGAAAAGATGCAACTGCAAAGTGTGTCAGGAAACAGGGGGGAAGGTGGGGGTGGGGCTGTTTATGAGACATGTGTGAACCAAATGCCCAGACAAGCCTAGTCCACACGAAAAAAAAACCAAAAAAAAAAACCAAACAAAAAACCACCAACCTCACTGTTCGGGTTTTCTCCTAGAGACTAAGACATGAACTTAACCAGGAAAAATTCTCATCAGATTTTTCTCAGGACAGATGGATATAACACTACTAAAAGTAAAAGGAAAAAAATTAATAAAAAAATAGGAATAGCTGGCTCATTACATGCCAGCTGGGATGTCTGGTTACATTATCCCACTCTTCGGTTGTTAAATACTTTTACAGTTCTTACCATGAAAATGAAACCACTGCGTTTGTTGTGTTATTTGCTTTTTTTATTTCTTTTCAGCGTTTAAGAATGACATGACAGAAATCTCATTCCAAATACAAACATTCTGCAAATTCACTGGTTTGATGGTTATTTGCAGGCTTCTCTTTGGGAGGAATAGGTCCTCCAGATCAGTAACCAGATCAGAAACACTCCCACCTGATCAACTTAGAAAAAGTTCCTATTTTGGAGTGTTAGGGCTGTGCCCAAGGAGGCTGGGTGGCAAGATGTCCTAGAGAGATGGTACTGCCCAGCACTGAGGTTTCAAAAGTAGTTTAGCAGAGAGAAGAGTCAGACAACAACACTGACACTGAAAAACAGGAAATGAACATAAGGAAATTCCTTCTACTCTATGCATTTAGTCCTCGAAAATGGCTAATTGCAGCACAAAAGAAGAGCTTATGTGCTCAAACATTCCTGTATTTTCAGTGTTATGACTTGCTCCCACAGAAAATAGTGCCTCTTTCCACAAACCTGACTGATCAATAGGAGAATTTTTCTTCAACTGAATCAGAAAAAGAAGAAGGTAAAAGGAGAGAAAATTAATATTGAACCAAACCTCGGCAACAATAGTGCAAAAGCCTGTGTTCATTTAGTAGTTTGTCTATTTTAGTTTTGGGTTTAATGTGCACAGATAATTTTCTGGTTCATATTAAGAAGTAGGAAACAAGTTTCATTGTCAACAAACAATCGCCTCCAACCAGGATGTGACAACATCTTGAAATTACACTCATTCTTGGTCTAAAATAAGTTTAGCAGAAGGAAGCAATTTTCTTGCATTTTTATCATTAGAGGGTTTTTTTGCAGTACATTGACAACAAAGTGACCATTTAGACTTATTCTACCAGTCTGGAATTTGGACAATGCTTAAATGGTTATTTTTGCTCACACAAGCTCTTGAAATATTTTCTTTGGTGTTTATGGCCCTGATTATCAAAAGAACCAAGCAGATTTTGAAAATCTGGCCACCACATTTTACTTGGAGGCAGAAGGAGATTGATTGAGTGACTGAAAACATTTGTTGGGTTTTTTTTTTAATTGATACCAAACACTCATTGTCACTAGGCACTGTGCCTCAGACCTGTGGCATCAAGCTGCTAACCTCTACCTTTTGAAATAAGGAACGTATCTGTTGGCTTCTAACTTTATGTCAACAGTCTTTAGAAACTAAAGAGTTTGTATGGATTGTTCACATATATAACATGTATATCAACTGAAACTCTTCAAATTCTGACACATGTCCTTTGGACAATCAAAATTGAGAATCATGTGCATAGACCAACAGGTCACAGCCAACACCCATCTGTGAAAATACACCTGGATACCAAAATCCCATTGAATCCTCAGGTAGGACTGACTGCCTACACCTATTGGTAGTTACATATGTTTTAGAAAATACTGCTCTCAGTGAGCATGGAATGTTCTTAGCCATTCCACTTTCCTTCAGCTTTCTGCATGCCTGTGAAGGTATGAGCATCACCAGAGCCCTACATGTTTTTATTTTGCAATGCAATGTACCCTCTCTCCGCTGCACCAGAACAGTTATTTCTCATCACAGCTGTGCTCCCCAGTACAGCATAGAAGAAATCTGCTTTAATGTCTACAACAAACTTCCCACCCCCGGGAGTGAGATGCTCTCCTCAGGTACTGGTGAGCTCACTGGGCTACATCATCAGGAAAAAGCTGCCCCCTGAGAGGACTGCTGAACTGCCTGGATCAACTTTGGATTGGGCCTGGAGACAGCAACAATATTAAAAAACAGATAGGACAACAGTACCTGGAGACTAGAGCATCATGTTGCGGTGACTGCTCTTGCAAGCAGCTGCCTTCCAGCCAGGACTAATACTGGAACTGTGGAACAATAACCAAAATACAGAACAAATATGCTTTACTTACATGTTCCCATGTCATGAGAAGAAAACTGTTTTCCCAAGAGCACAGAGTTTCAGCTCCATCCTCCAATGACTTCTGAGTTCAAAGTTCATCTGATAGGAAACATTCATTATTAAAAGCAGGATAAACTGAGATTATATCCAGCACTAAAATGTGTATTTGTTTTGTCAGAAGATCCACCACCACTCAGTTTCATAAAAATGAACTTTATTCACCTCATTGTTGTATAGGATAGGGTCAATAGGGTTTACAACCTACTGTCATATAATAAAGAACTGTTATCATATGGTGTACACTTGTTTTCCATGCAAAGTATAGATGATTCGCACCATAAAGGCTGTTAACTCTACCTTGTATCAGCTTCTGAGATCCTTGGGGCTCTAACCCTAAATGTCACTAACTAGCAGTTCTTCTCGAGAAAGGTTTGCTGCTAAAGAATTACTTTAATTGAAAAAATATGGCAAATGACACACATTCATGGTAATATAATGCATCACCCTCCCCACCATAACTCATCAGGGTCAATTACCATTTTTGACATAAAACATGCATCTTATCATCACTACAATCTTGAAATGTATGCTAACTCATGGGAACACACTAAATCATTTCTTAAAGAAATAATAGAGCATATTGTTTGTATGGTACAAACCTTTTAATAGAATTATAATCTAGTCCGTCTGTATTTCAGCACAATGTTTGTGTTACTCCATAATCCTGGAGTGTGACATTCTGTGTCATGTATTAAATATTTACTTTTGACTTATTGGGCTCTCAATCTAATATAAAACACCTTTTGGGTCCACTTATCCTCTCATATAAACCAATATTATTTTCTAGGGAAAAGCATTCCATATTCCCAGGGGCATATTAACAGCTGCCTGGCTTAAATCCAAAATCAAAATGAACAACAAATAAAAAAATTTTTTTCAGTGACTATTTTATTTCTGTGGGGTCTAGTATCACAGGAGGCATAATCAAGTATGGCAAATGATTTTCTTGTATTGAGTTACACGCAAAATCTCAGCCACATGACTCACCGTTCTTTATGTTATGCAGGGCAGTGACTACATCCTTCATTTGACACCTAAATCACTAATTTCCCCAGACCATCTCAACATCAGGAAACTTTCATTCCAAACTATTTGCAAGGAATAATCTGACCCAAAATCAGTATTTGAAAAACAAATCAGTAAATAATGGAGAAACCTTTATAAATTAAGAGAAGTGTTTCCTTCATAATTTTTCCCACCTTTCAGGCATGGCATATAGCCTTAGACAGCATCTGCAGATGTTGGGAAGCAGAGCATGTTTCTGTGAATATCAGAGTGCTTGTTTTAACGTGACAATGGCACCAGCTGAACACACTTTCATGCACATTAGTGAATGACTTGCAGAATTGATTGTTTAGTCCGGCCAAGCGCTTGAAAATACATGACTAATGACTTTTAACCTAGCATCTGAATGAACCTGCAACTTCAATGAACACTCACGAGATGGTAAAGTTGTGGTGGGCTGTCTTTTACAAACATTTTCATCCATGACTTGTTCTGCCTTTTTGGCACAATGCTGCAGTCAAACAAAATCTATGAAAAGCACACAAAGTAATGACCTTCTCAAGGTCATTCTCTTGCTTCTGGTAGCCTGCCACACCTTACTATATTGCTTTCTTCAGCTTCTACCTTGAGTATTTTAACAGGCAGTGTTTCCTAGGAGCCATTAGTGTTGTATAGTCAAAATTTCACATTAACTGCAAATATTCTCCTTATAACTGCTCCTTTTAATATCCTTCCATTAAGATTCCTCATTTGAAAACTGTTTTGCTTTTTTATAACTAAGCATTACACCAATTAATTTTTTGGCCTTCAGTGTGCTGTGTCTATGGACATACCATGTTATGTCTTAGCTCTAACACTTGTCATGCAACTTGTAGCATTACACAACACTTTAGCCTTTATTTTGTCATGTCCTGTTGGGCTTACTGTTTAGTGGAAAAAAAGACCTCCCGACTAACAACCCATAGAAATAAAAACCTGTCTAAATGAAACTGGAAATCATATATGTTACTTTAATGCAGTCACAAGGAATACGAGTAGCTATGACAAGATCCTAACACAAAATAGTCTTTAACAAGCATCAACCTATCTCTACACGTGATCACAGTTGCCTAATTATTAGGTGAAGATATTTTTGAAATGTTGTAGATGGAAGGAGTCACTGAGCTCCCTTGCCACCATAACTGAAAAAGGACATCTGGGAAATGGCAATTTTCCAAGAAGGCAGGGAGCTGCAGACCTAGAGCAGCTCCCTGAACTGTAGAGAAAGGATAAGGTAAAGAAAGATCCAGGAACAAGCTTTGAAATAGGTATTCTGTAAATCAAATTACCAAAAGCATTTCTGGTTTAAAAAAAAAAAAAAAAAAAAAAAAAACCTAGGATTCATATCAGCATGGAAGGCAACAGACATGCAAGGAAGTGACAAACCTCAGAGGCACATGGGGACACATGTCAGTGGGAATCCTCTGGGGCTTGGAAGACGCAGGAGGAAAACCAAAAGTAATACCAACTCTGCTTTGGGAGATCAAGATAGCTCCAAGACCTGCCCATGTGGGAAAAGCCTGAGTGCTTCATACACACAGATAGTCTGACATATGCTTTTTTATATATAACATATGGTCTCTGTGTGGACTGTAATTAAAGGGAACCACTCTTTTGAATCAATATATGATCTCACATAAGTTCGATATGTAAAACATATGCTATTTAGGCATATATAGCACTTGCTTATAGCTTACATTTTTGATGCATCGTGGGCAAAGATAGTAGGAGACATTTGGATGACTGGATGCAGAGGGAAGGGATTTTCAAGGCGGAAGAAAATAGTATTCTAAAAGAGTGTACAACAGTGGGAACGATGGAAAAGACACAAAGAAAAATCAGTGAAATTACTTAGAGACAGTAAAACTGCAGTGTGAGAGGAGGAGGAGGAAAAGGAAAAGGAGTACTTCTGTTTTCTAGCTTGGAGTGTAAAAAGCCTATAGTGAGAAAAATGCATCTTATAGAACAATTTCTATGATAGATGTGAGAGAAGCAAAAAGCAAATACCAAAAAAAATATGGTTATATGAAAATAAATAAAATAAAAACTAGCAGGAATAAAAAATAAAAACAGAAGAATGGAAGAAAATTTAATGTTAAAAACAGGGAAGTAAAAGAAAATTAAATGCTAAAAAAACCTCACACAAAGAGATGAGGAGTACAGAAAAAGAAACAAAAAGCAGTTGATTATTTTATTGATAGCAATTAAATACATTAATACAGCTTGAAAAATAAAGTATCATTTTCTGTGTATTAACAAAGCAATATTAGACATTTTTTTCTCAGCTTTTGTCACATCATGCCTCCTCCGGATGTTGAGATTATACATCATTAGGATCCATTCCGATGAAAGGCACTATGTAAATTTAAACTTATTAGCATAGTAATTGTGACATTTTCACAAATGCATCATGATTCACTCTAATTTATTTGTTATTTGAAATGATTTGCCAACTAATTTCTATAATTCTTGGTCTGCAGCTCATCCATAGTTCATTGTGAAGAACTGAAATTCATAACCCAAGCTATTTTGGTTGAAGAAATAATCACATGGTGATTTTTTTGTTTCCTGATTGGAGGACTGTGACTCTTAGAATATTCATTTTTCTCCATATATCTCCTTGATTACCAATTTAAAATCTGTTTGTAGCTAACAGTCTGTATTTTTCCTATAAAACCCTGTGTTCCAGAAAGAAATCTCATGGAAAACTTGTTTGTAAGAGTGGATATTGATGGAAAGTGAATAAAATAGTTATATCTAAAAAGTCATTAAAATTCATTTAAAATTGCAAATGAATGTTCACAGTATGTTTCTTCTAGCATTTGCCAGCTCTGGAAATAATCATGGCCTAAATTACACCCAGGAACATGTGTGTACACCATATTTAAGACAGATTTAAAATTCTCACTAATTTATGTGTGAAAAATGGAGTTGATAACACTTCTAATTAGCTTAGTTTACAAAAGAGCAACATACTATTGTACTTCTAAAGACAATAAGCTGATAGGCCCTAATACATCAGCAGCAAGTGTAGTTGTATCTGTATTTGTGAGTCTTTTTCTAAAATGTAGATTTGTTTGGATTAATTCAATGTCTGATACAAGCATGACATGACTCACTTAGCCTGAATTCACAGTAAACAAGCAATTTCTTTATTCTTAAGAAAAGGTTGTGTCAAACTCTTAGATGAAAACATTGTTCATGATTTCATCTCACACAGAAATATTGTGTGTATTTACCTTTGTATTGAAGAACTGTCTTTCCATCAGAAAGATTTTAATTTGAATCTGTAATCAATCTCTAGTTTCTATAATGGCTAATTTCTGTTTCACATGGCACTTTGCCACATCAGCTTGTGTTTCACCTATAGAGAGAGAGATGAATTGTCATAGCAGGATACAGCAAGATGCCTCCAGATGCAGACTTAACTGGGATTTTTTAATTACATGCATGTATTCAGTTATTGGTCCTTTACATCACATGTCAGTTTTCTGGTCCCTATAGCCATGGCCTCATCTTCACTTGAAGATACAGTTTCTTTTACAACACTTTCTGCATATGAGTGAAGTTTTTGCTAGGCAGAGAGCTTTTGTATAGTCAAAGACATGAGATACCCAAATTTTGTTGAGAATTTGAAATTAAACAGAAGCTGTCAACAACTATTTGCTTATGTAAGCAAAATATCCACACTAGTTGTATGTTTGTTGCCATCTGTGTCCCCCCCAAACTATAGAATAAAGTGGCAGGTCTACGCACATAATGTTCATAGGTACGCTATAAATTTGCTCCAAGAATAACAAACGATAATTACTAATTCCATTTTTTCATTTCATGTCGACTTGATGCTTGTAAAAAATGATAGAATAATTGTCTATGGGAATTAGTTCCTGTGTTCATCAGCTGTAAATTTAGAGTAGCAGTAAGAGGAGTTTCCAACACTTTCCCTGAAAAATGCCTCAATCCTGATTTTGAAGATAGATTCAAAAAAATCATTCATCCACTTTTATGTTTCTCTGTTAGATTCCTAACAAGTGGTAACTGTCATGATTTTATGTAGGTAACACACTGTGGGCTTGGATACACAGCCAGTCAATCCAGATGTGTAAGATAATGTTTAGATTAGTGAGCAGATGTTCTAGACAGCCAGAATTTTAAAGTGTAGGGAATTTCAGTACTGCCTGCATATTCTGTGGTGCATATAAATATTTTTCTATTGTTTCCTGCACATTAAGGAATTACATTCCATTGGATGATAATCAACTAACTAAGCAGGTAAACTCGTGCAAAATACACTATATAGTAGATGTCTGATAACAAAATTATTAAAATAAGAAAGGGTTAAAGCAGTGAATGCAATTATACCGTCTAAATCAGAATTATAATTTCTCACTGAAAATGGATACTCTAATGGATAAATTTTAAATTACAATACTCTGTGATGAAAGAAGGACCAGGCACTGAGGTATATAAAAAAAAAAATTTTCTGCTAAAAATGTGTTCTGTTTTTAGCTCTAATTATGCTCTTCTAGGAGAATAAATTGAGCAGTTTGACATACTTAGAGGTTCTCCATAGAACATCAATAAACTTCAATAAACTTCAGCAAAATTTCAAGAAAATCAAGCTGTGTTTTGAGCAAACTTGATTCAAGCTATGGAAACCATTTAAACTGTACAGTTTAAAATTATTCTTGTCACTAAACATAACAAAAATACTGTTGCCAGTCTGATTCCATTTTAAGAACCTAGTACTCTTCAATTTTACATGAAAGCAAAACTCTGTGGGTGAAACAAAACCAGAAACAAAATTATTGACGTGAAGGCAATCTGTTGAATCTCATAGAGTCCTATCAGTATCTCTGTGAAATCAAACATGATATTAAGAAACAAGACGAAGAAGAAACAGTATAGCTGCGGTTTACTACTATAAAAGCTTTTCTTACTGTTTTCCTTTCAAAGTTATCTTTGCTCTAAGATTTAACTGGCTAGTTATAAAAGTTGCCGAACATCTATTATAGAACTCAACATGGTACTTAAGCATATATATTTAGACCTTCGCATCTGTTCCTAAGCCCCCACACAATCTTAGATGCAAAGAGAATTTACAATCCGGTGGAAAACCTTGAGTGTCAGATCATGTGACTAATTCAAAACACATTCAAAATAGATGAAGAGTGGGCAGAGCTAGAATCTAAATACACCAAAAAGAGCGCAAGAAATACATGTGGGCAACTTCCCCTTGCGGTGGACAATATTTTTTGTAAAGACTGTGCTTACTGTATAGTAAATTACTTATTAAAATACAAATTAAACTAATCAGGTTTTATGAGGAAGAAACTATCAAATACAGCATGAAGAACGTACCGTCTTATAAAGGGAGCATTGAAGTACAGAACAGGGTTACTGCTCCTCTTTTAATCAGCAGTATGGACTTTTGTGTGCAATGTAAATTTATTGAATGGCAGTGTAAAATATTATAGTGTATTTATTAAAGAAATAGACTATTATGTTTCCTCTCTGAAAGAAAACAGCATCACATCACTGGTTATCTTTTTTAACTGAGGGGAAAAAAGGCAACTTACATAATTCTCCTGACAAATCAGTAGTGAATCTTTTTTTTTTCCACTGTATCACCAGAAATATTTTTCTTTGCCACTAGGGCAAGGAGAGGCTTTTGAAAGATAAATATCATAGTGGGCTCCTGCCATACTTTTTAACCCCAGTGTTCTGAGACTCTCTGACCATATATGTTTAAAAATCAGATGTGATGATTTGTGTTGTGAGTCTCGGTAGCAATTCAGGTATCATCTCAGCCACACCATAATGGGCAGTTCAACACATAGTTCAGTATTTTTGGAAGATACTTTCGGCACCAAATTACAGGACTGAGAGTGTTAGCTACTTGAATGAGCTGATTGGCTGAACATTGCTAAGCGCTCTTTAATAAGCCGTATGTGGAAGGCTGGGTTACAAAGCTGATGGGCTTTGTAGCTGGAAGCAGGCAATTAAAGTCTTTTTCAAAAGTGCAAACACCTGTAAACTGAGCATAATCTTCAGCAGGACATTTTGTTTCTGGGATTTTATTTTAGTTGCTTTGAACTTTAACTTTGGTGTTAGATTGTTTTCTTCTGGTTTTATTGGTGTAATTTCTAAGCACACCTCCCACACATGTCTAATACAATATACTTCATGTTGCACTGTTTTTCTGTTCTTTCAGGCAAAATTTTCACTCAGGCTTGAGGCTTTTTCTAGGCTTCAGCATTCCTGAAAGTTCAGCTAACTGCACTAAGAGGAAAACTGCTTCCACTTGGAGGTAGTAAGCATGCACCATCCTCTCTTAGGCTCACGCCTGCATCTCCCGTACCAGTCTGCAACACTCCCAGGAGGGAACTATTTCTTGGCAGATCTTCCCAAACACAGGCAATTTAGTCACTGCCCTTGATCCCAGCAAAAAATCTACCAGGACTGGGAAAAATTTGCAGACATATTTCAGCTGATCAACACTGAGCCCAGGCACACAGTTGTACTGCTCACACTCAGGTAGCTGCCATGAAGACACCCGCATCTGAGCTGGTCATCCTGGGTTCTGTTTGTAACTGGGGGGGGTGAAGTCTCTCTGAGATGCATCAGATCTACCATCAAGTGTTCACATTAGAAAGAGTTAAACCTTATGCTGGAAATGCCTAAGAGGCGTAAAAGAGAAAGATTTTAGAGCAGGATGGAAGAACTATTGGGAAAGTTTTTTCTGGCAGATGGAGACTTTTCAACTGTCAGCATGTGAGAAAATGGGAAGCTGGCAATAAAGGAAGGAAATGTAAAAGGAAAGAAGGAAATTACTATTCAAAAGAGGCTAGTTGAAATATATGAAGGCATGCAATGCCTGGACTCCTAAATGACCCAAAATATTTATGTATGTTAAGAAATCTGGTGTTTTTCCCTGGATTGCATAGCTGTTTTTCTTTCTGGACTTTTCTTTTAACTAACTAAAATGCAGGTGGCTCTGCAAAGCTTGTAGGTTTGCCTGTTTTCACCATCAAGTGTCAAAGAAGCAATGAGCTGTAAGCCAGAGTTGTGACAGGGTGAATCTTCAGGGAAATTTTCCTGGGGACCTTTAGATACGAGCTAGTCTTGAAGAGCTAAAGCTCTAAATTCCGATTTCTATCAGCTGGAAAGTTTTTTTTGCCTAGACAGTGTGCAAAAGAGGCCATAGAAAGTACTGATCCTGGAATGCCCTTGGAACATAAAGGCCCATGGACCCAAAACAGAATGCACAGACCCAGTGCCTAGAACTACCAAGTATTTAGCTGAAGTTCTTGGCCAGAATTTACTTTGCAGAGTGTTTGATCTGATGCCAAAGTAACTTTCATTCTCCTACAAGTGCTTTGTTACAAATCTAAGATTGTATAAGAGGATTTAGATTATGGCAGTAGAGCATTTAAGAAATAAAACATGATCTAATAAGCAAAAATTCCCATTTCACTAACAGTATCATTGTGTCTTAAAACATTTGTTCTACTTTTAATAGGCTTCCAACACAGTGACACATACAGCCAGTAAGAAAGGGTTTTGTTGTGTCAAATGGAGCATTTAACCATCCATGGAAAAAATTGTTAAAGGAAAGGAAATTTAAAAATGTTTTTGCACCGCAAGGTGCAAGTCTGCAATCATAATTAAAGCATAATTAAAATCTGGAATTAACAGTTTTCCTGGGAAGTAAGAGAAATTTCATTGTTTTAATAATCTGAATTGCATAATATGCTGTAGGTTATAATCTCAGCATGGCAGGAAAATGGACAAAATGGCTTTATGCCATTTTATGCTAAATTATTAGTATCTAATTTGCATGACACTAGAAGTCAGATGCTTGGTCAATGTGAATTTGGGTAGCTCCATTGAATTCAATGTACCCTTGATGATCTACAGGCAAAGAAGGGAAAGAAGTGCACTCCTTCATACAGCAGTTGGAGATTTATTAATTATGGAACAAGTGTTTACATCTCCATTTGAATGGAATACCATCCTATTCCTTTTGGAGCTCTTGAGCTCTTCGGTGTAAAGATATTTGAAGCTGGCTTTAATTCAGTTCTGAAGGTCTAAAATTTTTTTTTCCAAGCCTGTAATTCAGTTCTTGAATTCTCAGTCTATAATGAATTGGAACATGTGCTCTTGACACACCATAACTACATGATTACGTATGTAAAGAAGTACTCAGGATCTTAACTCTTCTGTCAAAATATACAAAATGCAAGTGCTAGGTTAAGAGCATATGTGAATGCCATCACAGAAGCTGATCACACATTTTCCTTTCAGCACTTCTTTTCATCTGTATTTAGCATTTAGCAATAGTAACATACATTAAATGATTCAGAGCCTTTGCAGGTGTAATTAAGTGAATAAACACAAAAAGAATGGAGAGCATTTATGTCTCTAGCAACAACATAATATTTATCTTTCAGATATTGAGCAAATGAATATTTGATCAGTACACTTGATTTTTTTCTAATGTTATGAGGGTATCAAGCAGCCACAAAAAACAATCTTAGTCAAAATCCTAGCTAATGTCTAATTTTCACAAACTGAGACAAGAGCTGTTTAACAGTACAACAAATTTCAGAGAAATTCAACAAAAAGTTTCATTTTAAAACATAATTGAAATTTAGACATGGAAAAAGAAAGCATGTGTGTTAAAGAAGGCTGTGGTTCCAGGAAGATCCCTACAGAAAGTTTAAGGGTTTAAATTAACTATGATCTTATAGAAAAATGAGAAAGGTGGAAAGCCCAGAGCTGCATTTAGCACCAAAAGAAAATTGCTTAGAAGGCAAGGCACCCCTATATAATTCAGCAAATGTTAATATTTAACTTTAAACCCCCTAAAATACTAGTTCTTAGCACTTATAGGAAGACATTAATTGCAACTGCAAATAGTTATCCGCTGATCATTAGAGCTGGAAATTTTTTAATGATTTCTCCAAAGAATCAAAGATTAGCCACATTCCCCTCCCATTTGGCAGGCCTGTCCTCTACTGGGCCTTTGGCTACCGGCAGCTACTCCAAAGATTTTGGCTTCATTGCGTTCTCTGGCTCTGAGGTATCTGATCTTCCAAAGCCTATCCTGATGAGAAGTTGTGCTACTCTCCGAACCTTTAAAACAAGCACATGCCAGTACAGTGCAAAAATGGAGTTGATCAGTGCTTGTAAAGGCTTGCAGATATAAAGTGTATACATTCAGGAAAATACATCCAGAACTATCTGGGCCTTGGAAGCCAAAAGGCCCTCTGGCCTCCAGCTCACTTGAGTGTTTGTTATAACATGTTTCCAAGGCCAAATTTTGCAAGGCTGTCCATGCAAACTGGTGACACTTGTGAGCAGAGCTGGCATGGACAACCGTGGGTCATCTTGAAAACAAGTAATTTATGGTTACAGGAGAAGGGATGAGAAAAAGACATGCAGTACTTCCGTTTCTGATTTACATTTATCACATTTGGATTCCTTTACTCTAACTATACAATTTATTTTCCTGTTGGATTTGCTTGATTCGTTGGAGACCAATACAATTATTTTTGACTTTTAACCACTCCCGAGCAAGGGAAATGTATTTCAACACTTTTTTTTTTCCCTAGAGTATCACCACCTTACAGGACTTTCTGTACATAAATCTTTCTCCACATGATCATGATTTTTGTCAAAAGCCTCTTGAAATGCAAAGCAGTAAAATTTGCTTTAATTTGACACTGAAAATATCTTGACAGTTTTCTTTCTAGAGAGAGGATATATTTCTTAACCTTGTTTTCAGAAAAGGACTTAAACTCACAGATATAAAATACTTCTTATTGTTCATATTTTAAAACTTACATCAATTTCACCAGCAGAAAAACAGCAGCATATATCTGCATATGATAGATATCAGTCATGCTGCTCAAAGCAGATCTAGACAGTGCTTGTATAATATGATGGTGGCAGCAGAATTTGAGTTAAGGCAATATCTATGGCTGTGATTAATTAGACCCAGGCAGCAAATTGATCCCACAATGATTGTCTGTGGCGTTTACCACATGGCTAGTATGGGAAATGGGAAGCTGGAACAGTACATGACTCAGATGCTAATTGTCCAGAAACTAGTTCCTCCTTTTTATCCCATTTGTCAACCACAACTAGAAGGCAGATCTGAAAATGAGTAAGAGTAAATGGGGGACCCAGGGACTGACAGATCCAGCCTTTGGTAACTGAACATCATTGCTGCTTACATGATTTGGCCTCGAATTTTTTCAAAGAAATTGTTCCTCGTGGTTTCTCTGTATAGACAGTCCTGTTGAAAGCAAAGACCAGAGTTATACTGTGGGATTTAGGAGCGCTCTGTTATGGCTGAAAGAGGGTGAATATCAGCCCTCTCCTTCTTACCACAAACCCAGGTTTCCACATAAGGACATCTGAGTCCAAGCTGGAAGGAAGTTGTGGTACACTTTAGTGCATCTATAATGAGATAAGGGGGGGACCAGAATTTCATTACTGTGTAGAATATCTATCACACAGTATAAACACACCTGGCATGTGACTTTGCAAATGTATGAAATTAATCTGCTAAGCAGGATAAATGAACCTTAAAGGAAAAGTGTTGAACCAGCAATGTGCTCAAAATTCTGAAATCCCACTTTCCAAATTTGTTCCCTCACACCATATACTTATACTTGCACTCTTCATCCATTAAAACACAGCTTTATTTGTCATGCTGGACAGGCACACAGCAGTTCATGAAATTTCAGTTGTTCTGAAATGAATTTCTTGTGGTTGATCAAGGTGATAAAAGTGGGCTATCTTCTCTCCCTCTCACACATAGCTTCTTGCTCAAACACATTAAAAAACAGAGCTGACACTCTGAAGAAAGCATTTGCGGTTTACTATTTTAAATATCAGTGGAATATCATGACCGAAAAAAGGAGATGACCTGAAAAGTTCAGAATATTTCTCAGTCCTTCAAAGTTAAGATATCATATTTCAAAAACTTGATACAATTCCTTTAAAGGGCAGAAGTCAGGAAACTTGAAAGCTGCTCATCCATTCTAAGTACCTACTTTCCAACTGAATCAGTCTTTTTCTAGGAGAGTCTTTGAGTTGGAGGTCTGTTTCTGAGCTATATATAGAGATCACATCCCACTGCAATATGTGGAGTCACATGTGGAAACCAGCTGAAACAGCTGTCTCATATTTTGAAACCAGGCTATTAATTGTTAAGTACCCATTCATCCCATTCACAAACCTGTATCTACAGAGCTTTATAATACAAGCAAAAATAAATATTCTATGAAATATCTTGGCATGGAGTAGTATTTCCAAAGACCATATTCTGCTCAACCTTAAGCATGCCTGCACACGGAAATTGCCCATTACAGCTACAGTAGACTAAGCTCTCCCTGTAAGATCTACCAGAACAGCTATTCAATGAATACTTCACTCCAGAATAAAAGTGATTTAATATCAAAATAATTATTCCACTGAGATTTACTTTGCCTTTGGTAAGCTGAACAATTTCCTGTTTCCAATTTTTGTGTTCCAACAGGAATACCTACCTGAAGGTTTTAGTCATGTACTAAAAATAGAAAAAAAAGTCAAATGTTGTTTGTGCTTTCATGATAGTTCTTTTGAAATGCACATTACTTATTTGTTCAAATAAGGTCCAATTTGTGTGACATTATTAATTATTTCTACACTGATAGAGATCTTGCAATTCAGCAATCAGTTACTGAGCATCTTTAGCAAATATTGCAGAATAATTTGTTGGAAGGATTTTGTTCACGACATTGCTACATTTTCCAATAAAGCAGAACTACCTTTTGGACTGGGTTCAATAAAATTACTTCCTATGCATATATAAATAGAGATTTTATATGTGAAACTGGAAAGTCGTTTGGTACAGTCTCGCTCCATTTGGGTATGATAATGTTTTATTTTTGCTTTAAAGACTTTATTTGCTAGAGACCATGTACTGGAATTCACTAGATAACATTCTTATATCTAAAAAAATGTTTTGTGTGAAATATTTTTAAAGGACGAACAAGTGTGACTAAATTTTTCTTTCACACACCTTCACCAGAAATGCTAAAATTCAAAGGGAGTTAAAGATTTCAGTCACATCAGACTTCTGCTCTTGCTTTTCCCTCTCTCCATCATTCTCTTCTCATCCCCTCCGAGGATATCACAGGTTAATTGAGGACTGTTGACTTTCAATTGTATTTTCTGCTTATTTTCAGCTTCATATCAGACACTTACTGTAGATCAAACATTTATGATGGAACTTAATCTTTTGAGTCATGTCTATGATTGAGACTTTTCATATACGTGTAATATGAAGCAGTTTATGCAGCGTTAGTTTAAACAACTGAAGAGCTTTTGTCTTCCCCCACTTCCTCTACAGCATAGATGAGCTATGCTCACACAATGGGGATAAGACCCAAGCTGAACTAATAGTCACCTCAAGTGGTGACTTGAGGCCAAATTGACAAGAGAAGAGAAAAAAAATTCTCAGAAAAGTCCAGTCTCCACAAAGTTAATTCCTCAGCTGCTTGTTTGAAAAGTGAACCAAAGAGAGTTTGATTAGCTGATGTATGTGCAGATCCTTCAAATGCAACAAGGAAATTACCTTAAAAAGCTTTGTGATATCCTTATACCTGAACACCCCCAGAAAGTTTGGCTTCATTTAGTCAGCCTAAAGACTTACTTTTTTCATATAGAAAATATTTGAGGGAAAAACCCTAATCCCAGAAAATAAGTAGATGATCAGATAAAAAAGAGATTGAGCAATTGCATAATTATTTCAGAAAAGGATATAAAAAGTTAATATAAATTCCATATTTCATTTAAAGTTTGTCTATACTTGTGTCCTTGAGCAGCACCCAAAAAGAAATACAAAAGACCAGTCCCGTGGTATTATGAAGTCTAATCTCCTTTTGAAGGTCATAACCCTCTTTTAAATCTGGGAACTTGATACTTCTCTTCAATAAATGAGGTACTAGAGTTATGCTGAAACAGCTGCTGGAGGATTCCTGTTCACCCTGGAGAAGACACATAAGGTACTGGCCTCCTTGCTTCTACTGGAGCTTGAACCACATCTGATCTAGTGGGAATCACTAACCACCATCTTATTAACCATTCTCCTGTGCAAACCCAGCTGAGGTACCAAGCTACAAGGGTTAAACTCAGAAAAGCAATCAGTATTGTGCTATCATTGAGAGCGATAAAATCATCATATAGTTATAAAATGAATATTTTTGCTGTTGATGTTATAGCTATTTAGCAAGATGAAATGCATTTCAATTCTTGAAGTTCAGTTTGTGTGTGTGTCTGTGTAAGATCTAAAGATTTATTAGACCACTGTCATTGGAGAATGACTCTGCACCTTCTGTCAGCACTCAGGTAGGACCACAGAAACTAAGCTTCCAGGCTTTAAGCTAGAGCTGTAATATTTTAGTGAAACAGATTCTGAATGTATCTTTTGTAAGATGAAAAATCGGATACCAAAATTGTGATAAGAAAGAGAATTATTGTGTGAACTTTGACATGGAAAAACAATAAAACAGGTATCAACTTACTCCCTGCTGCTAAAATTTTGAAAGTTATTCCGATGCCTTTCAATAGAAACTTGAGTATGTATGCAGTTTTAAGCACCTATGAAAAGGTGGGAGGGGTGATGCGAGGGTGTTGAATACCACTAGCATTTAAATGTCAACCCTGGCTGCCTGAAGAGGTATTTATGTGCCTACATTCTCCTTGTTAATCTAGGTCTTTAATGTTTAATGTGGATGTTACTGATTGCTACAGTGAGATGAATAATTCACAATTAGCAATGTATTCATCCAGCCTAGCTCTTTTCTGCTTGCAGAATATGCAAGAGTAAATCCAGATTTTCGTGAATTTATTTGCTTTATTCCTTTAGAAGGATTGCAAACAGCCTCTGACAGAGATTTGTCTATCACAATAGAATTCTGAGCTTCATAAATTAAACTATAAGAGATCAGATTATTCGGTGCATTTTTCTGATCTCTGATAGTGGTTTCTAATAGGTTTTGAACCTCTTGGGGAGTTTCACTAGATAAAGTAGATTAAGAAATTTTAGAACACTTTAATTCTTATCCTCTTTAGTCACATAGCTTTTCAGGAATTCATAGCCACCAATGTTAGTTTTCTATTGAATCCCTTTCCTGAAAACTGAGTTGAAGTTACTTTTTCTCTCACTCTATTGGAAAGTCTTCGTGTAGAAGACTTATGAACTTGAGCAAGGGGGGAAGCACAGAAGCCTGATAGATCAGAATCAGTCATCATGTTTGTTACATGCATCTTCATTCTCTTGGACTGCAAATATTTGCAGTCAATGCATGGCATTGCTACCTCCCAGTGTGTAGAAGTCACCCATTCTCAGTGGGGCAGCTGGATGCCACTGTTGTCCATCTCTCAGTGATGTGCATCCCCGAAGCTGCTCTTCTATCTTGAGACATCAAACCTGCACTGCAACAGGCAGCATTAATCCAGTTAGATTACAGTAAATCCCTAAGAACACAAAACCTATTTTTGAATCAGTTTTGCACCCAGGTGTACTGCTTCTCTGTTTCCTCTGCACAGTAATAAATGTCACCTATTGTGTAGAATGGTGCAAATAAAGCCTGTTTGCTCAAGCCTTTGTTGAAAGCAAGTGCAAAAGGAATAGGAAATGGATGTAGAAGTCAATCAAAAGTGCACAGAAGATATTTTAGAGTATTTGTCTAGCTCTTAATGATTAAACAACCAAGATGTCAAGCAGTTGCCATGCAGAATACATTCACTCTTTGTTTGGAAGTTTAAGGCACCTAATGTACTCCAGTGCAAAATGCTGATGTTTTATTAACATATCAAGCTTTTTAATGTGTCTTTAATTAAACATTAAAAAAATTCTCCAGGATAAATGTTTTGATAAAACTCCAGTATTTGTCTCTGCTTTCCAACCATGTGCCCTATCCACTAAATCTCTACAGAACCAACTGCACTGTAGCAATGGGAATACTATAAATGTCCATCTTGGTTTTAGAATAACAATTATTTTGCATCAGTTTCTTCTCTGGACAGTCTCAGGACCTTCTTCACTCCACGAAGTTTACAGAAACCTTGAAGATATAAGAAAACACTTCTTATACAGATATATTGCTGCCACAAGCAGCTGGAATTGAATGAATATTAAAATGTCTTTTGATGTTCAACCTCTAATAGCATTTACATTTCACATACTATCCAGCTTGTATAATCGTTACATCAGACTCAAGTGTCTGTTTCTGGTTTGCTTTCATTTCACAAGTTTACATGTAATTCCTTATGCTTCAATGTAGTATAGTACTTCAGATTTCCTCCAACCTGAAAGAATATTTCAAAGCCCCTAAAACATTTTTCCGTATAATAAATAAATAAATAAATACACAGATATATAAATTGCAGCTCATGGGTATTTCTGCAAAATTTAGTGGATGTGAGAACAGAAGTTTCATTAGTAGAGTTCTTAAACTTAGATCTTCTCATAACTTGAGCATAAGGGTAATACTTGTAGGACACAGGTGATACATACACCTTTGGTGTGGATTTTGATGCAGGAGAACCTAACTTACACTCTTCCTGGCAACATCACTGCACTGACAATGGATCACAAGAGAGCACATCCAAAGGAATATCCAAGTCAGTTGCAGTCCTTCACATTTCTGTTTATAGAAATACTAACATGTGGTGCTTATTCAAATAGGCTATGTTCCAGTATATTTCATAGCATAATATAACTAAGAGATATTCATGCCTTTGAGTATGTAACATTTGAAAAACTATGGTTGCTACAGTAGGTAACAAACACATGGATAATAATCAAACACATGGAAAACTTTTTCCATGAAAATTTCAGAAGACTGAAGTTTTCCCACACCTGTGGCAAAATAATACAAAGAGAAGATGTTTTAAAGGAATGTCGCAAAACCCCATATTCATAAGATCTAGGCTGGTCGCTGTGAGATGAATAAAAAATACAGTGCCACAGTTTACGTAACTCTGCCACTTGAAAAAGAGAATCTGATAACAAAATCAATTGACTTTTCTTTCATTGGCAAAAGTTTCTTGAAGGCCAAAGGCTTTTGCAAGTTTTTGCAAGTCTTTTCATCAAAGATCATAGAAGCATAAAGGCTGGAAAAGACCTTTAAGATCACTGAGTCCAACCATTAATCTGGTAGTCATGTCCACCACTAAACCATGTCTCTAAGTGCCACATCTACACATTTTTTGAACACTGCCAGGAATGGTGATTTCACCACTTCCCTGGGGAACCTGTCCCAGTGCCTGACCACTCTTTCAATTAAGACATTTTTTCTAATGTCCGATCTAAACCTCCCCTGCTGCAACTTGAGACTCTTCCCTCTTGTCCTATTGACTGTTACTTGGGAGAAAAGGCCGACCCCCTCACCAGGCTACACCCTCTTTTCAGGCAGTTGTAGAGAGCAGGAAGGTCTCTCCTAAGCTTCCTCTTCTCCAGGCTAAACACCCCGAGCTCCCTCAGACATTCCTCGTGACTTGTGCTCCAGACACTTCACCAGCTTCATTGTCCTTCTCTGGACATGTTATGGCACCACAATATCTTTCTTGTAGATCTACTGTAGCTCCATAAAACATTATTGATATAAGACTCAGAACCTTATATTCCTGCTGTCTTCTTAAAAGACAAGCTTTCACTTGTTATGTTCATTGCTGCTAGGTAATATGTGCCCATAATTTTAGATTTCCTGCCAATAACACTTGGAGTGATGGGTCTCAGTTGTATAACTCCTAATTTTAAAAAAGCGTGACAACACTAGTAAGTCAGGATGAAATTTCTACCAGTCCAATTTACTCATCCATGGTGAATCTAGTGACCTTGGGATTTTCTCTGCTTTGAATGGTTGAAATCAGGTGTGTGGCTCAATTATGAGATTTTTCTCAGAAGAGAAATGGAAAATAATCGCTTTTTCTCAGCATCTTTCTCTAATCTTGGCCTGTAGATGCCATCAGTGAGAGTCAGACAACTGTGTGTTTCACTCTGCTTGTTTTGCCATCAGCTTTCCTGATTTACTCAAGTCTCTCCTGATTGCAGTCTCTCATGAAACTTGAAGTCAGTAAGCATTCTAGAGAGCTAAATATGTACTCATTTGTTACCTAAAAATGTACTTGTCCATTTGCTTCGAATGCAGGAGTTCTGGTTGGGGGTAGCCCTGTACTCAAGGATTGTGTAGACAGAGCCTGTGTTCATGACCTCAGCCCCATTCATTTACACTGCAGATTTACATTCCTGTGCTCAGCACTAAGAAATAATCAGGTAGCTCCACCTCTCTCACAATTTAGATAGCTCCCATCTAGTTATACTCAATTTAATGGTGTTTATGATCAGCTGGCTCTGGTGAACAAACCTACGAGAGAATTCTGGACAAGCACTGAATTAAAAATTTAAGTTTCTGAGGGACCGATCTGCCTAAGAACTGAATCGTCAAGGTTTGAGCTTAGGAAAAGAAAACGCAAGGTGATTAAGATCTCTAGATATCCAAGGCTGCCTTCTGAAATCATACACTTCTAAAGGAAGGTCACACAGGCACTTGAAAGTGCCCACTGTAATGATTATATTTAATATCTTTGCCTTGCTACTGAGCATTCAGGAGCCAGTCCTGTGGATATGAACTCTGACAAAAATAATTTCATTCCAGCATACCCCCTGGCTCTAGTAGCATCACTGTTTGATTAAGCATTCAGCCCAAGAGCAGGAAATTGCCAGATCAGTCCAAAATGGTGGCAGGAATAAGAAATGTTTGTAACAAAAACTGATTATTAGAACAGGAGGCATAAGATCAAAATCTCTTCTTATTGCTTCATAAGTAGTAACTTATGCTTTTAAGCCATTTGAATATTTTCTAGGAAGATTGACATATAAAATCTGAATATTTCTTGCTGTTCAGAACAGTATGTAGTTTCAAGCATCAGTTAGATTTTCTCAGCTGTTTTAGTGGTTGTGTACAACCACAAAATAATCTGATTGTGCTACAAAAGTTGAATAGTACATAATATATAACATGTTAATTGCAACTCATATAATCTGTATTTTATGATTAATAAATGTATTGCTTTCCTCATAAATAAAAATAGACAACTAAAAAAATTAGAATAATCTGCTGTTCATATTAAGTAGATACATGTGGATTTTATTTGTACTGTTCTTCATTATCCAGAAATCAATTAAATTAAATTTAAAATCCTCTGCATAAAAAATAGAATCAAAAAAATTCCAATACTTTCACACATATGGACGAAACTTGATCTTTATGATATATCCTGAAAAATCTCTTTTTTTTTTGGAAGAGTTAGCATTTGAACATTAACATTCATAATTCTTATTCAAGATCTGGACCTGTATGTCACAAAAGAATCAGAATTCTTATTCTTAGTGGGTTTTTCCACCTAAATAACAATACCTTAATTCCATTATTAATGTTAAGAGACTGAAAATAGACATGAATGGCCAATTTACCAAGAGGTTTCCAGGACTAGCTAAACTTGTCATAAGCCCAAGGAATTGCTGTAGAAGTGGCTTTTTCCCAGAGGCTAATGAAGATAAAGAAGATCACGTTTAATTACTGCATAAGCAGGAAACCATCGCATATTTCTCAACATATGTTCTCACAGAAGATAAAGGTTACTTTTATGTTAATTTCCAAACTTGTTTTTATACATAAATTATCATTGGATGGAATTAATTTGTCATTTTCTTTCAGGAGAAAAGATCTTCAAAGTACCACGTACAGCCGGTAAAGTTTATTTAGGCTGAAATGTAGAATTGCTCCAACAATCTTCCTAGGAAACTTCCTTAATCTGGGCCCAGTTCAGAATACAGATAAATGGGGAGGATCCTGGCGAAGGGAGAGATGGTGAATGAAGGGTAGGAGGGTACAGATTTACTGTGCATGAGGTGGGGGTTTCTTTCTTTGCCATAGATAAAGTGTCCTGAGTGGATAATACTTTTGTCACATTCATCAGAGGTGCCTATTGCCACTGTGAGCTGGCAGCCTCCCAAGTGTAATTGTTTAGACACAGGAAAGACAGAGTTTTGCAGATGTTGAGCGATTGTCGATAAAGATCAGGGAAGCTTTAGAGGGAAAAATCCCAGTAGTCGAGCACAGTATCTCCATAACACAAGACTAATTTTAACCTAGTAAGTTAAACATTGCCAGAGAAGACAAACAGTACAGGAACACAAAATGAGGTCAGGAGATTAAAATAACAGTGCCAAACACGAGTGCATGAAAGCCAGGACTTCAATGAATGGCTTGCTTCTGATTTTTTTTATAGAACAAGCTTCAGAGCAGCTACAAGTACCTTTGAGTTCAGTTTATCCTTTGGGCTACTATATCCTTTTTACTTTTATGATCAGCTAAAATACAAGCAGTAGTACTCACCACTTTCTTCTCACAGTATTTGCGGGAGACTCTACTTTGTGGGCCCAAACTGCTACTCTCATATTTGCCCTATTTGTCCCTCAGAGCTACAGGGTGAGCAGGCAGGCAGACACACACTCCTAATCTCTGAGACATCTCTGGTACCTTGTGTCTGCTGAGGAAAGGAAGGGGCATCATGTAGAAAGGCAGCCCACGTAGGGAGCCAGCCCACTCACTTGCATTGCTTCAGGTCAGGAGTCATGTGTTGCTCTGGCTTATTCAGGTGGAAAAGGCTGGTAAAGAAGGGGCCTGTACTACCCAGAACAAAAGAGGAAAAACAGAGGGGTAGAGGGAAAGGAGTCATCAGCTCAGCATTGCCACGGTTTATACGTATATACAAGGATAAGGATAAGGATATACAGCGTAGGGAGTGAGGTGTCCAGTTGCGGGTAGGTGTTGTTGGATGGGTTGCAGGTAATTAATACTGAGAATAGGAGGGTAAATTTGAAATGTCATTCAGCCAAGAAATGTGATTTCTGATAGTCTTCTTCACACATCTTCAGTCTGTCCTTCACAGAAGGGAAAGCGCTGCAGGGGAATCCCTGTTATATCCCAAGAGGGTCTGACACACGGCAGTTTACTCAGCATTCCTCCTTCACACAGGAAAGAGAAAAAAGCTAGAAACCATTATTAGTGTTGGGTATTCATATACTAATATACTAAGGACCTTTAATATTCACAGGCACCTTCGCTGCTCAAAAGGGCTTTTAAAACCTAGCAATATAGTCTCTACAGGATGTTTCCATAGGATACTATTCCTTCAATCTAATACTTTCAATTTCCCTCCCTCAAACAATCTATTTCTCCAAATCTACTTCAAAATTAGCTGGTTGTTATGCAGTGGCAAATTAACTGTCATATTGCTACCAATTTTAACCAATGAGTGTGGTCCAAAGGAGAACCCATCCTATCGCTCGTACCAAGGTTGAAGATTAGAGTTCTGCATTTAACAAATAAACAGCAACTCCACCTGGTCTGCTTTTTCCTCAAATCAAGACCTGTTTTACTGGAATTTATTTTAACTGTATTTCATTACTGAATGTCATTTAAGAAGCAATAAACAAGATACATATTGGTTTCCCTTGAAGTGATGTGAAAACAAATCTTATTGTATTTTTATCTTTTTAGATTATAACTTTATGATCAAACAGCTGTTGAAACAGTGAATTTTATCTTCATAATCTTAGCTAGTGATGTCTCTTAAAAATTGATACTATCTTTTGTAATATTAATAATTTAATCTACAAATAGCTGCACAATATAGATGTACCATTAAAACTAAAGGACAGTTCTGGCACAAGGACAAATGAAAATAAACTGATTATGAATAAATTTAGGCTGGAAATCAGAAGGTTTTTAACTATCTGGGGACTGTGGTTCAAAAATAGCCTTCCAAGAAAAAAAAGGAAAGAAAAAAATGGAACAAACCTGTAGTCAGGGCAAGGAAGCATTTAATTTCTGGAAGAATTTGATTCCTGCTGTCTCAGCAAATGTTGCTTTTCAAGGCATATGCTCTTTTGTGTTCTTGCTCAGTTTGGGAGGGTCTTTGAATTAAATACTTTTTAAAATTTTTTTCTCCACCTTTATTCTGTCCTTGGCACTATAATTAAGAACAGCATCATTTAATGTCTATTTTAACAATTTCAGAAGACTTTTGAGTTTTGAACATTTTGCCATGAAAAACTGGAGATCTCCTCCAAAAACCCTATAACATATTCTTGAGAACTCCACAAGGGAAATGATATTGTCATGCTTGAGATAAATTTGTTCTTAGAGCTTTGCTCTTCACTACCTGTTCTAGATTATTATCAGCATTTCACTTGTCTTTTCATACCAGTGAAAGCTCCTTTATTTATAAGAGGGAATTTTTTTTCTAGGTTAGACAATTAGGTTCATGTCTTTGACTTTTCTCATTCTCTCCTGTGTGGACTACTCTAGCCAAAGATACAAAAACTGACATAGAACGTTGTAGTTATTTCCATATAATTTTGCTAGCTACTATTTCAAATGTGAAAATTCTTTCTGCATGTAAGCAAGTCTTTCCTTCAGCACATTGTTTCCCCATGTCAGCCTGTACCCACAAAACACTTGAATTTCTTACATCTTCCTGTTTGCCCTAATAACAGAAAAAGCCTGTACTCATGCTCCTTGTCAGATCATTGACATGTTTCCTCACTTCACTTGTTTTTTTTAAATTTTACCTTTACTTTTCTGTATTTTTCCTTGTTTAGTTGTACTCTGTGTCTCCTTCAAGGACCACAGCATGTTTTCCTGGTTGTTATTCAGCATAAGTGTCAGATCTCTGAATGCATTTCCTATTTACCTTCTATTCCTGCACCAAAAGTTCTTTAATTTTTAATGAGAAAGTCTTTGAACAAGAATTTTTATCATTATGAAAAATGACTGTATTGTTTTTTCTTCTTGCTCAGTCAGAACTTTTTGGAATGTATATCTCTAGAAAATTTATTAAGCTTTTCTAAGTCTGCCTGTCTGTGCCCCCCCTGCAGACTCAGAAAAATCAAACAGCCCACACTTTCACAAGACAACTGATTGTAAGAGGCTGTAACTCCCTCTTTCAGGAGAGACTTCAGACCTCCTGAAGATTTACTAACGCTCTTACTCGCCAAGTGCTATGTTAAAGCTCCTTTGAAGCCACTCAGCCCAGTCTTCTCTGGGAAGGCTTGAAAATGTTGTAAGCACTTGGAGTTTGTATTTTCGCTTCACATCTCTCTTTACTCAAGGCTTACCACAACCACCTCCTGTACAGGCTCACATATGTGTATGTACAAGTTCTCAGGAAAACTCTACAGGCACATATCTGTTACTGAAGTTTGTCGCATTGCTCACTTTGAGCAAGGAATAATTTCAGGAATAACGAGATACTGTGAACAAGAGTTTCATGCACAGAATTGCAGGTTGCTGGTGATGATTTTAAAATATCAGCAAAGTTCATTTTTTCTCTCTGTTCTGCTACAGACTTTACTGTGATTGAATCAAGTTAGCACTCCAGTTCTCCCAATGAATGGTCCTTCAAAGGTATGAGAAGAGTAAGTTCCCCACTGATTGGTTGATGCTCAGGTGTTGTGCAGACAGGGAAGCACAAACCTAATATAGCATCTTTCTCTGAATCAGAAGGTTCTGCTCATTAGAGCATGTAGTGACAGACAAAGTGGGATGGTTTTGAACCAGAAGACAGTAGGTTTAGAATAGATATAAGGAAGAAGTTCTTCACTGTAAGGGTGGTGAGGCACTAGAACAGGTTGCCCAGAGAAGTTGTGCATGCCTCATCCCTGGAGGTGTTTAAGGACAGGCTGGATGGAGCTCTGAGCAACCTGGTCTAGTGAAAGGTGTCCCTGCCCATGGCAGGGGGATTGAAAGCAGACGATCTTTAAAGTCTCTTCCAACCCAGGTCATTCTATGATTCTTTGATTTTCATGGATAGTACCTTTCTTAGATTGTTGTTAGACAATCAGTGGAAGGTTCTGAATGCACTTGAAATTATTTGAATATTTCTTTTTTTGTACCTAAATTATATTCTGAATAATGTTGTGGGTAGAGCAGCATAATTTATCTCTTTTTTTTTTTATTGTCTGAAAACTGCACTTTTCATAGAGACAAAAAGCACATTGGAAGTTGTTCCTATCTTGGTCACTATTCTGAATGCAAACTTCCTATAGTCTTGGGCATCCAAGGCCACTTACTGGATTATATTTATTTGAATAATTATATTATTTGAATAATTATGTTATTTAGAGAGTTTTCCCTTAAACAATAAAAACCTTCATTTGTAAATAGAAATACTTGCAGATTTTTAGTATGTGAAGAAGGTGAGGAAGACATCTTTGGGGATTTCTGGAAAAGTTAAAGTTATTTATTGTAAAAAAAAAGCTCTTCACACATACTGGAGAATATATTCTATTTCTACATAAAAACAATACTGTTGCACTCATTAGCAGTGCAACATCAATATTCAAAGGCTTTGTAGACTCTATGAAAGCATACCTAGCTCAGAATTATCAGAGAACCACCAGATGTAATGCATACTAATCTTATTACACATTGACAGCTTACACCCTAATGGCTCTGATGGAGCTGTTATGATGTATTGTGTCATATCCTAATAGGGATATAGCACTAAAAACAGCTGTATCTTGACAAGCTCCACACAAACTAGATCTGAAGGATCTATGACTCTGTATGCTGACAGTGCATATAAGCTAAAAAAGTTTATATAAAGTGAAAAATTAAGTGCTCAGGAGAGGTCTGCTTTAGTAACAATAATACTTTGTTCTTATCTAGACCCTTCTGTGTGAAGATATTGAAAAACTTTGATTAATTGAACACTTCTGCGAGCTAGGAAATGTTTTAATATCCCCCATCTCACGCTGAGGCACAGATACGTTCTGTGACTTGTCAAGGTCACCTTGCAAGTCTGTGACTGGGAACTCAATGTTCCTTGCTTCAGCCCTAAGCCTTAAGCAGAGACTTCATCTTCTGCTATTGTTTAGAAATATTAACAAACTCAAATATTACCCAGTTATCACATTCAGAGACCACTTAGTAATGTAAATTCATACTAATTCTAGTGCTAATCCTTCAACACTGGTAGATAATAGAACTGATGGCTTTGCCCTTGCCTTTCCTTAATTCCATTCATTGGTGATAGAATTTGTATATCATTTTTGGAATTTAATTTTGAGTCAGGGTGAAAGCAAAAGAAAGATTTTGTATTCTCTTGCAGGTAAGTTCAGAGGTGTCACAAGCCTGTACTTCTACATAATTTAATGCAGTCAGTGTGACTGAAGAAAGAACTGCAGGACCATAAAATATAAAAACAGAGAGACAGTTCAGGTGCAACGTAAAATTAGATTCTTGTACTGGTATCATCCTTTGCTTTTCCCATGGGGAGGAGGGGTAGTTGAAGTTTTGAGCCTTTAAACTCAAAATAAAAGAAAAAAAGAGCACAATATTTTAGTACAAATGAGTATTTGAATATTAAACCTGGGTGGATGCTTCTGTTTGGAGACATTTAAGCCAGCTAGAGAAGTGAATAGGAGATACACTGTACTTGGTCTCTTTGCTGCTGCTGTACAAGAACAAGGTACAAAAAGGCAAAACATTTTAAGTATAATTGGTGGAGAATGCAACCAAGAGATCTGTGCAATAGAGTTAATTTCCTGCTCACCATGTTATCTTTCAGCAAACAATTTGCACTAAGTCAAATAATAGATGTGCCAGCATTATTCAGCAGTGTGCATGGGCATGAATTGTGCTCCTAATTTTCCCACTCAAAGCACAAGCCGCCAAATATGGCCTTCCACCAACAAAGATCAGCCAAAGGAAAAAGATTTTATGTGGCTTCCTCCAAGGCTCTGCGTAGCCAGTTTTACTTCGTCCTTAATCATACATATTTACAACAGAAAGAAGACTGAAAGACAGACACCAAGAGATGAGAAATAATATATTAAAAGACACTGGCACCCATTAAGAGCAAAGAGCCAATAGCCTGTCACTTTCATCTCATTACACTAAAACCTAATTGCTATTATAACTTATATGAGGCTTACAAAGTCATGAAATATCAAAATCTAATGAGTAGTTTAAGACATGTGCTTGGAAAGGTATAAATACAACAGCTTCCAGATCACATCCACAAGAGCTGCTTAATGGTCAGTACAGTAGGAGGGAAAAAGCCATGGCCTAAGGGGATGAGAGACTTAATGTCAGTTAATAACATTTCATGCAGCATATACATGTACACTTCCCCAAGAGAATTGCAAGAGGATAAAAGGATGGAGAAATAATAGATATCCCAGTGGCTCTTTTATACTGGCCTCTCAATTTAATCTAGTCTGCTTATTACAGAAGAGGAGATAATTAAGAAAATATATTTTATTCAACAAATTTCTTCTCTAATCTAAAGGAAAGTTTTCTCTACTTTTTTTAGTATTGCAAATGGTTTATGAAATGTTTTTTGCACACACTGATGGGTCTGAAATGACTTCTGAGATTTGCTGTGTAAGTATGCAAACCATATTGATTAGAGAGAGAGCGAGAGAGAGAGCTCTGTACTTCAGTGAGTGTCAGTTGAAAAATCAGGTACCCTATTTAAATTTAGCAATCTGTTCAGCCATTCTGTAGTTTAATATTACTATCTACTGATTATTCAAGAGAGTGAGATAACAGAGTAAATTTACCTGCATATTACTATTAATACAGTGAGTGCTTTGTGTCTGCAAGCCAAATTATTGCTATGTGTTTTATGTGAGCATTATTTTCTATCAAATCTAAATTAAATAAAAACATAATAGATTTTATAAAACTATCAATTTATCTTACAAGAATGTTTTTTCCTAGGACAATGCAGGACAGTATTTTAACATGTTTCTAATTTGATTTCTAATCAAAATAGCAGAGAAGCACTTCTTTATCTTTAAGAATGTAAATAAAATCCACTGGTTTCATTTGATTATGTAAATGTCCCAAATAAAAATTATTTTCTCAGGAAAATAAAAACTAACCATCTTTTAACATAAAATTGCCCTGTAAATCAGAATATTTGACTATTTTTAAATCTTCGCATAGAATCCCTCTCACAGGTTATCCAGCTGAGTGTAACCATAGACACTGAATAATTTAAAAATCCTCATTAGCAGAAGTATTTATTAAAGGTATTATTAAAATAATGCAAAGGTCTTTATTTAAACACCCTGATCATGTATCCTAAACAACCCAAATGACCTGTAAGACCATTTCTGAATGGAAAAATTTCACCTGGATTTCTCCAAACAAGACCTACTGGAAACTGCTTGTGCTTTATAATTCTTGAATGGTTCAGAATAATAGAGTTGCACTTTATCATTTGTTGCAATGTTTAGTTGAAAGATCTAGAGTATGCAATTTAATGATACAATCAGTGATTTATATTATCATTTTTATTTATAAATTTAATGATTTAAATCTTTCCCCTATGCAACATGGGTTTTCTCTGCCCTGATGTCTAAAAACTTCATATGGTGCATGATCCTTGGACACTCCAAAATAAAGGAGAGATTACTGTGTCTCACGGGTAGAAGAAATGCCAATATATTCCTCTTATTTGTCATCTGTTCATTATTTTGCTATATAGTGACCTCGAAATAAGAAGTTTAAAGTTTTCTGTGCCCTGGTATTTGTTCTCTAACTCAATTACATATGTGCTCCTTACCCTGGAAAGAAATGCTAACATATTTTATAGTATGTAACCAAGGGCTCATAATCAGGTGGCTCTTCCTTACAGAGGCCTGTGGCAATGTAACTTACCAGTTAGGCAAATGACATAAATTGTGACACTGGACTTCATTTATTCCACTTCTATTTGCCTATGATATTTATTCTTGTACACCCAGAAACCTACTGACTTGTTACCATCTCCTTAATTTTCTGTACATGACTGTGACATTAATCTGTATTTCTCACTTGTTTTACTGGCTGGGAAAACAAAATGGCATTAGAAATTTCTCCTTTCTGCCAAGAGATCACTAGTTTTGCCCTTTTT
>VZRR01009625.1:2602229-2702472 GCA_013398015.1 Oreocharis arfaki | reverse complement strand
GAGGGGGAAAAAAGCACAAACATTTGAAATGCACACACTATCACTGTATCATTTTTTTAATAAAATAAGAAGGAACATCTCTCTGACTTAGAAGTATGTTGGGCATTTAATTAATTTCGTCAACTAGATGATTCTGCCCCTGGAAAGTGATGATGCAGGATGATGTTTCTGAATCTGGTTGGTCTAACCATGATACAAAGTGCCAAGGAAATCTACTACTACTCTTGTGACTCTCTATCTCCTCCAGGTACTTCAAAAATTCCTGCAGCACAAGAAAGATGCTGTTGATCTCGCCCACCAGCCCAGTGCCTGCAAAAAAGCCAGGTAGGGGCATCACAGACACAATGTCCTCCGTGGAGGGCGGGGAGGGATCCTGTTAATCCAACACAGAGCTGACAGCTTAAAAATCCTGGGGACCCTTCACCTAAATATTTTCAAGGGCTGATACAAAATATGAAAGGAATTGTGTATCATTAAAAATGTTCTAGACCTTTTGGCACACAGTCACATGCGCTGGGAGTGGTAAGTGAGGGAGTTTGCAGTGCGATGTTTGCAGGTTGAAAAACCTGGCAACGCTTCATTAGAGTCCTCCCCCTCCCCAGTTAAGGTCTGCTTCACTGCCAAGCCTACACACAGAGCACGGGGAGTACTGTGGACAAGTACAGGTTAGACAGACCTATAAAAGCATTCTTAATCCTTGACACATGGAACAGCCAGGTCAACACTTTAAAAGGGACAGACCTTTGGCTTTCCTCAGATCACCCACCCCCGGCTGTTGCCAACAGCTGTGCCCTGCTACACCGATAGCTGTGTATCACCTGGTGGAAGGCACGAGAGCAGATGCGGTAACCCCACAGCAGGTGATTTGGTCCAGTGTTTTCTGGGCTCCCTGGCAAATGGGGAGTTTCCCATTTGAGTTCCCACATTGACTTCTGAAAACTGTGTCACCTGCTGAGGATTAAAGCCTTGAAGGATCTGCACTTTTCCAAAACAACAAAAATTAGAGTTTCTTTGAGTCTTAGTCTTCTTCCTTTAAAGCACAACTGGGAAACCTGGGCACTGAAACTGCAGAAACCACAAGAACCAAGAAAAACAACCAGGTGATAATGAGAGTCATGATATTCTGTAGAAATAAATATATTTGGGGGTCTGGGCCAAAATAATAGCTTGGAAAAACTCTGGGGAGCAGGGAAAGGGAAATGGAGGTGAAGGTGAAGGCAAGAGTGTTTTAGTAATTAGATTAGAACAATAAGTCTAACTATCATTTATTTGCTTTACTTGGTGTATCAGTTCCCTGGATAGGAGGTTAAGAACACGTAGGAATAGCAGCTGTGGCATAATTTTCAAGACAATCCCTGGGAAGCTGTCCAAAACACATATGGCTAAGCAATGTTAGAGGATGCAAAAGCATTGTCCTTCTCACAAGGTCCTGATATTTTGCAATCATAAAACAAACCCTGCATTTCTCAGGTAGCTCGGGGCTAATTCCAGACTCCTGACATTCTGCTTTCTAGGTATTTCTTATCAAGTTCAGATATGCATACTATTTCTTCCTTACTTCCTACTTTTTGTTTGGAGGTGATTGCAGTTCAGTGATTAGGGTTTATTAAGCTCAATGATTCAGGGAGCTTTTTGATTCCAATGTTTTTGCATGAAGGATTAGGTCCTGTAAATATCCATACTGTGACATAGAAAAATACTGCAAAAAAAAACATCCCTAAACAATGTGATCACTTAAACTTTGGATGGATGATTTTACTTTTAATTTTTAGTACTCAAACTCTTAAAATAAAGCCCACATTGACATCTTCTATAGCCTGGCTTTCTTTGTTAACCCTATTTTTCTTTCCTACACCAAGTTTTCTACCTTGACACCCCATTTTTTTGGCTCTGCTCACTCATCTAGAGAAACATAGAGTCAGTAGTTTACAGGGCTCACACCAAGATCCAGTGCCAGGTGACTTCCAGCCACAGGGACAAAGACAGAAAGGCTGGGCTGGGTTACCAGCACCACCGGCAGCACCCCACTGCCCACATTAGCCACCTCTAGTCTGTTGCTGGTGCTCATGCTTTTCTCCACTTCAAACAAAACTACATCTGTTATTTTAGACATTACAAATAATGATTCTTCAGTAACCCTGTTCTTTTTGCCAGGGCAGGTGAATTCAGCTGGCAGATCAATGCGTAGTCTCTTTTGGGAGAGGAAAGGGCTGGAGGTGATAATTTCTTGATCCAATACAACTAGATGAGGACATGAGAATGAAACTACCCCAAATAACTGTGATAAGAAAATCCAAATTTCAAATAAGCAAAAATTTTCCCTTTTCTTGGAAACAGCTACTTCATCTAAATGCTAAAACAGTAGCTAAGTGCACAAAGATCTTTGCGTATTTGTATAAATGGCTTTTTAAATTATGATATTGTGAGAAATTGAAAGCAAAAGCTTTATTATATACATCTATATTTCTATATAACTCAGTTTCAATTAATGTTTTACAGGATCTGACTTCTGGAATTATCATATTACTTACATGTACATTCATACCCATTTAAAGATAATTGAAAGTTGTGATTAATACAGGAGGTTTTTTCTCTTTATGAAGAGGAGAATTTTAAAACACTTTTATATTAGGATTTTATTTTTTAAAAATTTGGGGAGGATTATATTAGAAGACTGATTTCCAAAAAAATTTTCTGCAAGTGTAGCTAGCTTTTTCAAAAGAGTTTCACTAAAGAGGCAGAAAACTAGCTCTACCCTACTGATTCTATTACTTATAAAAATTGCAGCTACTTCTGGATGTCACAGGGAAGTATTAATGGCTTCTGTCAAGCCTAAATTTTGTCACCAATCCCTGCCATTTTCCAGTAGCAGTAAGCTGTGGACTTGATGTTAGAGGTTCTCTGGTTTTCAAGAACAAACATTTCTCCTCAAACCCATTACAAAAATAGAATATAAAATTGTGCCTTCCCATGCAGTGACAGAATATCCTTGCAGATCCACAACAGTCTCCAGGAGGTTCTTCCCACAGATAATTTACTCCTGTAAATTCTGTGCTAGGAGGATCTTGCACAAGTCTCTGAAGTTCCTGTGCTAGTAAATGGTACCAGCTGCAAAACTAGTAGATGCAGAGAATGTTTGCAGACATGGAGCTTACATCCTAAGCCGCAAAATCTTGATTTAACTGGGGGATCTACATTTAAAAATAACACCTACTTACAGTGAAGGCCCAGTGGTTACATGGATAAATGATATCTAGGAGCACAACAGATTCCTGTGAGAGGAGGAGGAGTACTTTCAGGACCTGCAATTTAGCCAGTACCAATTCCTACTACTGTTTCCCAATTAGCCAAAAGAGGGGGCTAGTTCATTCCTTTTTTCCATTATTTTAACGAACATGTTACTGCTTCCTGACCTTGGGTTATTGAAATATTTCTGACAGAAAATGAGCTGGAATCTTCTCCGGTGGCACTTTTATTGCTAGCAGATTGACTCACAGTGAGGACCTTTGCTTTCCATTTTGTTCACAACGCTTCCACCTGCATGACTGCGTTTCATAATAAAAGGTCTCCGCCTAACCACAGTACCCCACATCTCTGTTGGACAATGGAATGGCACCAAATTAACTGCATCCAGCAAAGAAGACCTGTTGGGAAGTGCATCTTCAGCAATGGGAATGTGCATTATATGTTCTTTGCCTATAGCCCAGCAGAGAACCAGGAGCAGAAAAGTTGTTACGCAAGTTTCAGCATTAAACATCTTTGACTTATTGCTGTGATTATACTAATTGCTCATCTTCCTAGTGGGAGGTTGCAGGAAGCTGTTTTGAAGTAATCAAGCTGAGATGCGGTCTTCTATTTATAAGAGGCCTAGAAATCTTACTCTCCCAAAAAGAGCAAGTAATTGAATCTCTGAAAAAGAGCAGATACAATTTCTCTTTCTCTTCCTTGGAATCTCACACAAGAGTTTATGACTTCATTCTTTCTCACTGTGGATGTCTGTGAGCTATGCTGCCTGACAGTACTACAGGCAGTGCTTGCTCTCCCCTTTTCCCAGGCTCTGTTTGCACGGCAAAACCTTTGCACCTCTGTAGGAACTGCAGGATCATCTAACAGAGCTATATAGTGCCATATGAACGTACTTATCACCCAGCTCCTAGGTAGGAAAATAAAGTTTCGTATTTGCAGCAAGGTTTTTTGGCCCAAAGCAGTTTAATGTTGTAATGCATGCATACGGCACCAGTTAACAAGAGGAGGTCCTGCCTACCGTGCAATCGTAGCCCCAAGGAAGCTCTCCCCCTCAGCTGATGGGAAAGGGTAACTTGGGTCAAGAACACTTTGATCTATGCTGATCACCATAAGGACCACGGAACATTTTTTCTCATGCAAGACCTTTTATAGCAAAGAAAAAAAATAAAAAGGCCAAAAGTCTTGTATTTCTTGTATTTACCTCAGACAAATGAAGGCAGAGCCCAGCACCAGCAGGATTTTAACCAATATTTCTAACTGAACTATTGAGAACCTTTGTGTGATAAAGCCAGGGCAGCCTTCCTCAGAGCAACAAGATCATTCTGCTGAGATGAGGTTAAATTTTATCATAGATTACTGGCAAGAGTTTGTTGTTGCAGATAATGTTGTTCTGTTTGGGTTTTTTTCCTAGTTTATAACTACAGTTTCTTGGTAAAACTGGGCACGTATTCTTAATAAGTTGTTCCAGGAAAGTCAAAATTACTTGATAGCAAAGGTTATGTTTTGCCCAATGCTTTCAACCAAAGAAAAAGAAAGTGGAAAATCTAAGTGAACTGTTCTGACATTTCTGAAGCACTTCATTTACAGGCACATGCAATAAACACAAAGGAAATAAAGAGCTAAATCCACAGTGGTACTGAAGGAAGCCGCAGAAGTGACTTTTTTTTCACAGTACATTCGCTAGTAGGGATTTTACGGAGGCTGAACAAAACTCAGGTTAAAATCCCTCCTCAGCACAAGGGGATTTGAAGGCATGTGTTTCACCTCCCAAGGAAACATCTTACTCAGTGACTGTTCTGTAAGGTATCCTGGGGTAGAGAAAATGCAAGAAAGACAAGATGCTTCTTCAGTCTATATTTGCCTTCAATATGAATATGGATTTATAGGAGGGGCTTAAATATTAATTAAGATGGCTTAAGGACTTGGTTCTTTAAATTCTATCTAAGAGCTTTCTTACCTAAACACTGGTATTTCTGGATGTAGCCCCATCTCACCCAATGCCTCCCAAAAATTGTGCAACAATGTCGACAGGACTGTGGATAAAAACACATCCTGCACCAGCATGCACGTCAAGGCACTTTCCTGGCAGATGAGATATCATTTCAAATCACCTTTGGCGAAAGAACCTCAACAGAGGTCTCCTACACCGTGTATGAATGCCCCACAGCTGAACTTCAGGGACAGGGATTAATGGCTGTGTAAGGCCTATTTTTAGATATGCACAGATACCGGATGCTGAGACACAAGAAAAGAGGGGTTTAGAGAGGAGAACTTAGCATGGGAAACTGGTAGGATTAGGGACTACCATTTGATTGTTTTATTAGACAGGCTCATAGGAGTCAGAGGCCAGGGAGAAAAGATTGCTCTTGAAATGGGATTTGAAGACAGTCGGGAGGTCACTGAAGCAAACAGCAGGGTATCGGTTACAGAAGCTGAGATTCACGGGAGAAAGACTAGGAGAAAAAGGTCCAAAATTAAAAGTCCTCATCTCCCTCTATACATCATCACAAATCAATACAAAACAAGTAATTCACAGAAAGAGGCAATTTTGTGTGTTTGTTTGCAAGCCCTGATGGATCTATTGGCTGGAATGCATATTGTTCCTATCCTTGACATGATATACACAGCACAGGTATCATGATGTATATAAACCATGAAAAACTCCAGTGTGCTTCATTACCATGAGAAATGCAGAGGCTGGCTGCTTTTGACAGCCAGTGATGCTATTAGCTAGCCTTTTGCGTTGGTAGCTGAGGAAAATTCAGTCAACATATTTTAACCTTCTGAGCAATCCCAGCACACTGTGATCTTACCAAAGCAGCTGATAACAACAGAAGTACAAGCTCTGCGTCAGACAAACAGCAGCTGGGGGAAGGGAGCTCTGCTCTCATTCCTCCCCCACCCCAGCCCAGCTTGTAGATCAAGCTTGTCATCCCTTTCAAGGCAAAAGGCATTGACAACATCTTTCTTCCTCAAATAACAGAGAAGGAAGGGAGCTTACCACTGCACTGGGTTATACTGGCAAAAATACACTAAAGCACCAGACAGCTCCCAGAGCACAGGGAGGACAGTCCAAACCTACCTGATGCTGGGACTCCAGCATAGACCTTGCATTATAAACTGAATTAGGCGCTGCTCCAAGACAAATCACGAACTCTGCTGACTTAATTTCAGCTCTTCTCTGCAGCCTTTCATTAGGAGTTGTAAAGGTTCCTTCTGAGCTCTTTCAAAGTAAGGAAACCCAAGTGGTCTCCAATTTCAATTGTGCACTGTGATGAAAGTAGGCTGTCTGGGAGGAAAAGGGGGGTAAACTGGCCAGCCCTTTGAGTTCAGTCTGGGACTCACATATGTAGGAGTGCAGGAATTCCTCAGCTTCTCATTTGGAAATGGGCCCGGGTCGGAAAGTAAAAATAGAAAAGTGCGTATGCGATTCTAAGAAGCTCAGCTGCAAGGAAGGGGGGAAAGTTTCCTGTAGACCTTGATTCAAACTTTTCAGAAGTTTCAAGGACAAATATGAAGCAGCTCCAAGGCTCCATTTCATTTTGGAAGTCATAATTCATTTTTCTGCACAGTGGAGAACTATTCCAAACCAAATGAAACTTTTTTTAAAATCTTGTTTTATAATTTGCTTTTAAAAAAAAAGCCCACTTAGGCAAAATATTCATATAGAGTTTCCATAGTTATTTTATGTCAGGACCACATTTTAACCATTAGCCTTTCAACAAAAGAAAATGAGAAAATATCTGGTAAATTAAGAGAATTAACAATAGATAACACTGTTTCTTCAATCTCTAGCCTTAGCAGAGAGCAGCTGTATCATTTCCCTCAGGGGATACAGTTTGGCTTCCTTGCTCAGATCCCAGAATGGGTGAAAGAGGTTTGCACGAGTATGTGTATCAAAGAGAACTGAGCTTAGAGCAGGATGTAGAAATTATCTCTACACATAAAGCTCATGCAAATTCCCTGTAAAGACCCTCCACCATGAGAGGGTAGGTACCGAGGAAACCAAGGAGTAGCCAACGTGGGATTAAAATAGTCATCTCTCAATCTTGTCTGCTCGGTGATGGATTGTGCAGGACTTAGCCAGCAATACCTGGCTGTACACATAACTCTGTGTGAGAGTGTGTGTGTATGCAGACACAGCTACATACAAAGGAGACAGCGGCAGATGGAGACACAAAGGCCAGGGCACCACTGTCCTGGCTTCTTTTTTCCATTTTTTTACCTTCCCAATAAATAGCCTGGCTGCTACTGCTGTTGCTAAAGAAAGAAGCCCTAAATGCAGTCCTGCTGCTCCTTCTTTCCCATTTCCCCATGAAGCTGGACTTTTACACCTTTCCCTGCCTTTCCCTACCCCTTGTCCCTGGGCGTGTCCTTATCCTCCCACGACAGAGCACGCCTGGGCATGCCCTGGAGCACCACCCTAGGTAGAGTAACTCAATTTTGCCTACCAAAAGCAGCCTCAAGGTAGCTCTGCAGTGAAGCCCCCATGGCCTTCCTGTGCCAGTCACCAGGGGCCAGCCTGGTTTGTCTCTTTGGCTTCCGGGGCTTCTCAGTACACCATAGTCCCTAGGCGGGCACTACATGTCCCACAGCATGGAACCAGCATGGGGACAGGGTAACTGCAGGTGAGAGGGGCACAGAAAACCCCTTTACCAGGCTCCTTCCTATCAATGCCAAAATCTACACGACCCCTGGACAGCCAAGGAAAAGCTGGGCTTTGCCTTGGTCTTACTAGACCCAATAGGATAAGGTTATCTTCCTGGACACTTTCTTTTTAGCTGTGTTTTTGTATCAACACACAAATGAGGAGGAAACATAACTGCTGAACCCCAGAGGAAGGAAAAATGCATGCACTTTCAAAAAAGTCAGCAGCACTGTCAATTCAATGATGTCCATTTTGCTCCAGGATTCCGTTCTGTTCCTATTTCATAATTTTTTCGGGGGGTGAGGGGAGTAACTAATAAAGTAATTTTACATGAAATAAGAGCACTCAAAATTTCAAACAGATCACGCATGAAACAATAGAAATGTAAGAGCAGCATTTCAGCAGTTCTACTTGCAGAATCAGAGCAGACTATAGCTTAGATGAATAAATAAAATTACCAATAATTTTATTGAATTATATTTTTCAGTTTCAGTTGTGCCCCCCAATTCAAACAGCTTAGTGAGTGATACGTTATGGTGAATTTGTGTATTGTGTCTGTAATTAATGTGTTTTGGAATGGCCCTAGGAGAGTAAATCAATATTGGAGATAAGAGACCTCCGGTGATTTGGATTTCTGACTCTTCTAAATCAGTTTTCAAGTGGTAAGAATTTTTATTAAGAACAAAAATCATCCCAAAATATGAATTGTGACAGTTTCCACAATACAGGTCCTCACAATCTTGAAAGTTCTTACCAGGTACTGCATGACTTTCAGACTCCTCAGAACAAAGGCAGAAGGAATGAGGTACTCATTTTCCAAAACAAGTTTCCAACCTTGATTGCCTTAAAACCATGGGCTAAATGGCATACAAAGAGAATCTATGAAGAACAAGCTAGCTGTGAATACTCTTGATTTGAGAAGGAGTCCACAGATCAAAACTCATGAAACTTCCTTTACAATGGAGCAAGGCAAGATCTTCGAAGTTTGTCTTTCATCATTCAATCAGCAGCAGGCTGAGGCACTGCAGTCCTTTCTCCTTGCTTTTAGAGTGGTCCATGAAGTCAAGTCCTTTCGTTTGAGGGTATGGCTGGATGGTATTTGTCTGATACTGTACCCTTGATTTCAAGCATCATTGAGGGCTGTGCTGCTAAAGTAATGCAGGTGCTGGAGGCATCCCTGAATATCCCCATTACTACCAGCTCTGTGTCCTAGAGTAGCAGCATGACCATTGTCTTGTCCTTGGTTTTCATATTGCTTGTCAAATCCAAACAGAAATTCAAAATGAGATCTCCTCAATTCTAGTGGAGAAATTTCTAGCTATGTAGCCAAAGTTTTCTAATCACTCTGTAATTATTTTATTAATTTAAAAGTCTCAAGCTGGCATTAGTTCATTCACTTCCCTCATTTGTACTGCAACAAAAGAGATGGAGTTTAAATTTTCACAAGAATTTAGTGTTGCTGAGTCACAGTTACTGAGCTCCAGTTTAGTTTTGCTGCTTTCAAACTTCTTTTGCTGTTTGTTATGAAATGAATAGTGCTCTGCTGTGAGGCTAAATGGGGCAGGGCAGCTTAAATTTTGCTGATGAGCAACTTCGTTACTTTGGGGGCAAAGAAGAACAGATTACTTCAGCTGCAAAAAATGAATACACATGCTGTAAGGAGAAATTACTCAGAGAGTATGTATAGGGCAGGTGACAGTAAAAGTAATAAGTATCACTGTGACAGAGCTGCTAAAGTGGAGTAATATTTATACACTGCAAACAGATTTATGCTGCTGAGAAAATTTGACTGCTTTTGCAAGTAAACCTCAGAAATGTGTTCCTATGCAGGCAGCACAGTGGACAAACAAACATTTTGATGTCAAATAAAATGAAATATAAAACAATATAGAAGGGCTTAAATGGGAAAGTGAGAAGTGGATATTCTGTATTATCACTTCTCAAGCCCTTTGTTTGAGAAAGGGTGACTGGGAAGAATATTTACTACTCTTTGTTACTATTATAAACTCAGTGCCCCAGAAGGAGGAAAGTGGGTATACCAAACATAAGGAAGTCAGTAGGAGGAGAGATTACAGTCACAGTCATGTCCTCCTCTGACTTCTCGTCATCAGCACCCAGTTCCGAAAGCACATCCCTTTACTCTTTCCAGTACCAAGCCCACACTGATGGCAGTCTAACTGTGACAGGAGGTGTCGGCGTTCTGTGTACAGTGGTCAGCTCCCAACAGCAATGCATTCAAGTGTGGACCAAAAACCAGCAATGGTTCAAGCCAGTGGTTCAGCCAATCCTGTGTTCCCTTCTGGGGAGAATGTGATGTTTAGACACACAGCAAAACAGAGGCTGCACATAAAATACACTAAAAACAGCACACATATGGCTGTTTGTTATTTATTGAGTTCCAATGGTATGTTCAGCAACTTGCATGGGAATCTTCCAACGCAATTATTTAAGTCATTCCAAGTTATAGCATCTCATTTTTCCACCCCAATATTTACAGATTGGCCTGATTCCTTAAGCAGGCTCCAGCTCTTACAGCCTGTGTGGAAATTTACCCGCAGGATGTATGGGATTGTTCATCTTTAGTATCTGTAGCCAAATGTTCACAACCTGTCCCATGGATATATAGATTGCCCAGTTCTTTTGAATTGGCAAGGCCAAATTGTTCTGCTTCATAATAGTCCAGAGACTCCCTTGCTTCCATTGGTTTTATTCCCAAGATCACAAGGAGGTTAAAGGGAAGAATGAGTAGGATGAATGCATTCCTGATATAAGCAGATGAAACCTTATAACCTCATTTTTCCTCTGCCCCCATTTTAGGACTTGTCAGTTGAGCAGCAGCTGTTTACACCAATTATGAATTTGGCCAAAGATATAGAAATAAAGCAGCAGATTATATTCCATGGAGAGCACATTAAAAATAAACAATGCATTCGTGTGTGTGGCAGAACTGAGCCTTGAGTCCTTAATTATAGGAAACAGGAAATACTTTGGTTGCTCTCCTTCCCAAGATCAAAACTCGTTAATAATTACACCACTTCTTAAAGGTTCCTTCTCCCTTTGGCTTTGCTGCCACTGGGGAGGGGGAGGGAAGGGTGGGGAGGGGGGAGGAAACCAGGGATCACCATAACAATATGAAGGTGGAAAAAAGAGACATTACACGTTCTAAGATAAGAGCAAGGAAAGCCTTGCATGATAAAATCAGGCAGTCCTTCCCTTTCGAGGCACACTAGGTCATTCCGGAGCATCCAGGAGAATTCTTTTGCTTCATTATGTTTTTTTTCAGAGCCATATTTCAGAAGCTGCAGAGGACTATCAAAAGACATTCAGGAGGTGGAGTGGGGGCAGTCTTAGCAAAGATTTCAACAATCTTTAAACCACATGGCAAATCCTGTGAAGACATCCAGCTGGAGGTGAAGATGACGGGACAGGAGTTTTTCTTAAATAAGAATAACCTGGCACTCTTATCTATTTTAAGGCATTGCCTCCTCTGTATTTGCATTTTTTTCTTTTTAAACTAAACAAATTTAAAATTAGCAGCTCTTTAGGTAATCTGAGCCAGACTCCCAAAAATGTTGCATGAGACAACTCTGTGGCAGCATTTAGTCTGTCGCAGGTGGTCTGCAAAGGCTCAAACCCCATTAAAACACCTTTATTAACATTTTTTTTAGACTGGTATAATGACACACTTTGTACAATACCATAGGTAAAGAGTGAAAATCCAGGCTGCAGCTTCATTGTAGAAAGAAAATTCACATCCTGTCAATATTGGGGGGAAAAGGCTGCAAATGAAGATGTAAAATCAGGTTCATGTTTAAAACATCTAAACTGATATTGCTTTAGGAAAGAAGCAACACATTAAGAACAATGTGTGAATATCCACTGACAGCCCTGAGTGCAGAATATTGTTTCAATAGTACAGTTTGCTCATATACATAAAATAGGTAGGATTCAGTTGGTTAATAATTTATCTGGTGACTTCTTAATCTTGAACCAAAAATATCCTTGAATGTTTCCAGAGAAGCTGATATCAGGCATCCACAGCAACTGTAAAATCAGCCCTTTTTCTGCTTTATACTCTCTGACAGTTCATCATAGTCTTGGCTCTGCAAAAGACATACATACGTGATTAATTTAATGCAAAGCAAGCGGTGCCATTAACATCGTGTGCCTACGCCTTCCAAACTCAAGGGCTTAGATTTGCCCAGTCCCCTCTCAACACAGAGAGACCTCTTGGAGGGGCTTTGAGTAAATCTGATTTCAAAGGATGAAGGAGAGAGGAAAAAATATTTTTCTCCTTAAAGGAAATATCTCTGCAAGCAGTAAAAGCCAGGACTGTCCATAGGGGCTTGCAGGATTCCTTCTCGTGTCTGGCAGCACCAGGGCACTACCCAGCCACAGTGGCCACCACTGGTTCTAACTGTTAGCCCCGAACATTCAGGAGCAGGATCAAGAGGGTTGGAATCTGCATAAAATTTCCCCAAGCAACGCAGATAGATATACAGTTGTTTTTCCCACAGTGGCAAAAGAAACTTCTGCCATTTGTACCTTTTGGCTTCCCTCAAAGGGTCCTGGCCTTGTTTTCATGAAATCTCTCAGAGGAAGCCCTCGGGGCTAAGGCAGTGAGCATTCAACTGCTGCTGGTCTTCCAGCAGATACCATTAACCCTTTGGCTACTAATTCCCCTCTGCTGAAAAAATGGATGTCTGCTCTTGGGCTCCTCAGCATTTATCTGCTGTCCTACTGTCCTTGAAAGTTCAGGGTTCAACAGCAGCTGAGCACTTAAGCAAGTACTTACTGCAGTTTGGTGGTCAAATAGATAAGAGCAATTACCTCAGAGGGCTCCTTGAGTGTTTTCAGCCCTGCTGCTGACTCACTAGCTGTCCCCAAGCAGCTCCCTCCGATTTTGCTGCATGATGTGCATTAATACTGAATCTGTGAGGCTTACTTTCCCACTGGTGTAAAAGGCTTCACATCTTCTGAATAAGAGGCAGCAACGTGAGGAAAAACACCTCATGCTACAGGAGATTTTAAACTATATACCTAATGAGGGATTTTGGAGGGCAGCTATGCTGAGCGCACGCATTCATCTGCAGCGAGCATTGATACTTCACCTCTCCAGCTGGACAGCCACAGAGAAAATTTCTTATATCAACCTTGCAAAGAGTGGGCTCCCTTGCTGCAACAAAACAAAGCAAAACACATTCACACAGCCTGGTACAGCTCCCCTTAATCCATGTGCTTACACATACAGTGGGCATAGGTATTCGGAATTTAAATAGATTTGTAACACAGTGATGTAAAAAATAATATCACTCTTGGTGTTAAGTGGTAATTTCAGAATGTCGAGGAGAGGCTCTTAATGAGTTTACTGTTGGCTTCCACAGAGAAGATGATAGGACTGGGATGCCGGATCATTAAACGCTTGGAATTATTATTCCTTTAATATTGCAGTGACCATAAAGGCCACCTCAGTCTCTGCTACAAAGGATCTTACAACTGCATCTTCATTTTTCCTACAGTTTATTTGTTGCTTTTATTTCTCCAAGTTTGAGAACATCCAGCTATATTTCTGCCCTGTCACACTCTATAAAAAGCTTTCAAGGCTATATTTAGTGAGAATATAGTGTGGATATTAAAGACACTGAACAGCCACCCACCACATTGTATTATCTTTTGCTGCAAACCATCACAGAAGTAATTACCATTCTAGAAATCCAGCTTGGTGTTACTGACTGGTTATCAGAGTCATATAGCATAATTCTCACAGAGAAAAAGAAATAGCTAATGGTGAAAGGAATAGATTGCCAGTGTACTCTGAAACATGCCCTTTCCTACCCCCTTCCCATTACTCTGGAAGAACCCCTGAGTATTAAATGTGTGCTCCAGCTGTAGAAGGCAGGATGAAGCCTGAATTTCTGTTTCATGAGTTGTCACATGCTTCCTTAGTAACTTTTTTATGCAAAAACTTCCTTAAAATGGAATCATTAGTAACGTGCTCTTTAGGTGCCTCAGATCAGTCTCGGGCTTCCACAATAAGCATACTTGCTTGTGACTGCCTCTGGAATAAGAGGATTTGAATACTAGTGCCCTGCTTTTCCACTAACAGGTAACACTGAAGATTCAACCCCTGGCAAGCTGTTTTACAGCCTGACCTGCTTTGAACAAAGGTGGCTAATGCAAGCACAGTTTCACTCATACACAGACGACACTGACTCCTGCCAAACTGTCTCTGAAGTCTTGCACTGGTCTGAAATTTTTTGAGACCAACTCTTAATTTTCTATAAACCTGTTTTCACTGTTCAGGAGGCTGAAAAAAAATACAAAAACCAAACCCCATGGTTTTGACAGAAATTATTCCAAGTGACCCAGTCTTTTGAGACAATGAACAAGGGTGCCTGGAGGATGCTATGATCCTGAGGTCCAAAAACCACTGTTCACAGTGTTTTAGACTGAGCTAAAATTCCTTGCCTCTTAGATATTTATTTTAACATATCAGGAACACAAGAAATTTACACTGGCTTATATGAGCAAGACAAAAATGGGTGAGGGGAAAGCTTCAGAAAAAGAAGAGGGAATTAAATTGCTTTGGCATACGGTGGATTTTCTCAGAGGAAAAAAAAACTGGCTTGGTTCCACCTAGCATGCAGTATATTGATTATTTCATTATTTGTTAAAATAAATAATGCAATATTTTTCTATATTATTTGATTTTTTTGCTGCATTGTTGCTTAGGGTAAGTCTTATAAATTGTGAAATCAAAACAAACATAAAAATAGCATAAAAATCTTCAGTCACATACATCATCACACATACAGGTTTAATCTGCTAGCATCTCCTGTGGTCACATCAGGTGTTGGCTAAGAGTACAATTTCTCCTTTTTCCAACAATGACAAAACTGCTAGCTCCTGCGTGAAATATAGGTCACTTGGAGAGACAGATAACAGGTATAGAGATATATACTTTCCTACATATATATTCAGAGAGAAAAAGAAAGGAAGAGAATCATAATATATATATTCTTACCTAGAAAATAAATTCTGTTTGCATTTATATGTAGTATTCTTTATTCCCATGATGGAATTATTAGAAGTCTCCTTCTCATATTTAGTCATGTTTGGAATTGTTTTCAGGATATTTAGACTCTTTTCTTCAAGTTGTCACCAGCTCATTACCACAGAATTACATTTTACAAACAAGAGCTGGCTAGAGCCAACTTGGCTTGGTTACTGCTGCCTGAGGGAATTTGAAAAAATTATAATTTCCTTGCCTTTGGAAATAGACAAGCATGGACCCAACTGCAGGCAATCTCACCTCTTTACTGCCTTTCTGAGCTGAAACAAACAGGTTTTTTATTCTTGGAGTTCTCTTACTATTTGAAAAGCAAGCACACGTACAGGATATTTTTGTGCCCAAAACACAGCACATCTGAGCAGATATTCATTGTCATCTTAATGAATCCCAAAATGCAGTGCTGAACAATAAGGTCCCAATTGCATCCCCTACTAATAATTACTGAAGTTCTTCCACTGCAGCAGTGAATCATGCCATTGCAATCAGTGCTCAGAGCAGGGATTCCACAGGAGGTTCAAAGCAGGCCAACTCCTTATCTTTTCCGAAAGAGGCAGAGTTGATGAGGGCACTGACTGCACCCACAGCATTTTGCCGTAAGGGTCCCTGGACCTAAAACTTGTTGTATTTATGATTGGCCCTTCTGCACTTTGATTGACGATATACACGCCACTACCCCTTACACACACACCTGCACTGTAATAATTTTGTAATTAGAAATTGATTTTTTTGTCTAAAAAACGCTGTCTTCTGCTGTCTTTGATCCTTTTGAAAGCATCCGTCCCCAGTTTCAGCTTCATAATCCACCTTCAAAACTTCAGCCTCCACTTCCCTGTAGTGCTGCTTTTCCAGAAAAGGAAGTGCTACCTTTATAGAAAATTATTGGGAAACTTCAAGGCATGGTCTGCCCACATGATTGCTCAAAGGTCAAAATGATGTGGGGATTTTTAATAATTACAGTTAGATAGTAACCGCTGGTCAGTAATAAATTAAGTTAGCACATCTTAAGTTGACTTGGCATAAGAACAAGATATTAATCACCAAATAGCTATCATTTACCTTCAGTTAAAGCATAAATTGCAACTCTGAACAGATCAACCTTTTATGCTGATTCCAAAAGCAATCTCTAGGACAGATTCTCAGGCAGTAAGAGCTTCCAAAATTTAATTAAATTCAGAGCTACATCAATTAGCACTTGCTGAGCTATTGGTCCAAAGGATGATCTGTGGAGTAAATTGAAAGCCGTGTACCTTAATATCAGTAAGATTATCCATATTTTATGTTCTGATGGAATAGCAAACCTGTCTTGAGTGCACAGGACCTTTTTATGATGCTTTTCCCAGGTGGAACTGTACAAAGAGTTCCAGTGCAGTCTGCAGAATAATTCCTTCCATATCATGCTCTAAGTGTAATTAGCTACCTGTACTTGTTGGGAGCATCAGCATAATTCCAAGTTAGTGGTTCTCTGAGTTAAGACCTCCTGCAACAGAAAGGCAAATTATCTAAAAGGTGAGACTTCACCCAGAGTGCACGAACAAAGCCAATGTAGCCATCAACCTCAAGCGTTCAGGTCTTCAAACAGAGGAACTACATTGCCTGACTGCTAGCCCAAGCTTGTGAAAGCCAGAAAAGAACAACTGTGCCCTTGAATAATCCTCAAAACACAATGCAGAGTTCCATGTTTGGTGAAACTTTCTTGAAAGAAAGAGCAACAATTAAAATAAAAGATAATAAATGTTTTAGAAGGTGTATTTGTTATTTCCTGGCTCATAATCATTCTTTTGGGGATGATTTCAGACAGTATAGTGCCTGCGAAAGCAAGAAATACCACTTTTCAATTTTTGCTGTCATTTTCTTATAAGATTCTGGTCAGAAAATGAGACTAACATTTTATAAAAATGCTTGAAACATTTTTGTCACTGTCTCAAAATGGATAAAATGTGTCAGAAAATTTGACAAACATCAAGAATGTGCCTCCATGCTGTCAAGAGCATCCCCCTTCTTGATGAGCCAGGACATGTATTACTCCCAATTTCACACTTCTGCTTAAAGCTCTGTAACTTTTTCCTGCAGAGAGTCCTAAACCTTGAGCTGGGAGATTTTCCCTCCGTTTGCATTAGGTAGAGCACAGACTTTTGCCACATTAACAGAAAGGCTGCTTATCTTGGAAACTGGCTGGGCATCTGAACACTACATCATCGGAGTACTTTTAGATGTTCAGCAGCTGAAGTGTCCTATTGTGGCTCATTCCCTTGCAGAACAAATGTTGCTGTCTGAGACTGCTCCAAACATTTGTTTGGCACATGAGAATTCCCTCTCCTTTTGAAGCAGTATTAAAAGCACTGTCAGCTCATTAATGGATTTTTTTTAGCTTTCCTTTTGGCAGAAGTGAAACTATCGCTGAAGGAAATATCTTGTAAACATTGAAACAACCACAACAGCATTCCATGCGTACACGCTGGAAAACAAAAACAAAATAAAAGCAGCCTTTTGCAATGAAACATGTCTTTCCTGAATCAGCAAAGACTCCCATGACCTTGCAGACATTCTTTGGAATGGCCACTGAGAGCTGCATGAATCTCATAACAAAATAAAAGCACCATAGTGCAGAGGACAAATCGTCCAGGGTTAGAGGAGAGCCATTGCTCTGGAAACACCAGGCACGGAAATCTTACCCATAGATTGACTCATGTACAAATGTCACCATGCCTACGTCAAAGGCCAGATTTCCCAGAGGACTCAGCTTCCCTTAAAGTAATACAGTAACTATCAGAGTTTTAAAGACCTCAGCAAGCCAGACTTTGAGTAGGACTTATTCCAGAGGGCTAACATGGATATTTAGATGAGACCACCTGGGTGCCACAAAAATTTTATATGTAGAAAAGTCCTCCTCACAGACAGCATGGTGAGCACTCTATATAGAAATGTAGTGTAGTTATGTGGCTGTTACCCTTATTCTTCCTCTGCCTCTTCTCTTTCCCTTTTTTTTTTTAATTGGGAAACAAAAGACGTTTTAGTTCAGCTTGATACATTCTAGGTTTGAAAAGAAGTAGTTTCTAGCTGAACTCAGTAGCCTCTATATAGCAAGTCTCTCTAAATAATTCTGTATTTTTCCTTCTGTTACTGGTTATCTCTGAATGAATTTTTTTTCTCCTAGATATTCTTTATGGAAGATGTGTTAGGAAAATTCAAGGGCTTTTCTCGAATGTGGCTGATTTAGATGAAATAGTAACAAAAAAAAATAAACACCAAAAAAAACCAAACCAAAACAGAACAAAAAACTCACACCTCCCAAAATAAACACCAGCAAGAGGCCTTTCTCAAACTTGCTACACTTTAAAGTGCCTGTTCTTCACAGGACAAAGCAGAAGCAGTACAAAGTTGAAGTCCTTCCTGCCTTTAAAATATCAATATGGTTTTCCACACTGTATCTGTTTCTCCTGAATGTGACTAAAGTCCAAATTACCCTACTTAGATGATACTTATATGTATGTACAAGAATAGGCAAACATGACACATTTATCAGTTAATCTCTGTGCTTTGAAAAATAATTTGTTAAGATTGGCATCTTGTTAATTCCAAAAACTTCCTAATCATTTGTTAGATCCATGCAAAATCAGACACTTCCAGGCTTGCAAGAAAGGCTAGATAAAAATTATTTTAATGAGAAGTTCTGTGCTGTTTAAAAATGACAGCAATAGTTTGATGAGATGAGATAGATAGGTAGATAGACAAGTAGATAGGTACATAGACACAGAGAGGTACTGGGTCTCAGAATGAAATTCCCTGAAATGCTCTAGCCTCAGGCGCTCTCAGCCTCAAAACAGATTTGTGATATGGGCTTCGCCATCAGTCAAGAAGAAAACTTAATCTAGGACTGCCATGTAATGTATGGGACAGTTTCTCCTAAGGTGCAAGGTTTATGCAAGATAACCATCTGTCTCACTCATGCTTATATCAGTTTGGGCAAAATAACTGTGGTCCTCGTCCTCTCCCATAGCTGTCAAAATGCACTGAGCAGTCAATGATTCAGACACTCTTAGCAATTACCTAGAGCAGACCAAATTCTATGCATCTTACCAAAAATGACAGGAAAGCTGGAGCTTGTTCCGATATCCTTGCAAGAAAGCCTGCAACAACAAATGAGCTTGTACTGCACTTGAAAGAATTTAAATCGCCGAGAGGAACGTGTATGAAAACGGAAAAATAATCAGATCATCATGGCACCAGTAGTTCAAGCACTTTGTCTTAAAATATGACCTATAATATAGAAGATTGCATAGAACATCCAGAAAACAAGTCTAGACAATTATTTCTGTTTTCACACATCTGTGTTTTAAAGCTTAGCTTCACTTTTTGGACCATACTTCTTTGTGACTTGTATAAGAATATTCATTTACTGGTGGTGTAATAAGTCCACAAAGAGGCAAAAGGGAATATGTCCTCTCCTTTATATATTTGCTGTACCTATTTAGCCATTCAGTTGCCCAGATCTTGTATAGGTGCTTGAAGGCACTGGTAAAGTTTCCAATTTTACGTTGGGAATTGGGCAATATACACCCCAACATATGCATAAAATATTCTTTGAAAAAAGCATGACATCCCTGATGTAAGTCAATATTTAATGAGCTTGGCTCTGAATCAGTATGTTTCAGGTGTTGAACAGTAGTACAGTTTAGAATATCCTAAAGCACTTGAGTAGCCAGTCCTATTTTAACAGGAGAACAGGGAAACTATCCATCACAGACCATGCTTTTTCCATTTGAAATACTATGAGAAATAGTTATGGCATTGGAAAATACGTTTCCTCTGTAGAAAGGAACACTGAAATTTCACAAAGTCAATGAAGAACCAGAAGTTCCTTTCAGCATCACTGACATTTCATTCTACCTTAGGAGAATTAGCTTTTCGAGCCACTGGAAAGTGAGCAAAATGAGGAAAAAAAAATCTCATTTGACTTTGTAATGGTACATGCCAAATTGTAATGGAACAGGGAGACAACAGACCTATCCAGCTTTGTTTTCACACAGTTTAGTTAATTCATGCTTTTCTTGGATGATTTATATAAATAAATACACAGTGACTGACACAAAAGAAGGTTGTATGGTCACATATCAGCAATTTTTGAGGCTGGTGAAGGTCTCACATATCTCTTGGATATCATCATAGATCTAGTAAAGGCAACAAGGCAATATACACACTCATCTGTTCCTTTCTTTTTCCAGGGCAAGTACAGTGAATCACACCCATCCCTCTCTCCATCAACCCTTCCTCTGTCACCGTCTTGAAAGGACAGTGTGAGAACTGCAGCAGAAGAGCCATTGTAGTCAGCTGCATCCTGAGACGGGTAAGTCGGGAGTGCTGCTGACATCCCCCGGACTGACAGCTGCCTACACAGGGCACTGCGTCACTGCACCACGCGCTCCTTACCCAGGTGCTGCCAGGAGCAAGGAGCTGAGAGAAAGTAAGGTATAAATCATGTTTACAAACCACATGTGCAATGTCTTTCAGTCCGTTTGTGGTCTTTCCGTAGCTCTCGTTAGTATTCTGTACATCTGCTTGGGTGGGGTGATTTTTTTTTTTTCCATAGCATTTCCTATCATATCAGCTACAGAATTCCCTACATGGAGGTATCCATAAATTATACTGCAGCCTAGGAGTTTCTAGTGTGTGAACAAAAGGCACAAATGCAAATGCAAGATGTTTAATTCACTGTTTATGTGTGATGTTACCCAGGTGCCAGTGACATCCTTCTGACCAGCGCAGAGGCACAAGGGACCAACCCAACATACATTTTTAATGTGATCAGCTGTGACAGCACATACACAGAGTAGACCTTGCGGCCTTAAAGCCATCCTTTTGGAACACTTCTAGGGGCCCAGAAGAAATGGTTTAATTAATCTTCTTTTTTTTCAGGATTGCAGCTTTTTTTTTTTTATTATAAATTATGTACACTGAAAACCTGCCAATTATAGCAAATTAAGGGACTTGGCAAGTGCATCCCTTGGAGACAGATGGTAAATAACATTCAGATTCTGAGTTGAAATAGGGCTAGTGATTAACTGGTACAGGATAGAAAATCAGTCCAAATAAATTAAATAAAAAGGGTTGATATGAATGCAAGTACTGTAGGTTGCTTTTTTTGTCTGTGTGATAATGATGGTACCAAAAATATTGATGATTCATAATTAATATGCAGCACCCTCTGAGTGACAGCAGGATTTTAGATCTTTAGCAGTATTTTAAAAACCAGTGCCAGTTGTTTATTTTGCTTTCACAAAACTGCAAACAACTGTCATTTCATCCTTTCTGGAGTATCTGCCAGTTAAAAAGACTAGAGTGCAGCCTCTCAACAGAGAGAAGGTGCTCCTACAAGTAGGAGGGGACCACAGGAAAAAATTCAGAGGAAGATTGCAGCCCTCAGATGCAGACACTTCTGAGTCTGCTACAGCCAGAGTGGAAGTACCTGAGGAGAGTACATTCGCTTCCAACTCGAGCTGCAAATGAAACAGGAGTGATGACCTCAGCTTCATCCCCTACTGACCATTTCTCCTTTTCAAAAATTCACTGCACCTACTGTTCAAAATAAACCTGTCGTCCCTGGCACAGCAGAGGTGGTGCTGATCAGAAATGCACTGGCAGAGTTGCAAGATGGTAGGAAGAACTCGCAGCACCTGCGCACGCTCTGTCTGGGAACAAGGATTATTGCTAACCTGTCAGTCTCAGCAGCACTAAAATACACCAAATCTAATTTGGTTTAAAAATGCAAAAGCACAAAGAGATCCTTTTAAGAATCCAGCCAGAGATAAAAAAGATGACAAAGTCGAGTGTGTTAGTCATTTAATATGTACTCCTCTTAGAATACTAAATTCAGGAAATGACTCAATCACGCACACAATTACAGCTATTTTCAGATCATAAATGATGCAGTACGCCAATACTGATGCAAAAACATACCACAATTAGTTCCTGCAAATGTTCTTGCAACAAGGCACCATTTCCAAGGGAGACTTCAACCTAATTATGGCAACAGAGTATGCCTCAGGGCACACCTCTCTATATGATTTCATTATTCTTGTACAGTGACCTGACAATGATGTCACCAGAGTGCTACTTCACCTTGCATGCTCCCAAGCACATGATAAGAAGGTTAATTGCCTTGCTATCCATGTAAGGGGTCCACTTTGCCTCAGATGTTAGATGTACACAGAGCAGTCCAGTCACCAGTCTTTTCAAAGTAATGTTTGCACCCAGGAAGAATCAACATGGAGTAATGTTTATATGTGGCTGAAAAACTGAAGGCAGGTGGTAGCTGATGGGATCTCTTCTAAGAAGTGGTCTATTTATTCAAGAATAATTTGCATGGCAATTAGTGACTTTTCTCACAAACAAGAGGCTGAAGCCTGAAAGAAAACACACGAAAAATAAAACAAGAAAAATCTGTATTCCACTGGCTCAGATTATGAAAACTCAAGATCTGGAAAAATTCAGAGTGAAGTTTAAGATCAAAATCTAGGCTACAAAGAAGTGCCAGAGCTAGATGCATTAGGACTAGGGTGACAGGAAGAATCGTCACCTTTCTTTCAGCTGCCATGTTGAAGTTATTTGTAACTCACTGCTATAAAGGGAAGTCACTCTTCATAAATCCCTCCAATACCCACTCAAATACAGCAAGTTAGAGCAATAGAAGCCAGATCTTCAAATGAGGGACTGCAGTTTTCCCTTGAGAATTATTTCATCCATAGCCTTGCATAACTTTTCCTTCTCAGTTTTAAATCCAGACTTCAGTATGTCAGTGGTATAAGATTTCCCTTATGCTGAAAAATATAAATTTTATCATCATATAACAATATCAGACTGGCAGATATTTTTCACACAATTACAAAACTTCTGAATGTTTACATTGTATAGTTTATACTTTGTTCTCTTTTAACATTTTGTATTTCCGAAATTCTGATTTAAATTGTGCACCTAAGATCTTCCCAATTACAAAAGTTATTTTGCTAGCAAAGACTACTTCACAAAAGCTAGAAAAAACTGACTCAACTAAGAATTGTAGGTTTTGAGTCAGGTTTGTGAATATGCCACGAAATTTCAAGAAAAGCATGGAATACCTCAAGTTTCTCTGATACTTCTCAATTACAATAAGAACCTTGATAAATGTAAATTTTTTGTTTCTGATACGCCTTTATATCAACACATCTTGTACGTTCAGACTAGTTTTACTTTGCCTGTATAATAAAAGGAAAGGCCTAAATGTTTGTGCAATGTGAGCAAGTCTATTGTGCAGAAATTCCCAGTCTCTAATATGCAACTTTATTCCTCTTCAAATTCTACTCTGTTTTAACCAATTTGATCAAAGGATGTTCAAGAGAAAAGTAGGCTCTGCAATGTCATTCACGGAGATCAATGAAATGAGGAAAGTTAATCTGAACAATAATAATATTACTAAACTTTCCACAAGCATCATTAAGATAATTCTAAATACGGTGTAGGGGTTTTTTTACTTTTTTTTTCATGGTTTGTTGGGACTTTCTGCCTTTTAGAGGAAAATATTTTACGAGATCAAGAAAAAACACACAGAACAATTAATGGCAGGGTGGAAGGGGAGGCTGCTCTTCTGAGGGAGAGAATAAGATCGTATTTGCTAAATGCCACAACCGGAATTCTGGAATTATAATAACAGCTTTGTTTATGCTGCAGTGTTTGGGGTGTTTATATATATATTCCTGGCTGTTTCGTCAAGAACTGGACAAACACTGCAAAGCAACAGTTCACGGGCTGTTGGTTTGTTTTGTTTGTTTTGTTTTTTTTTTTAGTTCTGAATAGTTGTTTGTTTTAACTTTTTCCATTATTTTAAAGGAACAGGATTAATTTCTTCATTTATTTATTCATTTGTTTATTTATTTTGGCATGTGCATGACTGCCTGGAGAATGGCTGCTCTCCACATGAATGCCAGTGTTCTCATATAACAAAAGACTAATAGGTACGGCTTTTCTAGGCCAAATGGTATGGCTTGTGCTGTAAAGGGCAGCAAGAATATTGCACAGCTTAAGCAATCAGTCGCAAATTAGGGAGAGGTAAGTTGATTGGGTAAAACACATTTATATTAATTGCATGGAAGACAATTTTTATTGAAACTTACTTTATTAGACAATGGCTAGGGACATTTTCTGAATTCCAGGAAGGGCAGAACTTAACAATTTAATTTTCTCAATAATTCTTGGTCCAGTCCTAATTAATATTTAAAGACATAAAACCTGGAAAAGATAATGTGGCCAAACCTGTGTTTTACTTTGATTATTTGAGAAATGACACTTCTACCCCCACATCAGAGTTTTACTGCTCTTGCTTCTCTCCTCGTTCACCACATAAAGATGGTCACTGCCCTGAATAACTGGTAGTTCAACAGGAAGATAAAGGAAAACAGCTGGCTTCAAAAAGCAGATGGGTGGATCACATGGTAATAGTGAGAGCATAATTAACACAAGCATCATCAGTCACAGCACACCAGCTGCCAGAAAACCTGCACACACTGCTTTTGTGTTGTTTTGGCTTCTTCGGAAGAAAAAACCTCTTTAAACAAAGTTGAGATTCTCAATAAGGCTTTTTCTGCTTAACATGGGACTGTTGCCGAGTACCTCTCCAGCTGTGTGAACCCTGGCCCTGCCACAGCATTATGTAAACTATTGATGAGCTCTCTGAAAAGATACAAATCTCAGCCAGGTCTGATGATTCCCCTGAGCTGTAAAAATTAGATTAAAGCAGGAAGCCAAACACACCAAAGGGGGAAAAAATAGGAGACTGTAATTCCTTTGAGAAAATAATGGAAGGAACTATATCACAGCAGTGCAGAAAACAATTTCACAAGGCGTAAATGAATGCAGAAAAGAAATCCTATAGCACTCCTTTTGTGCTTTATATATGTGTTGCTTCTTGACTCAAATTTTAAGTGCTTTCCTTAAAAGTAATTGAAGAGTTTCATTAAGGATCTAGATGGTTCTTTTATGAACATTGTCATCTAAAGGTCAGGGACCTGGGAATGCTTCTCAGCTGCAGAAGTCCAAGTTACTTCTCTGGCCAAGATCCCTGCTGGAACAAGACCTAATTACGCTGTATTCTTCTTCTCCACTGTATCACTGTTTCCTTTGAGAATGAAACCTGAGTTTGGTGGCCTTAAGAGCCTAACATGGTACAATGCTGGCCACACACCTGGATGATGAGAGGAATAGGACCCAACGGGACATGTTGGAGCATGCACTTACCACACAATTCCCAAATATCCATAATAAAACACTAACACAAGTAAACTACTTTAATCAGGAAGAACAGATGATAACAACCTATTCTGATGCAGTGTGTAAGCACTTTTGTTTCTTACTGTTGCATTATTTCCCCCCTCTCTTTCTGTCTTAAGTAGCTCTCTGTGTGTGCATATGCTGTATGATCTACTGTAGACAGACCAAAAATTACTGTGGTAGCACCAAGCCAGTAATCAGGGAATATGACATACTGTGACTTGAAATTCCACTCTACTGAAGAATTAACCATAAACACTGATGAGAATAATAAGGTAATTCAAGCCTTCTCAGATACTTAAAAATATTATTTTTCCTCTATTCTCTGTTTTCACGTATTTATTTCTTATAACCCTGATTTAGCAGAGGATTTTGAAGAGGTGTGTCAAAATATCATAAAATAGGCTGTTTTGGTATCAAACTGGAAATGAGAACTTTCAGTTGATCATTTTAACTTACTATAATTAACCCTCACATGTTTGTGAAATTCACTTCTTGCTTATGTAACAGACAGAACAGCTGTGAAATAAATACTAATAAAATACACTAAAACTAAAAATTGAGCATTTTTTCGTAACTTGCTTCCTATTGAAAACAGACTGCCAAAAGCCAAAGCTGTTCCCAGGAACAGATCAGATTTTATACATTTTTTACATGGAAAAAATGTTGACATTTTTCTGAAGACCTCAACTTTTTTTTTCCAATATCTACAAAAAGAAAATAGCTCCAGTTACAATCTACTTCCTATTTCGATTTTTTAAAAATTTTTATTTGTAACAGTCATCAAAAATTTAAAACTTCATGATTAGCTAGATGACATGTTTCAGGTTTTTTAATGTTTTACTAGCACATGACAATTGTTTCCCTCTCAGCTTTAACTGAAATTTTCCAGCACTGGTAGAAGGCTGATGATAGCCATCGCTAAAGGTATCTTTCTGAAGAAATAAATGATTAGTTTAAAAGCCCAGCAAGCAAAAACATATTCCAGAACAAAGCAAAGTTTTCACTTACTGGATTAATTTTCACAAATAAGTGACCGATCCTATTTACTCTGTTTGTGTAATGAATGTGTAAAATAATGAGATTTCAAGAGCTAAGCAAAATTACACTCTCAGAAGTTTCAAATTAGGCACCCAACATTTCTGAAAACCAGTTTTTCAATTGATAGTATTCAAGGAATAGAATAATTTCTAAATTACTCTCCAGAAGCATATGACAATATGTTCTTGATTAGTATGTTCTTTGTACTCTTAGAGGGGATATTCTGACTGAAGATGTTGATATAGTTAATCAGTAATTAGTCAGTAATCCATGTTTTTATGATTCAATGAATGAATGAATCAGCTTGCAGACAAGAACTACTACTAATTTTTTCTAATAGCCATGGTGAAATACAAATAATTAAGTGAAGTCATCATGGTCACACATAGAATCAGCAATAAAAGCTGTTCATCTTGGACACCACGGGTCAAATATACCAAGTAGTTGTACACTCCAGCAAGTCAAGTCACTAGTAACTGCTTAGAAGCTTTGAAACCCTCTAGCCAGCCTTGAATATGAGTTCCAGAAATGAATGCCAGGACTCCAGCTATACTTGAAACCAGTTTCTGTTCATTATTTCTCTCTACCAAGGAATTTCATGGAAGGTCTGAACAACCAACCACAGGGAACAAATTTTTATTGAAGGAAAAAACCCAATATTTTCCATTAGAGGTACTTTCCTATTTCTCCTTCTCTCATCCAGCTGATTGCAAATACAGCAGAAATAATCTTGGTTTTAAGGTACATAGGCATTTACTTTTTCAAGCATATTCATTTACAAAAGTCTGCTTTTATCTCCTGAGATTATACAAGCACCTTTGGGTGATACTCTCTATTCTCCCTTTTCTTGATGAATTTCTGTTTTCATACTTTACCAGACTTAGTTAAGAAGCACTAAAAGTCTTACACTGTTGAGTAAAAGGAATGAGGAGGCTGCAATACAGCCTCTTCCAGGTATCCCACCTTAACTGCATACTGCTCAGAAAAGTGTGTTTTCTCATTAGAAAATATTACATATCTTCTGTAATATCATGTTACAAATAGGCTGGCATTGAGATTACTTCAAATATTTCAATTTTATTCAAATTTATTATCTTACGAATTCTGGTTATATGGTAGCCTGTCAGCATTGTGTATTTTCAAAGGACTGGACACAAATCTTTCAAGAAGGAATATGTTCCTTCACAGGATTTTATTTTTTTTTTTTTTTAAGTTCTCCATACTGTGTGCTGTACACTCCATTGGAAGAACCACAAATTACTTCTCTGCAACATTTTTAATGAGACATAATTATAAACATTCTTTCTGGTAGAGCAGGGAAAACAAAAATTTGTCAGAGTAAGAAAACAGCAACCTCCTTTCCACCACAGGCAGTCTTAAAAGAGCACTCCTAAGGCTTTGTAGGTATTGCAGACTTTAAAAAAAATACATATATTTTAGATGTTGGTATGTAGTACTGCCCAAAACCCCAGCCCAACTCATGTATGGACCCTGATACACCAGAAGTATATTTGAGTGGTATTAAATAATGACAAGTAAAACATTATTTTTCTCTGTCTGGGGTCTAAAAACACAAAACAATCCCTAGGGCTTTATGAACTTGCATTTAGCAATTTTTTCAGAAGCACATTCAGAAGAGTGGTATATCCTAAAAGGGAGTGGGGAATGCAGCCTAATTTTTTGTCTTCAACTTCACTGCAAGTTAACAGGAAGACTTTACGTCGGTTGATGCTTCAACTTATTCCAAGGCATTTCTTCATTGTCTTTCACTGCCTGTTTCCCCACATTAGCATTCGGTATGCCACCGGCCTATTAATAGCTTGTATAAGCATGCACTGCAGACATATTCACCAGCACAGTTGCACATATGGCTGTCACTCCATGTTCTGCACTGAAGGATGGATCCTTGTGGAAAACATTTCTGCCCTCAGACTTCCACTAGCCAATTTGACATCTTCCCCAGATCAGAGACCCTTGCTGGCACCTCCAGGGGCACGCTTGGGCCCATGCACATGCTGGCTCCATGAATATTTAACAGAGAAATTGAGAAGAGGCTTGCTAGTGATCCATCTGTTAAGTTGCTGGAGCTATACCAGGGACCCACGAGTTGGCTGCGGACTTCTTCCATAATAATGCCAAGGTTCAACAGAGAATTTAAGGTATTCAGTTGATCCTCTGCCCAAAGCTGACTACTGGCAGGGAGAGTGGCCACAGTGCATAGCTGGTGACAGCAGATTTACCACTGAATAAAGCCAAAGCTATCTCTGAAATAATCAGCTGTGACTAATAATAAATAGTAACCTTACGCTATCATTTTTTAGGATAAATTTAGGATGTTTCTGCCCTATTTAAAGTAGCTAAGGTGTGCTGCTTCACACCTGATTTTAGGAAAGCCTAGTATTACGCTACCACGCCAAATAATATCCCTTGGACTTTTTGGCTTCCAGAACTCACATCCCTTCCCAATGCTGCATAGTAATAACTGTATTTTGGGAAGAGAGAATGTGATAAAAGGGAGAATAACACAACAGATAGTCCATTATGCCATCTCTTGCTGCCTAATGAAATATGTTTTTTGCTTGGGGAACAACATCAAGATTTATAATAAATCATTGATGGGTCATAAAAAAGTTGAGTCAGCCTCCTGCAGGGTATATCATTCCTGTGTGAACATGGAAGCTGTGGAACAGCAGCTAAATTTTCTCAATCCCTTTCACAAATTTTAGATTTTGGTTTTGTCCTTTAAAATTGAAATGATCTTGTGCTTTAAAAGTCAAGTAAGCCACAAATATTATTTTTCGAACAAGTTCAACTAATCAGAAAGTAATGTGAGAAGAGAAGAGTTGGTCATTTTTTCTCAGCATGAAGCAACAGTTTTGACTTTAGGTTGGATCTGCCTGAATTATCTTTTTTTCTCTTTGTCACTTCCTCCCAACTCACAATCTCCAGGGGAGTCATTCAAGGCTGGAACAAACCTCTAAAGGTTTGCTTCATTAGAAATTTTTTAGCCTGTTTAAGTAAAATTCTTTACAAATGACGTTAGTTGACACCATGTGAACTGGATGTCAGCAAATACAGGGAGAAGCTGGGTTCGACATAATGGTCTCTAGGCATTCTTAAACCCTGCGAGACAAAAATACAGCCCTGTCTACTAGGCTGTGGTGCTGAAAAGAGACTTCTATTTCTCCGCATTGACAGCAATTGGCAGCATCAAGAGAGCTAACTCAGTTGTTAAAACCCTGTCTAAACACAGTAAAAATGTCCAAATGCAGTAAAGCCCTTAAGTACCATTAAAAAGACAGAGTATTTAGTAAAACTATGGCTCTGGTTTGATGGCACCATAAATCTGTCTTGAGTTCTCCAACTTAATGGTGTAGCAATACGACACGCAGTCCAGTTCTGGCTGAAACTCATAAGCTTGCAAAAAATTCTCCCGTTTTTTTCTGACAGGCTGCTTCCATACAGATATATTGGTTCGTGAATGTCTGGTCCATGAAAGAGTTTCTCTGGACTCCTCCATTTGGTCTAGTCCTGCCATTCCTGCTCTTTATATTCAGAGAACTCTCATGTCATCACTTCTCTAAAAATGACCTCAGAACTTCCATTTTTGCTGTATTTCCATTTTTGTTTCTCGTTATGGTTGAACCTTTCTTGATCATGGACTCCTGTGCCAGGTCTAAGCCAGCCCTTGGCACACAGCAGCTGGCATAAACCATGACTGAGTCTGTCCATTTCATGACTTTGCTTTTGTTCTGTTTGGTGGCTTTGCTTATCCTGAAGTTCTGTCTTTTGGTATCCAAACAGGAGCTGTTGGCTTGACCAGAACCCTGGCAGTGCACATTAGGAAATTTTCTACTGTTCTCTTCTGCACAGATGCTTCAGTGTAGGCTCCAAAGCAACCTGGAACAAGACAGGCCAAGACTGGGTTCCGCAAGAGACTACAAACAAAGACAAAGAGCAGACAATCTGGTGCTGCAAGATTAGCATACCTTTAGTAGGAAACACTTCAGAGTAGCTGAGGATGCCCTCTAATGTTAGTTCATTTCACCCAACAAAGAGAGACCTCCCAAAAAGACCATGACAGGGCTATCTAGAGAGTGGAACTTTGCCATTACCCATTAACCAGAATCAAGCAATTGGTCAGCTTGTCACAGACTAGAAAACGTACCTTTTTTTTCTGGTCATTTGGAGAGGAAACCTTGATGTCATTTTCTGGGGATGCAGTTAAGCTCTGGATGCTTGGCCAAAAAGCTGACTGTTCTGTGCTGACAGCCACCCACCTGCACCAGCCCCATTCTGTTTGTATCAGCCTACCTCACACTAAGGGTTTTCAACCAAAAGATCCTACACTTTGGGTCTCAGAGCCACCCTAACTGTTGTCATACTCATTCTACACACAGTCTCCACACTTGATTGGGCTGCAACAAAAAGACAGAATTCTTTTAGAAATCTCTGAGGACATCTACACATGTACAAAAATCTCAGTGACAGTTCATTATAGACAGGAAAGCATTTGGTGAAGTAAGGCCAGCCTGTATTCACATTTCCCCTCCTGAATAATTACCAATCATATGTTACATCTCAGAAATGCAGTATAAGACTGAACTGTAGTTCAAAACACTGATACAGCATCCACCAGATGGTCCTCAATATATGAAGTCTCTTTCTTGATCCTGTGTGGGTTGCTTTTCCTGACCAAGATTTCAGCATTCGCCTCAGTCACCACGCATGATAGCAGTATCATTCTGTATTTGGCTAGACTTCTATCGATCACAGAGAAAATAAGTTTCATCACTATGTCTCATCACAGCCACTAAAGACACTAGCACAAGCCATGGCAGAGAGCATCACTAACATCACTAACACTTTCAGTTATTTTACACTCATTGGCTTCAGCTGGACAGTTATACTATTTTCTAATTTCAGCTGGATTTGGCATGGTAGAGGTAACAGGTAACACACAGGTAACCCTGTGTGTCTTAGGACAGGTGCCTAAGACATACAAGGTGAGTCAGATGCTGGTGTGAGTCAGATCCTTTTTCATTGACTGCAGAATAGCATGTTCTAGGTTTTAGGTTGCCTCAGTTAAAATAAAATTAATGCCATTTATTGAACAGGTTCAGGGTGTATTAAATCCTCCAGACAAGACTGTGGGAGCAGAGAGAACTAGCAAATCCAGGCAAAAAGAAAAGCCAGAATGTCTCTGCTGCTGTGACTCAGTGCAAATGGAGTTCCAGATCTTTTTCTGCACTGCCTGCCTAACAGTTGACTAGGCGATGTTCTGCTAATCCAAGTGACCCTCTGGATGCAGGTATTGGTGTAGGTGACTGGCCTAGGAGTTCCAGCCCATTTCATAGTGGAGCTGCTATACACAAGCTGCCTTTGAAAAAAATTCAACCCTGTGCCCACAGTTGGCTGCCACTGGTCTTTAAGCACTGTCCCCTTCTCAAGACTGTCCAAGACCTGTCCAAGACTGTCCAAGCAGTGACTGGGAGTCACTACTGATGTACCCTCATCCCTAACTGCAGTGCCTCTACTAGCAGTAATTCCAGTCACAACCCAGAGTTCAAAAATTCCTCAAGGGATTGAGCAAGAAGACATCTCTCACCTAACTAGCAAAATCTGCAAGCTGCAGGAGACCAATGGCAGCTTGAAGAACCATCCCACATCTTCATTGCCAATGTGCAGTGTGAAAAAGAAGCTACAAGTGCCTCGAAGCCTGTCACTGCATGCAGCAGACATAGTCTTAGACACACCAGTTACATGTGTGTTAATTGTTCTGCAGCAATCATCAGACCAGACCATGCTGCTTGACATCTTCTGTGCAGTCTAGGTTGCTGGTGTCCTGCACACATGGTTAGTTGAGGATTCCTAATGCTTATACATCTGAGATGAGGCTTGGGAGGTGAACCACTCCTCAGAGACCTTCCTGCTCAAAGGCACTGTGTTCTGCCAGCAACATTTGCTCCTGGCGCAGAGTCTGAGCTCCTCAGACCAGCCAGTAGGGCTTCCAACCACTTTCAGTATAGTTCCCCTAACACCCAAAGAAGTAGTCACAGAAATTTTATCTTCAGTCTCCCTACAGGACTATAGGAAAATATTAGTCAACTACAGACATACCCCCCAGAATTTTAAAAGCCAGTTGTAGGAGTTGGCTACCATGGGCAACTAACTTTCTGAGCAGCTTATGAAGGACGATTCATTACTACAATAAATCTCTGATGGTCAAGACTTGCAGTGAGGTCTGTCCCAACATTCTGTTGAGCAAAGCTAATTAATAGGCAGGCTCTGTAGACTCTTATAAATTTCTCCATCTGAAGACCCAATTAGACAGGCAGAAATTGTAAACCATGTAAGATATTTAATGGTGGGAGGCATCTGAAGTCAAGGCTGGAGTTAATATTGACAGTACAGAGATATTCCACACCATTACATAAGGCTGTATGTCTTTGATCCCATGAAAAAAGTCAGTTCTTGTAACACTGAATTAGAGGGCAATTACTTTTACACACACACACAGAAATTTCTTGGGAAGAGATATCACTGTTTATATCCTTACTTAAAAAGAAAGAATTTATGCATTCACATACTAAATGTTTAACATTTCTGCTGGAAATGGAAACAAGCAGGGCAATTTTGACCAGTACTGTAGAGCGGTGTAGTGGAATCTGATCCCTGTAATCTAAATATAGCCTGCAAGTAAGCCATTCCTGTGGGAGGGCTGCGTGCAACAGCAGCAACAATAAACAGGATGATGCACAACATACAATTTTTTGCTTCATTAAAAACATGTTGTTCTTTTCATAAGGAAACTTGAAGTCTGTGTGTCTCTAATTCTCTCTTTTAGTAATTACGGTGCCTTCCATTTCCCCAAAAAACAATCTTTCACATACTGCTCTCCTCATTTCTCCTGCCACACACAAAGTATTGTGCAGTTTGTCTGGCTCAGAGCTATGCTGCACTGCTCAGGCAGTCAGCACACACACATGGACTGGCCACTTAGATGCCCCCTCTCAGAATGGGTAACGGACTGAATCCTAGCAGGGTTTCTCTCCAGAAAATTCATTAAGGTTTCCACCTAGCCATTTCATGCCATCTATCCAGGATGATTTTTTTTTTCCTTCTGCTACCAACATTTCCTAAGCTGATGAATGGGTTTCACACCTACTGGGCATGAAAGGTGTGGGCTGTTGGGAGGAAGCTAAAGGGAAAGTGACAGACGGAGCAGACAACATGATTTGATAAGCTAATTTACTCAGGAAGCTGAGCTAAATATGTTAACCAGTACAAGACTATGTTTCTTCTTCCTAATGAAGATCCTTTTCTAAGGACTCAGGCACTTGGAGAAAGCTGATTTCTTTATTACATTTTACAGACACTCTTCAGAAGCTAAGAAGCTGATGTGGGTGTACACCTGTACCACCAAAGGAAATGGGACTGCTCACTGAGCTGGAGTAGCTGGGTTTGACTGCAGCCACAGTGCACACAGAGTGGCCCTACGTTTTTCTTGGCTTGGATATATACCAACTTCTGCTTACCCCAGATTCCAGCAGAAATGTCTAGTGTCAGACAGCCTATCTGAGGAGTCAGCTGTGACCCTGTGGACAAAAACCTTGGGTAAAGTACCACCGACAATTTCTACTCTCACTAAAGTTAGGATTCCTAGTGGACAGGTCAAGGTCTCTTTTCCACGTGGTCTACAAGACAAAGCTACACAGTGATGACAAATGAGTCGTTTTTGTGGTAGAAAACTCTAAGAAGTAGGGACTTTCAGGTTTTTTGCACAGCATATAGGAACAATGAGTTCACAAAGCTCCACTGGGAAGACTTTGACGTCCCCCACATCACCCCCTCCACACACATGGACACTCACAGAGAACACCTTCCCTCAAAATTCAGCCTCCTGAAATTACAGGGAATATTTCAGAGCTCTTCAGTAGAATCAGACCTCAGGAAACAGAGCTCTTTTTGCAAGACTGAACTTCTTTCCTTATGCTCTGTCAGGTTCCTTTTAATAGCTGGTGTCGTACAACCCATACTTTGCCTGACCATCCCCACGGGCAAATCAGACGTGCTAATTTTCCTGAGTCTCTCTCTTGTAGTAAACCTATCCCAAACATGTGATGAAATCACAATACTGTAATATATAACTCCTGTAGCTACAAATTTATAATGGAGTTGAATTGATTCTCCGTTTCCACCAGCATCTCCAATGGTTCCTGAAGTCATAAATAAACTTCTGTTTAAAATTGTGGGGGTTTTAGAAGGAAGTACTGCAATGAAAGATAAAAAAAGTTCTGATCTTTGCCCTTGCTTCTTATTTCCTCTTCTTCCAAAACTTTGTGAAGAAGCACTGAAGTGATGACAAGGAAAATATTTATGCTTCTTGCTGCACTTGGCGGGGTGGAGAGGAGGAGACCACGCAGGAGGAAGACAGGACTCCAAGTAATGGAAGGAGTTTTGTAAGGCAAACCTATAAGCCAGACATAGTAGCTGTTGCAGAAATTTTTCAACAATGTTTGTTTGACAAATGCTTTCTGTGACAAGTATCACATTTTATGAGCAGCCTAAAAAAGTTGATTGAATACCAGACTAACTGATTTGTCAAATACATTAGTTGATAAAAGATGACAATTTATTGACTAATGGTTGGCCTTTGTTAATCAGATCTCAAAGTCCTCAGTCAAGAAAAACTCCCCTGAGGCCAAATCCTGAAATTTTTAATTTGAACAAGAGATTGCTCCACACCAGAGTACACAGCTGTTCACTGCAGTCAAGATGGTGTTATTCACCTAACAGGAAATGCACAGAAGATGAATCTATGCACTTGAGATTCTGACTTTTTTTTTGTCTGAGGAATGCATCTCAATGGCCATTATTAATAAGCAGTGTTTTTCTCCCAAATATCTCCAACATTTTCTCTCCCTATCCAATCGCAGATGTTTGTACAAAACATTGCTGTTAAACTGCATGAAAGCACCAATCTTGAGAAGAGTCACCGTCATCAAACACTTGGTCTCCACTGGTGCACAAGAGCAGCTTACAGCAGGAAAAAGACTCAGGAGATCTACAGAGACACCCAGAACTATAACAGCTGTAGCAAGAGTTATCATCAAAACAATTCATCTTATACATGCCTTTAATCAACAGCATATTACACTTATCACTGAAATAAGCCAGGCTCTTTATGTTCCTGGTGTTACTACTGACCTTTGCAGATAATCCCACACTAGTTCTGGTCAGCTTTCCATGGCAGTCATGTAGACTTTGCTGCACGAAACAGAAATTTCCTTCTGTTGCTGATCTTCATTTGACATGGTCAAGGAAAATGGTATGAAGGGTGTGTGTGCTCATATGAGTGTAGGAATGTGGGAACTGGATGGCATGCTGGGAACTGAAATGCCAATGTAATATTTCATAAATTTGAAGAGTAAAAGATATTTTATCATTTATTTTGGCTTGTATTTTGCCACTGCACCACCCCATCAACTCTACTGCCCTTTCTACCCTCATTTTATTTTAATGAGCAATGCTAATTTTGGATAGCTCTAAAGAAAATGTGCTGTATGAAAGCAGGAGGTGTTATCATGTGAAAATATAACCAAATTAGAAATTATTGCAATTGCTGCCACTGCTTAATGATCAGAAGAAATCATGCTTTGATGTCTAAACCAGAAATAATATAATGTTTTACTGACTACCTCTATCTAAACAGAATCGTATACTCAGAATGTATTTGCATATAGAGCTGAACTCTTCTTCACTCAAATTACTGTGGAGAAACAAGATTTATACTGTTTGATTGCATAGGTACACTAGCACTTTAGATTGCTTGCTTCTGTCAGGACTGCATTTCTCCTGTGCGTGAATGACTCAGTTTAGCTTTCCTGTGTGATACTACTATGCAGTGAAATACTGTTGCCAGAGAGGCGTGCAAGGACAATAGGCATTCTATACAACCAGATTTTCACTTGAGATCACACTTGAGCTGTTTCTCATGTGTGGCTGCTTTTTTCCCTGTCTAAACTTTATAGCCGTTGCAGGAGGTCAGATGAAGAAGCCAGAGTTAGAAGAGGACTACTGATACTAATTGCCCTCGAGAAGAGTTTTCTACATTAAACAACTCCTGCCTTTTTAAAAGACGCCATCAGAAGCATCTAATTAAATGTAAATCAGAGAATAAAAGCAAAAGAAGTGCCCCCTTGAACATATGTTGATGACTTGATGAAATCTGGAAGAAGGTCTTTCTAGCTTGAACAGTGTGCCCGAACTGACCAGAATGAATGTAAGCTCTATACGGACTATATTAAAAGCAAGGCCAAGTGAGATCTTAGTTCGTAGGCTAGAACACCCTTTTGTCTCACATTTTCTGTCCGTTCCTCATTCTTTTCTCCTTTCTATGGTTCTGTCTTTAAAGTCTCCACCACGTGACATTTGCAATAAGGTAACAGAGCAGACCTGGCGGAGTCTCACTGTGCTGCTGCACTGGTTGATGTCTACTACCTGAGACAAGGTGAGATAAGCACCAGGAATTGCTAGAAACTTCTGGTTCTTATTTCTCTTATTTGGCTTCCTGCTCAGAGGGGCACCTAACTCACATATCTGCACAGGGATTGATATAATTGTACACTTAAAAAAAAAAAAATCCCAAACATTGGCATAAAAATTAATTATAAGTCAGATTTACTGTAGGTGGTTATGCAGTAAAATGAATATGTAAGTAAAACAGATTGCTTATGGGTATAGATCGAGGTAGAGGTTTTTTTAATAAATACCAGATTTTGCCTTCATGCTCAACTTCACTCACTTGTGCAAATGTCCAAACAAAGATACCTGATACAGTAATGGAAACTACCAAAACTTTTCTGATAACCAAATATGTCCAAAATACACCCTGCATTCTCTGGGACCTCTATGCAAATGCTGCACCATTCCGACCATGGACTGAATTTCACTGTGCATGTATTTGCGCCATGTTTTCTTATTTTATGGAGTTTGAATTAATCCTTCACCAGAAAAAAATATGACATACTTTGACACTGAAAGCAGAGTAGATGAAAGGAAGAGGAAAAAATGAATATCAGGAAATAAGACCAATTTAAGACACCAATTTTCAAAGTCCCCATTTGTGACCAAAATTTTTACTAGAAATTAAGGCATGCTATTAATATGATTCCTTATGACACTACAAAAGGAATCTTGCAGTAGGACAATTCAGGTAAAGAAGCTAACTTTAGCACTCTTCAAGAAGTAGTAAAGCTGTGAAAACAGAATCTGTTTATAAGCATTAAAGCTTTTTCCAGGTTTCAAAAGGATTCAGTGGGGGAAAAGGAAAAGTAAAATAGGTAGTCCACAAAACTGAGAACATTATAAACTTTGAATATTATCAAATTCAAAAGTATCCATTTTTAATGCTAAATATAAGCTAAAATACTCATGAGAAACTATTGGCATTACCAACATTTTTCCATTTCAATAAAATCTTGTGTAATTCTTGTGATTCTAATCATAAAGGAGAGGTTAAAATTATTATGTGGGTTGTCTTGTTTACCAATACTTTGAAAACCAAAATATTATAACTAGTACATCTTACATTAGAATGCTAATTAAAAATATCATAAGCATGGGTTGCCAAGAACATATTGAAAGAAAAATTGGGCTCTTTTCCATGGGAACAGCTTTGAAATTTTTTAAAGTTTTGCTGAATTGTTTTGTTGTTCTGTTAATAACACTGCAATTATGGAGAAAAAAGGTATTAAGAATGAACAGTTCACCGGACTGATTCTGTTGGAATGAACCATCACATTCTAAGCATTTTTTGCTCTGTGGTATAGTATAGAAGCCTGCAATCTCAGTGTTTTAAAACAAGTACTTGGATACTATGCAAGGTATGTTTTAATGGACCCATTACTTTATTACCTTGTATTGGGGTATTTCCACACACTGGAACCTGGTCATTGCTCGAGAAGCCTCAGAAGAGTCAACAGAATTTTTATACTTCTGAACATGCATCCTGTGCCCAGCTGATATAGCACACAGCAGGAAATGTGCCATGGTCACCTCAGGTTGGTCACTGTTATTCTGCAGTAGTGGTCTGTGTGGTCGTAACATCTGCTCAATAAAAGTTTGGCCAGCAAATGGGGATGCTGAGCTCCTGCTTTGTTGCTGCGCCAATTAACTTGGGCCCAGATAAAAATCCACATCCTCTCCCATGTGAAAAATGAGAACACCAAACTTCTCACAATTTACACAGTCTCAGTGCTCAGTTTGTTGCACTATATAATCAAGGACAAATTAGCTCCTGGTCATTTGCCCTCTCACACTGGCAAGCCCTCCCTAGTCTGCCTGCTCTTTGCAAGTTTGTGCTCACTGATCCTGGACTAGCCCTCCACAAAACGTGGTTTCCAGAGCACTGTGTGCTTTGGGTGACATTTTCAGAAGTACAAGAGGAGCTTTTGTGTTAGGCTGTGTACATAGCGGGAGGTCAACACCAAACACAGCAAAGCTGTATTGCCTCCCTGAATAGATAAGCCCCAGCCCCATTATCAAATAAAGAGATCTTGGCTCTGAAGTGCCTAAGTCACTTTTGAGAAAATATGATCAGACTCTCTTGTAAAATGTAACTTGTTTGACCACTTGGTTCCTGAGAGAGGTCAGCTGCCTCATATACACAGAAACTTTGACAGACTCAGTAACACAAAAAAAGTACGTGTTTAGCCAGCTGCCTCTTTCCTTCGGTGTTTAAAATGCAGCTTCCTACAGGAGAAGGGAAAGATCAGGAATCTGTATCTCACTTCATTTACCCTCAGACACAGAAATACAAGGCGATATTTTGAGAAGGAGGATGAAAAAATCCATCACAAAAGATAAAAGACTATGGTTTCAAAACCCGCCTGCTTCCTCAGAGAGAGGGGCTTTGTGATGGAAGCTCTCTGTTGTTGAGGAGAAAGCACACACCATGTATGTGTAAACATATCCCACATAGTCTGTGACGCACTGATTCCCTTCTAAACATAGAGCATGTTATCAGCACTGCTGTGCATATCAGCAGCTGAGAGGCTGCTCAACACTGTGTTTATCTAATGGACCATAATAGACAGAGCGACCGAGCACAATAGACAGTGAGATGTGTAAGTATGTTCTGAGCTAGTACAAGTCCTTTTTTCTCTTTTCCAGTTGGGGAAAGGAGGGGGTGAGGGCATTACACAAGACAGATCACACGGCTGTCCGGCAGCCACTGAACCATAGCATAAAGGCCTTGTTTAGATAAATAATGACTGCTTTACTTTATTCTTAGAACTGGAAGTCTCTAGAACTGAAACATAATGTCCCACAACTGCTTCTGGCATCTGTTTTTCAGGGAGGGGATTGGGCCATTTATAAGGGGATCCATTTTCACAAAGGTTTGCACTGTTGCAGAGAGAATTCATCTCTTCCCATCAATAGATCCCTTCCACTTACAAAGGGCAACAAGGCAATGAACTAAGAGTTTCTACACAGTGTTTTGGAAATTAACTAGGCAATCAAATCATGTGCCCTCCTCAATCCTCTTCCGATCATCCTACAAAGTGTCCCAGGAAGAGTATACTAAGTAAAGGAAAAACTAGCATCATCTGAACAGTTTGGATGTTAAGGTATTTCCTTCCCCATTGTTTGGGGGGGAAGGGGAGGTTATTACTAGTTTGCTGGTTTTAACTTTATAATCAAGAACTCTCAGAATTCAGCTTCATGGTTTGCTGGGTTCTGGAAATTAGAATGAAGCTGACATACTTTCACATACATGCAAAGGTTTAAAATTTCGTTATAAACTGGGCATCTGAAGACATTCACAGGAAACTTCACTTCTCCTGAGACAACCACAGCAGTCTGAAAGGAGATATTTTCCCTCATCTCAGGAAGTGAATACAAGAAAGAAAGACCAGAGTAAATAATGACTGTTTATTCCCAAATCCTATCTCAGTTTCTACTGAGAAACTGCTTTTGTGAAACACCTGCAGTGTGAATAGTTTATTCATCAATTTATTCCTTTTTCCCCAATCATGACTTACTAGAAAATGGCTCATGAACTCTCCTAAGTCCATATTTGGATTACATATTTGCAAATCCATTACATATTTGACATTTATTCTAGTTCAAAAACCATGTTAGTCTGTGGTTAGCTCATAACCTGATCATGACAGGTTTTGTTATCCGTTTCAGTGACCATGCAAGTTTTGACTCCATCCCAGAGGCACCTAACTTCACAACCAAGTGAAACTCACTTCAGTGTTTGACAAGATCATTCCATTGGCAAGTGGATCCTACTGAAACACACATGCAACAGATGTCAGGCAGGAAGAGGGAGTGAGAGGGGGCAGAAAGGCAGGGAGAGCCTCCATGTGAGGTTACAGCCAAGTAACAACTTGCTGTCTGGAGGATTCTTCTGGACAGAGGAGAAAAAGCCCAAGAAGCATCACTAAAAGCCTGGTTATGCGGGGATATGTCCAGATGAAGAGACAAGGATCAGGTAGGATGACATATTTAGAGTGTCTGGCTTTTTTTGCACTTCTGGGAAATTTACTACTGCAGAAAGTATGGAGGCAAAGAGTAGTTTAATTGACAGGCTAACACTGATGGATGGGATATTCCAGGGAGACCTCTGCCCAGGCAGGAGAGTGAGCAAATCTTTAAACGGACTGCACAAGTGCTTCTAAAATTTTGGCTTGTTTTTCATCTTCATAATGCTGTAAATTTTAGAATGAACTTTAAAGGGTAACCACTAGGCATTACTTGACCTACCTGCTTCACAGATAGTTTAACTAAGACTCAGGAAAGCAAGGAGGTTTTACTCCTATTGTGAGAGGAAAGATTGGCAAGAGCATAACAAAGTGAAGGGCGTTTAGGATTTCTATTTCAAGTATTTTAGAAATAAAACCACATAGTGACACCAAGCCATTCAGGAAGCTGTAATTATCTACTCTGTTTTGGAGAATACTTGTGACAAACCAGCCAGTGTTGCAAGTGGTGGCCTCAGATAAGAAAAGAAGTCTGTAAAATTCAAGCTTCAGCAGAAACCCAAAGATGAGTCACAACCAGGGTTAAAACTGAAACAAAAGCCTACATTTCATTAAGATTCTTCATTAAGATAAACAACCAAGACACACACAGACATACACACACGCATGCGGTCACAGTCGCTATTGCCTCCTACTAGGAACAGTTCAGTCTTTTCCTGATGATTTTATATACCCACCCTCTGGGGATACAGCTGACTGCTAGCAATTACCCTTGATACACCAGCAGGTATTTCCTGAGGGGAAATGACAATCCTAATAGCTAGTGGCTGGTAAGCCTCCAGCTGACTGAGGCAGTTTTAACTCCTGACAAACTGGGTCCTGTCCATTCACCTTGTCACAAGCACTTTAATACATTCTTTGCAGAGAACTCAATGTTCCTAGAAAGATATTAAATTGGTTTTATGGGTACAAAACTTTGCATCTCTCATTCCCATCTGCTTTTGGGTGCCAGGCTGTAGAGCAGAAATCTGGAACAGACCACAGCATGGCTTGGGTTCCCCAGATATCTCCGCTACTTAGCAAACATGAGGGCGTGAAGGTCTCTGAGGATTAAGCATCTCAACTGGTAGGGGAGAAAATTTTCCACAAGAGTGAGAGCAAGTAACAGAATCCAAAAACTTTCCCAGGGCTTCATTTTCAAAGGAAGGTGGAACTGTCTTTGCCTCTCTGCCACACTGAGGTGTGTGTAGCTGTCCCACTGCCAGCTTTGCCATGTTCCTATGGCCTCTTCAGCACACATTTTAGACCTTCCTCAGGACCCTGCCATGCCCAGGAACACCAGGCAAGATAAGGCTGGCCACTCTGTGTAGCTGTTCTCCTTAGACTCGGCAGCAAGGGACTTATCCCATATGAACTGGGGCTCCCAGTGAAACCCAAGCTTAGCCTCTGACCCAGGAATTTAAATGACAGCATTGATGCCCAGTGAGATAATTATCCACAATTGAAAATTTTAATCGATGGCAACAACAATATTTTAATAAAGGCAGAAGGGAAAATTCCTAACCAAGTAAAACAGCTGACTAATAGGCCCTACTTAAGCCATGAAGCATGACCATCTCACAGCCAGCTTTGCAAAGCTGCACCAGCCAGTTCCTTCCTCCTTCCTGTGGTAACATTTCCTTCCCATTTTGAGACTTTCAAGTTTTCTCACATAATAAGATCATTTCAAGCTACTTCTACTCTTCTGTCTTCCTCTTTCCCACCAGCTCGCTGCTGGCTGTGTTAGTTAACTGCTGCAGTTTCTGGTATTTCTCCTCTAAATAAAAATACATCTAGCACTAAGAGATCTGTAGGTCTTCTTGCCTAAGCAAGATTCTTAAACAGGTTCTCATATTTCACAAATTAGCAGGAGCCATTTTAATTGTGTTTTCACTTCTAGCTGTCACATACTTACAGAAGAAGCCACTGTCTTACTCTGGTATCCTTACTCTCCCTGGAAATACTGAACAACAACTGTCTAATACACATTTTCTGACATTATTCCCCAAACAAACTATTTTCCAACACATAACATGCCTTTCCTTTCCTCAGAAGTGGCTCTCAGGTACAACAAATTACGTATCTAAAGCTAAAGCAGCTACCTCTCACACCAGCCCTTTGGATCCTGTCTGCTCTCCTTGGCAGACAATGACAGGAAGCTCCTCCATGTTATCAGCACTGCTGGTGGAGAGGAATGTGGCCCCAGTATGGGAGGGAGAGTTACTGGAGTGCATCACTTTTTGAGTCAGTCTTCCAGTTTTTCCAAGAAGTTGTCTGTGAAACAGTCAGCTGTAAGACATCACTCATCTTAGTAGGGTGTTGATAAATCCCATTGAGTTCAATAAGACTTTTGCTTCTCAGGTGCTGCAGGCGTTCTGGAAACTCCGCTGCTAAACCTCTCAGGGTGAACAGGTATCTAAAGAGAAGCTTCTCATCTGAAGCTTCTCAGCTGAAACCCTTCTTTGGCATGTCTGGATCAGCTTTGGAATTTATAAAATTAGGTCAAACTCATTAGGATTCTAGAAAAAACAAAAGAAAAACTGCTTCCATTTAGTCCTCTGTTGATGAGATAAACAAACCCATAAGTCTCCTATTTAAGTATTTTCCCACACAATAATATACATACACATATAAAGGAGCATATAAATGCATATATATATATATAATGCACACACACATGCATACATAATATGAGTATGTGTAGGAAGCACAAATAAAACAAACCAAATCCAAATATTTTGAAAATTCAGATCCACCTAGATACAGTATGCCAACCTAAGCCATTGTATATATGGCAACCATTATTAGCTAGCAATAGTAGAATAAATTATTTAACGATATCCAGAAACTAACTATATTTTGTAGGATTTTGTTGGATTTTGCTTTTTACTTTGGATCAACTTTAGTCTGCTGCTAGCTGGATTTGTTTACTTAAAAATACTTGTGAATGCTTTGATAGAGACAAGTGTTCTAATATTATTGCCAAATTTTTGCCAGATTGAAAATGTGCATGGCTTATTTTCCTTCCAAGACTGCACAAGGACACTATGTTTCAGGTCTCAGTTCACAAATCCTGCAAGTTCTCACTGATAACTTAGAAAATTGTAGTTCCTACTTGGCCAAAGCACAGACCATGCCCTTACTGTGCAAAATTTCACTAGTTTGCACAACCTCCTCAGTATGTGGTTCTGAATAAATTTGTATTATATCACTGCCTCCAACACACAGTTTAGAATTGCAGCTCTAATAAAGACATAGGCACATACCAGAGTTTCCAAATATTTGCTCAAAAGGGAGCCAGAGAAGCAAAGTCTACAGCTAGGAAGTGCAATGCATTTTACAATTATTCATCCTTTTTTGGGAAAAGACTACCAACTACTAAAAAAAAAGCAATCTTCAATGGTCTGCATGACTTGAGTGCACTATTAGCTTTCTACGTGACTCAAACTGTCCATGTTTGTGTTTGTGTGTCAGTGTTAGAAGCACAGTTCATCTCTCAGAATCTCACGAGCCAGAGCACAGAGGTGACCCAAGGGACTGCATGAGAGAAAAGCAAATCAAAGAAAGTGGCAGACACCAATAGGCAAAGCTGTGGTGACTTTTTGATTTGCTTTATCTAGAAGAATATAGATAAGGAAAAGCATTTGGAGAGAGTAGGATGAAGACCAAAGTACACGCTGTACTTTCCCAGATCAGCAAACCACATCGGTCACTCCCTTCGGGCAATTTCTTCCTGAAAAGGAGATTCCTGTGACTAGACAGGTTTTTGAGGAGAACAATTTCAATTTCCAAGTGATATTGCCACTGATTTTTCTTGACAGCAGTGTAGAACAGTTCCCTGGCCACCCAGGAAGAATTTTCCTTCGTGACTCCAGAAAATCAGTTTTTGCTCCCTTCTTGTAGCATCAACCCCAGTATTGCGTTGGCAAGCACTGAGCCAGTCTAACATTCTTCGTAAAGTTCTGTGCAAAGGTTGTGGGATGCACACCAAGCTCAACAGATTGATTTAACATGAATATTTATGGGATATTTAGATTATTCTCAGCTTAATGTCTGGAAGTAGACCCCAGCTGTTTTTTCTGAAAGTGTCACCAAACATTTCTCACTGGTCTCCAAGAGACATCTGAAGAGAGAAAAAAAAAAAAAAAAACACCAACAGAAAAACCCCAAACAGTAGCTAAGGCAACCTCTGCACTCTTCAGTCATAATTAAAGTCTTCCTGATCTTAATGCCTGACCAAACTCATGTTGTCCTCCCCTAATACCTTCACTAAAGAAAACTTCTTTGGGCTGTTGTAGTGGCTCTAACCACTTCTGATAAAACTTTAGACTTCAGAAAAATGATTCCTTATAGAATTTAATTGTGAGTACCCATGCGGCATGTGTTAGCCTTTTACATGAAGCTGAGCAGAAATATGGGGATACTTTTACAAAGGGGAGGAATTTCACTCTTGAGAAGAAGCAGCTGATGTCTGACCATGGTAATTTAAACATCGTTCTGGTGTTTTGGGCAACCGTCTATCAAAACAAAACTAACATATACCATAATTAGAAACAAGACAATGATAGAGAGAAGGTAATACTTAATGAAAATGAAAATATATGATGAAGATTGGTCTCCGGAGAGAGAAGCAAGGGATTTTGTATAATCTGTGTTTGTGTACAGAGAAAACAAAAGAATTAAAAACACAATTACTGGCGGCAGAAAGAGTAAATACCAAAAGATCTGTAACAAACAGGCATGGTCAGAAGAAGAGTGGCTAATGTCCACATGCAGTTGGCATTCAGCAGTGAGTGCAAGCGATATATCCATTATAATGGGCAGAAAACCAAATGAATACGAATTGTAGAGGGGGAGAGCATATAAAGAGGAAGAAGAAGTAATGTGGTTTGCTTCTGTTGCAAACCATGGCATTAGGCAAATTATGGAAAGGGAGAATTTCTTAAGAGACTGAGAGCAAAGACTTGAGAGAAAGCTCAGTAACATGAATTAAAAGTTAAGATAGACACAAATGTAAAATGAAGTCTGCCCAGTTATTCCTTGAAGAGAAAGGGATTACCATCACCAGAATTCCACAACTACTTTCAACTTTATCCCTCTCCATGAGGTTAGAGTTATTAAGCTGCAGTGCATTTCTTAATGAGTGGATCATATTCTAAAGTTCAGAATTACACATAGCACAGGAAATATTTATTTCTCCAACAGACTAAGGTTCATTGCCTCTAAGTGAAGACTTTTTATGTTAAATGACATCTTTCAAATCTCCTTCTTAACAAAATGCAAAAACAGCAAAAGGGAAACAAAAGAGAATGGAAATTTTCTCTGACTTTTTCAGAAATGGCCCATCTTTTATAGCTCAAGTTTTAAATAATAACATAAAATCATACTGAGACAGAAACTACACCAGCAGTATTCAAGATAAGACTCATTTCAGAAAGGTATGAATATCTTATAATAGTGGTGAGGCAATAATAACTAGTTGGAACTAGTTATTACTGACTACTTCCCCTGAAATAATAAAGATTTGGATTTCCTTAATATAGGCAGAGGTAGTATCTACTTCTGGTCATGGCAAAAGATAATAACTTCCCAATACTCACCGGAAAAGAAAGACCAGTAGAGAAGCCATGTTGAATTTAACCTCAATTTGAAAAAAGCCTGGCTCTGATATGGGAGATCGATAAGAGAAAAGCTCTTCTACCATCTGCTCCCCAGGGTGGAAAATCTCACTTGTTTCTGCCCAAGCATAAGTCAGGACAAGGATCCCCAAGCAGATCACAGTTATAGGCTTTGGGCTGCTCTGAGTAGTTCCATATTAATTTCTTCCCTCCCACTCCCTGCTTCACCCACCACCCCAAGGATGCTCACGTGATGACGGAAGCTCGTCCTTCACTTGTTTTCTTCATTGCAGAGAAAAAATTAGTTGCTCGGACAGAAAAAATTTCTCTCTCTTTTGTTTTTCTTCCCTTTTCTCTTTTCCTTCTCTCTTTTTTCCCCCCCTTTTTAATATCCTTTGTTGCTCTTGTCACATTTGCTAACTGAGCTTAAATAAACTTCTGATTCCCATGACCCGCTGTATGACCAAAAATGCAAGGAGTATCAAAATATTTTCCACAATATAAACAATACATAAATAATACTTTATTTTCATAGGGTCTACCCTCACAGGGAAAAAAAAATCTAGAAATGGCTATAGGGACTCTAGGGAAAGGACAAAGCTGTTGGCCCAAATTGAAGGGAATGGTCCATAGATCAGACACTTGTAGCCAGGCTTTGTCCCTTCCAGACGGTCATCCTAGCTACAATCATCCAAGAACTTCAAGAGCCCATTCCACAGTACTCAGTTCTTCAAAGCCCCAAGGGTCTGAGGGTCCGGAGGGTCCGGAAAACACTAAGGAATGAACTCATAGAGTAATGAGAGGAGGAAAATGTGTTACTCTTCATCTGTACCAGAATGAAAGAGGTGATTCATTACAAAGATTTACAAAGTATAACAGCACAAAGCCACATCCAACAATTTCATCTGTCCTTATGAGCAATAGTTGAATGATTTTCTAAACATTTTTCAAATCATCACATTCATTTTTCAATCATTATCTTCTATTAATATCATCTTCAGCTCCATTCTTTTCCCATTCATTTTTTAAATGATCTTTCCTTCTTTTTATTTTTTTAAATATGTAACCAACCTTCCTGTAAGAACTATCCGCGATTTTCATCCCTTAGCCAGCTGCCACACTGAGAATACCGTTCAAGTGTTTTGCTTTCCCAGAACTAAAAAGTTGAGAACTCAGTGATATTGTGATAGACAAATAATTTAAGATTAAAATAATAGTGTGCCCAGAGCTTTTTGTAATGCCGAACTGAGTCAGAACCAAGCTTTCACTGTTGAAATTTTGCAGGGAGTAATTACTTTTTTATACATGTTCACGTTACCTCTCAGCACGCTTAGTGACACAAGACAAATGCTCCATAGGAATATCTAGAGTGGAGGGCTGTGTCTTTCCAAGAAAAAGGAGTAAAATATGGCAGAATTCTCAAAAAATACTTCTGAATTTGTCTCGGAATATTTGTAGCTTTCCATATGAACAGCCAATGCGTGGGGGCATTTCAGTTTAAACTTAAACTTTTGTTTAGATAATTCAGTATATCGAATTGGTTTAAGTCCACCCATGAACAAACCAGAATTCTCCTTATTCTACTCAATTTGTGAATCTTGTCCATCGGTAGACATATTAACATGATGCTTCATAAAGCATATCATAAATTTTGTATCTGCAATGTCAGAGCAGAATCACAATGCAATGTCATCACAGCTACTCCTGATAAGTAAGACACACATAAAAGATGAAGTTTTTTTAAAAAATTAGAGACCTCTGGAATAAAACTAGTGATACAACTAATGCGTGAAATCAAATACAACATTTTATCTTTTCTATTAAAGGATATTGGAACTACGTAAATTTGGTATGCTTAGAAAAAAAAAACGGTCACAGTGCCCAATGCTGTTTTTTGAAATTTACATAATTGATAAACAATATGAGAAGTGCAAGTGCAATTATGTATGCAGGTGGTATACCTGGTGTAAGTTGTACTGTATTATAACATATTAATATAATAAAAAATCCAGAACATAATGAATAAAAACAACATTCAGATGGTTGTATTAAGTGTCTGGAACTACCATGTTTCCTGTTCACTCTGCTAAGTCTATGTATGCTCTGACTGCTGAAATTGCAAGTTGTCTTGAAAAACAATAGAAACGCATGCTGGTATTTCAGTTGCAAGGGTGAATTTTAGAAAAAGGAAATTCATAGTGTTGGAAAGACTCGCTGTTGAAATAATTGATAAGAACCTGAGCAATTGAGATTCTCAGCATAAATATGATGATATTGGAATGCGCTAATTTTTTTTTTTTGTGGAGAGGTCATCTCATTTAATTAGGTCTTGCAGTCCTTGAACAGCTCTTTTTGTTGTGAAAAGGAGCACTCAGTGTTTGTATTTTCTGCAGTTTAGAAAATCATCCTGCCTTGATTACAATGCAGGCATTTCCGCCCAGAATCTCCCAAATACCTGGGCCAAACCGGAAACAAGAGCAATTGCATTTTAAAACTAGCAAAGAAGCCAAAGAAGTGGTTTCTCCAGTTATGTACTAAAGGGCACAGAGCTAGATGGGGAGCCTGTACCTTCATATGTGTATCTGTCACTGACACAATTCAATCAAGGAAGCAGTAAACTTGTCCCATGTGTTTTCTCTGTTAATTGCTTTCTTCTATTGTTCAAATTCCAGAGGACACTGGGAGTCCCCAGTAAAGACATGGTATGTCAGAAGGCTTACCAAATCAAGCCTTTTTTTAAATGTTCCTTCCAGCAACTTGTGAAATTCCTCACCTTTGTCTCTCATTCCCCAGGGAGCAGGCTCTGAGGAAGTGGACAGCACCAACAAATCGGCTGCTTTGAAATTACAGACCATTTAACCAAGAAAACTTGAAAGACATAATCTTTTCCTCTACTGACCTTGCAGTTCCCCCATATGAGCCTACCACCATTGTATCTGCAGTTATAGATTTTGGCTGTCACTTCCTCCTATATTTTTAACAGATGGGTTCATTTGTTAGTATGCTTTTTCTCATGCCTGCTTTTAATTTTCCTCTTTCCCCATCCTCAAAGCACCAACTTTGTATGTAATGTTTCCTCTCTCAGAGACACGTCACCCTCCACAGCCCCGCAGAGGCCAAGGAGTCTGAGACCTCACTCTACCACCATGAGGAGCATGTCAGCTGCTTTGCACAAGGGAAGAGCTTTCTGTGAAATACAAAAATCCTTCTCAAGGGGACAGTGACAAGAACAACTCATTGTTTTGGGTTTATATTCACAAAAGTGTCAGTTGTTTTTTTTAATATTTAAATATCTTTCCAAATGATTGACAAATTAAATGCACCTCACTGAATAGGAGGTCCACCCTAACATTCGAAGTACAGGATTTTACCCGCACGTAGAGAAAAACAAATATTTAGGGTAATAAAATCTTCATTAACTAAGTACTTTCAGGAGAGTCACAGAAGTAAAATTTGGGCAGCTATTAGCAATCTGACAAGATGCTGTTTATTTAGGTCAGGTCTTCAGAGTGTCTGTTAGCCCTGTAATGATTTGTTAATATCTGTAATTTTCCTTAAGGCTAAACAAATGAGGAAGCCATCTTGTTTTCCACATCATTGGACCTAGCATGCTCCAGCAGATTACCATGGCAACCAGAGCAATTGTGCCCGGTGTGAAGGGAACAGTCTAGGCCCTATTTCCTAAAAGCATGTTCCTACTGAGGTTGACTCACCAATTAAAAGACTTTTCTGTCCTCCAGGGTTTTAGGGATGTAAATAGAGACGTGAAGCCCGGCAGATCAGCTGCTTACCTGAGCTTGCCACTCTTACCAGTTGCCTAAATATAGAAAAAATATCCAGCAAATAGGGAAAGAAGAATTTCTGGAATTTCATCAAGAACTGGATTAATCCTAAAAATAAATATTTTTGTCCCCAAAAAAGTGTGCTTTGAAGAGTGCATTGAGACAGTTCTTATGATTTCGTGATTATTGAGTAAACAGCTTGAACAAGAGGGTGTTCTCCAAACCTTGGAAGATGCTCATAGTGCATCTTTTACAGCATCAACAATAACATGTTTTGTCATCAGCCCTCTGTCAGTGTGTCTGAGTCACACACATTTGGTATAAGTGAGGATTAATTATAGATCTAATGAAAAAAAAAAAGATGTGAGACTGTGGGATGACTGTTCCAACATAGCTTTTAGGCATCATTCATTTTCTTATGATCAGCTGCTCACAAGTTGCTTTTATTAAACAGAACTAAATTTTATAAAGAAAGGACATCTTTATAGTACCAGCAATTAACGAATTGTCTCATCATGATACCAGTTTGCTTAGCACAAAATTGTGGCTGTAGCTGATTCAAACCAAAAATTTTCTGTAATATTTTTTCGTATTTTGCTAGACTGATTTAGATAAGGAGAAAGAATAAATTGAGAAATATGATAGAACTGCAAATATTAGCAATAAAACAATAATTTGGTCAAAGTGAAATAATTGATTTAATAGGTAGTCATTGTCAAAATGTAGATCAAGTACTGAAAGAAACAGTAACACTACACATTGGACTTGGTATAAGATCCATCTTAACGCATTTACAGTTGATCATGTAAATGCCTCGTATTGGCGAACATCCATCACAAAACTCCAAAAGCCTTCAAACCCTTCAGAGATGTGGCTAGAACAGCCATCAGAGACAGAACACTAATAAAAAAACCTCTCTATATAGTGCTATCCTGTTTGGAAAAACCCTGAACACACAGTAGTTCTCAGTCACAAGTTTCTAAACAGCAGTAAATCCAGAAGCACCCGTGTATTATTCTGTTTCCACTGAGCAAAGCAAAACCCAGGATTATGCTTATTTATTATTGTATAAGGGCACACCCTTATATGTGAGATCAGTATAAGACATAGGGTGAAATAGACTTAACATCCAGACCCACATTTCGTGCTGTACTCCAGATGAAGGACACACAGGAGAAAGGTGTCTCTGTCTACAGCATCAGGCCCATCTTTCTTCATTTTAGATGCATGTAAGTCCCTGCCAAATTTTTTCCAAACATATCTCCTATTGATTTCCTTTAGAATCTCAGGTGGTTTTGAGTCCTGTTAAAATACCTAAATACTTTACTGACTTGCTCCCACATCACAGTGAGTATACCCAGAACCCCAATACAGAAAAACAGCTGCTTCTAAACTAGTAACATTAACACCCACTCTATTACTCTCCCTAGACCATCACTCAAAATATGATTCTGCCCACTCCATGAAACAAATGTGATTCCCTGTTATTGAATCTAACTAGCTAAATATACTCTGTTTAAGAGTTATCTTGTAGATAAGCTCAGTAACTGCCTGTCTTGGACAAACAGAGAATTGCGGCTACAGTTTTAGCTCACTAACGAATCAGCATTTCCTCTAACAGTTTCCTAGACACAGTGCGGTCCAATTTGACAGAGCTCATTAGTTTTCAACTCTTGAGGAAAACAAAGTGTTGCTATAAAAAATTTTCTTGAAAAGACCAAATAAAAATTCAATTTGCATGTACCTCTGTGTGTTGGAACTGCTAAGAAGACTTCTTGCCTTAAAGAAAAATGCCACATTTTAAGAATTACTTTAAAATATTGCATTTTAAAATGGATAGAAACAATGTAGCAAATATATAGCACCATATAAAAATGATCAATTCTGACTTGTAATATTGAGCTCAGTTGTGGTTGACTCACTCTCAAGAAAGATAAAGCAGAGATTGATGAATTTCAGAGTAGAGATAGAGGTAAAGTGGGATTTATATTGGACTAGAGATTAACCCAGACAGAACAAGAGTAACAGGAGACTTGATGGAGGTATACAAAATTGCTACTTCCATAGTAATAAACTGATCAATCTCTCCTTTTATTAAACTTGTCCCATCATATAACAACATAGGATTGCAAATTAAAAGGCAATAAATTCCAATTAGAACAAGAAGTATTTACTTATGAGAGACATAGCACTGTGCAAGGTCATTAAGTGGAATACTATGGATAGAGTTGAAAAAGAAGGCTAATGTTACAACCATTAATACATTTTGTAGACATGAAAGTAATCATAAATTAGTATTAAACCTTATGTCATGGGCTATATAGAGAATGCAGTTTTTCCTTACGTAGTTCTACTTGTCTACTGCCTTGGTTCTCTGACAAGGATTTTACCTCCCTCCATAGCATCTACTGTCAGCTACTGCCAGCTTATTCTTTATAGATTTTAATTCTGTTTCACTGCCTACTGGTTGTAATTATCTCAGATGCATGAAAATAACATTTTATCAACTGCTTTTTATCCTTTTCCATTTGGCAAACATTGGGTTCTTGTGTGTGTTTTGAGCCAAACTGAAATCAACACATCTGTTTCAGTTTAATATCTACAGTTTATATAACAAGACCTATGCAGTAATATGCTCTTTACGGTGGTGTTTCCTAACCAGTGAAATCAGGCCAAAACACCTATGGCACTTTAGAATTTTACTGATTATGGGAAATCAAGGCCTTGATAATATATCTCTGCTAAAAGATACCTTTAGTCATGCCAAACAACCTCTTTGTTTCTTCCAGCATTATCAATTGCTCAGGAAATAGTGTGCTTAGTTAATTATTGCTTTGGAGTCAGCAGATGGGGTACAAATAATCTCAGTTCAAGAGTCGCAGAAGTAATGGGAAATGTTTTCTTTTACAAATTCCCAGTGATGAAGTATGCAACTTAAATAAGAAAGATTGGGTACTGCTTTTGGCATCTTGTGACACCATGAATAACTGCCACTGAAACCAAGAATCCTTCAAGTGACATCCATTTGCAAACCTGCCTGAAGACACATGGGTTGAATTGGCTTTGAAGAGATGCAACAAAGCACAAAATTCCAGTCTGCTTTCAAATAATCAGCCCACAGTGATAAGAGTATTTGGATCCAAATACAAATTGTCATCAGTTTTTAGATGTTTCATCACTGGCTTGAAGTTAAACCCATACCACAATAAATAAAAAAAAGCAAAACTAGTAAGATTTAGACTCATGGCAGCTTTGCTCAGATATAGTATCCTTATATCAGAACCCCAACGGCATCCACAATTCTTGTCCTGATGAAGCCTGCCACTATCACCAGCCTGATCCTGTTCGGACCCTGTGGGACACTGCCTCACTGATGGGCACCCTGTCTCTGTGAAGGTCACTTTTGATTCCTGACTTGTCCTTCCTCTTGAAGGGAACGTGTTCCCGCTGCTCCCTGACACAGACATGTCTTTCTAAAAATTTAAACGTGGAGTTTATTACAACAGTGGTTTTCACTCGAGTGAAAATTTCTCTAACCCTCAGTTCTGTGTGTTTACTTTGAGCCCAAACACCCACCTGACATCTTCCAGTGTGGTTTTCCTCTGTGGACCAGTTTGTGCTATTCTGAGTAGTGGTACCCACTAGAACAGAAAGCACTTACGACAGTGGTCAATTGAAAAACAGTCCTGCAGTAAATTTCCAAAGACAATCCAAAAGTACAGATGTTTTCCACAACCAACCCAAAATGACTTTTTCTGAAAATCCTTTTCAGCTGGTTCCTGAGACTATGATAGGCAGCACAGACAACAAAGTGAGAACCCCTTCACTTACAATAGATTCTTCTCCCTTCCCTGCAGCTCCAGAGGAGTTTAAGTTGTTTCGCCGTCAAACTATTAATTGTATAAAAATATAACTTCTACTCTTTCTGCTCAACCTGTCTCACTGTTAAGAAAAAAACTTCAAAACTCATTGGTTGTTAAGAAAATACAGAAGAGAAAGGGTTTATTCCACAGCTTAGCAAGAGGAGATTTCAATCTAACAGCCCTGGCTTTTGGACTATTCTTCAATAATAGTTTATGATATCTATCAAGTAACTGTTTTAATGCAGAATATACAAATAATATTTGAAAATAGGACCAGTTTTCTCCTTGTGTCTCTTACAACTCAGATCAAAAATCCTCTTCTAATTATACATTCAATGGATCACAAACCAGTTAATTTGCTTAGTGGCTTTAGCTCTTATTGGATTTCTTGGTCAGAGACGTGTTAATCTATCATTGTGGTCACGCCACAAAGATGGTTCAGCTATAACTTAAGGAGTTTCATAGCAATGGTAAGGTATCTACATTTACTTCATGATAATTATACCCTCTGGGCCTGCTCAAAGGCCAAAGGCTCCCTCACTAAGACTTAAGGTCTTTACATTTATCAGGCTCAGATTAAACTCTCAGTTGTCCACATAAATGATAAAGAATAATTCTGATTTTAGTTGTGGAATGTGTAAAGAGAAAACTTAAAACCACTATCTCTCTAAATTCCCAGAGGTGGAGTTCTAGACTCAGTTGTAACTCAGAGGTCATTCTTTACTCAGATGTTATGTGCTATGTTCAGTCTGCATAACTTCAGCTGTACCTTTTCCAGTACTGTATTAGGAGTTTCAAGTTCAAAGGATTCTGAGTCAATGGGATGTTGCCTTCTATTTCACCACAACACTTTGGAAAACTCATCCTTTCATATCCAATATGAAGATGGCATTTTTCCATAATCCACTTCCAAAGCAATGGATTTCCAGAGGTAAAGCTATGAACTATAGCAAATTTTGGAGCTATTTAATACTGTCTCTGTACAGTACAGAAACCTACATTTCCCCCTTTTACCACGTTTCTCATTCTCTACTGAAGCAGCCAGTACTGTTCTCATGCTTTAGAACTGTGAGAGGTAAAATTGAGCAATAAATCCTCACATGCTGATATCTTATGTTTTAGCAGAGGAACAATTTATATTGAATAATAAGCAAAACAATTTTCAGTTGGATGACTGACAAAAGAAATCATTGTTCATTCTTGCACAATGAACCATGAAAACCAAGTCGAGGTAAGAATGAAAATAGAGTTGGTAATTTCATGCTGCAGGCAAAGCACTGGGGACTTGGAAACTATCTGAGCTCATTGTCACTAGATTTCATTGAAACTCAAGAGGTTGCTCTCGTGGGGAGTTTATCTGTACATTTTTTCTTGATTTGAGTCCATAGAGTTTCAACTTTACCCTTTTCAGTCTCACTAGGAGCTTCAGATCCAAATGATTTCAAAACCTTGGAACAAACTTCACTTGAAATCATTCTTCTCATGGAACTCACCTAGAATTAGGAGGTTTTTTCCACCCAAAATCATGAAGAAAACCATACGGAAAACTGATCTTAAAGGGTACAATATGTTTGAAATGAGGCATGTCTTAACCATCATATATTAATCTAGTTTTATTTCTATAGAAGATAAGTGTGGGAACTGGGCAACTAGCAAGATGTCTTTTGTACTTCATATAGTTAGTACTTCTGACAAAACAATTCTCATTTAAAACAGGATATGAATCAGAAGCCCCTACGCACTTGTATGACGCTACCTAAGTCCTAGAGGTTGCTCATCGGAAAGATGAAATTGTGATCGATACTCTTTGAGGTTCTACATAAATCATTGATACCTAAGTTCTAGTCAAGTAATGGCAAGGGAAAAGTGTCAATTTGCTGATCAGGAGGACTTGTAAAAGTACATTACCTGTTGGAGCTACCAAAAAGGACAGTAAGAACAAGTCACCCTTATTCCACTGTTATATAAAAATGCATGGTGACAGACATCTTGAATGCTGTGTTCCATGTTGGGGCCCCTGTCAAAATACAAGAACTGGAAAATTTCAAGAGAGAAAAATGTGGGAGATCAAATGTGTGGAATAGCTTTTGTACAAGGAATAGATAGACTAAGACTTTTCAGCTTGAAAAAAAGGATGCCCAAGGAAGGATGTGACAGAAGCCTATAAAATCAACAGTGTAACAGGGTGAATAGGAACTGATTGTAGCTTGTTCTTCCCTCAATGCAAGAACACTTGCTAGTATAAACAACACAAACAATTCAATGAAATCCCAGTTCAACTATCTACCTTAATATTCCACAGCACCAATATTTCTCTTCAAAGGTACACAATTGTCTGAAAATCTACCCAGTAAGTTCAGCTACACAAATGTTGTCAGATCATCTCTGAACCTTAGGACAGCTTGAATTAGGTGAACGCCCACATCATGGAAGTGGAAAATGCATACAATTAATTTGGAATGGGGTTCAGATTCAGTTCTCATTTATGGCGTTATTTGTGTGCATTTCCTACTTCCGTGGTGTTTCTGCAGTGTGAAAATGTAAATGGTTTTCCAGACCACAGAAAAACTGGGTGTTTTCCAACATCTCTTTTGATGGACCTCATACCTATCAGGACCTTCTGGTAAAATTGGGTACTAAATTAAAAACAAGCATTTTAGGAAGATTTTTGTGTTGACTTGGGATCTGAAATTGATTCTTGGGAAATCTACCCTTGTCCTCTGCTGCTCATCAGTGGAATGCTGTCCTGCTGATACCGTCTGATGACAATTAATATGCATCCCTGTATATTCAGCCAAAGACTCTGGTGTCTACTCTATTACCAATACCATGAAAAATATTATGCTGACAACCTCTGCAGTGAAGCCATGTTAATCAAGATACAGCACAGTTAACAGCACATAGCAAAGATACGTCTGGAGGTGATACAACTGCAACAGATATGTCTGGTTAGAATTAGGGAACATCAAATGAAAAGCTATGGTGGTATGTTGAAAATTAATGAAATGAGACATTCTTCTCTAAAAGAACAGTTAAATCATTTCTTGACACAGCACATCATGGATGCCAAAATGGCTTCCCAAACATATTTAATAGAGTAATAAACGGACAAGACATCGCTACTTGTTAAGAACAGAGAAAAATTTCCATGATTAGGGAAATACATGAACTACAGATCGCTAGAAGTTTATTAACTATTACCTTAACTATGACTTCATTAACTAAAGTATTGCCCATCACTTACTCAAAAGTATTACCCATTTTTGGCCACCTTCAGATAGCAGCTTAGGTGGTTTTATGGTTCAACCCACTGTGGCTATTCTTATGCTCTGCCTTGATATCTTCAGCATTAATTTGTGTTTTCATGTGCAGATGTGTCCTCTGCTTCCATCTTTTCTCATCAGTAATTTGTTAACAGAAAAACTGACAAGTGAGTAGCTACTTTCTTGTTGAAAACTGTAACAGATTATGTCTCACACTGTCCCAGTATTATTTCCAAATTAGAGCACTTCCAGAACACAACTGGAATTCCTTGCTTTGCAATGACTCTGAAATCTCTTTGCACACTTGGTCATTACACACAGCTAATCCCCACAAGTAGACTGCCTTACCTATCTAAGCTTTTGTGATGCTGTGGTTTGTCTTGGCCAATATGCTAACAGTAACATTATTAATAATTCCTATTGTCATTTCTATTGTCTAAAGTTTGTGTGGTCCTCAGGCCTCCATGAATATGCTCTAAAATCTGCTCTTTTATTCATCCCATGACACTTTTACGAAGGTTCTGGCTCCCTGCCTGTAATCTTATAGTATTTCCTGTGTTAGCCAAGTAGCTTCATTTTGTTTCATCATCTCTCTGGTGGCCCATGACCCCACAACTGTGCAGGGATAGCAGTTACCTGTCTCTGTTTCCCTGGGAACAAGGGAGTGCTACTGCAGCATCACTATTTTACCTGGACACAGGGAATCCCTGGGATCACATCTTGCTGCAAGCCCATGCCAAGCTGAACAGCAGAGGTTCGTGCAAGCAAGGTTTAGAAGTTTTGAACACTGTGCTGAAAATAGCTTGCAGGTTTGGGTTACATTTACAATATTATGTGAAAATTGTATATGCTAGAAATGTTGCTGGGCTACAAGGAGGAAAATGAAGAGCAAAGGTGGATAAGCAAACCAATAATATCAACACAAAGAAATATCTCTCCAAGCAAGTTCAGAAATTCTTGTAAAAATTGTAGCATCCTGCTTCCATGGTAAACTGAAAGGCTGGCCTCCATATTGGTTTTGACAAACAATCTTCTCTGGTATCTGCCTTCCATTAATTCCTGTCAGGTGGAAGGTTAGTGGAATGACTCATTTCAGCACATTGTATTCATCTCCTAAGAATCAGCTGCTATATCTTATTCTATGCAGTTTGTCAAAATGTGATGATTCATTGCACTAGGTCTATATGTCAATATCTGTATTTGAATAATACAAAGATAAACTTTCAGGCCAGTACTGCTGGCTTACTGTTATATGTATTTATTATTTGCATTAGTCTGGGTCATCATATTTATGGACAAAAGTAGACTCCAGTTATGGTGCAAATACAGAATAAAATAAGATCCCGCTAAGAACTGTTTCAGGATACAGGAATTACTGGAACTGGCAGTAATCTAAAAGGACAAAGTTTACCAGTGGCCCACCAATGGATATTTAGGACGGGAGGGAAGCAGGACTTTAAAAAGCACTTTGAAGGGAAACTGTGAAGTATTTGGCATGGTGAGGTGGCAAATGCTGTCTTGCAACTGGAGACAACAGGAGAGAGTCATCGTTCTTAAACTGTAAAGCATGTCATTGCTACAAAAGCCCTTAGACTTTAATTAGAAAAAAAAAAATCTGTATTTTTCATACCATTCATTTTGTATGTTAGCTTGGAGAACTTTCTCTCCACCAATAACAGCCTGGCCAAACCACGTTGCCATGTCACTGTTAGCGACTGCTGTGGGGAAAGGCCATTTATGTCCTCTGTGGCAATGACTTAACAATGTCTTGATAATCCTGCACCACCTGATGCAATCAGCCTGCTTTCCACACATGGCAAACCAAGCTTGAACTGTGAAATTGCATCCTATAAAATTGTAGATGTCCCTGCAGAATAACACTTCATTGAAAGTTTGCAGGTATTTTTTGCTGACTTGGAGAGTATTTGTATATTTTCCCCTCTAGAACAGTTTTCATACAGTTATTTTTTCCCCCTCAAAGTACACTTTAGAAAGTATAAATGGTAATTATGTAAAACATGTGAGGTTAGTGCTGAGTCCCTCATTTTGGTAACTCTCTGCAGAAAGGCAGTGTAGCAGAGATCTAGGTGGATCTTGAAAACAAAACAGAGCACCTCTCCCCAGAATCGGTTTCACTAAAGACATCCCACATGCAAATTAAATGAGTTCATTAATTTCTCCTAGTACTTCCATTTGCTACGAAGCATTAAGCTATGAAAGATGAGTAAGTAAATCTAACACATGTTTGTGGCTAAAAGTGGAAGCTCCAGCCACTTCACAGAACCACACAATTGTGGAATGGGTCAGGATGCAAGGTACCACTGGAGGTTATCTGGTCCAACCTCCTTGCTCAAGCAGAGGCATCCTAGAGCACATGGATTGGATGCCAAATTGGCACAGGATTGCATCCAGATGGTTCTTGAATATCTCCATTGAGGGAAACTCCACAACCTCTCTGAGCAATCTGTTCCCAATTGGTCACCTACACAATAAAGTTCTTCCTCATGTTCAGGTGAAAATCCCTGTGTTCCTGTTTCTGTCTGTTTCCCCTTGTCTTACTGCTCAGCACCACTGATAAAAGCCTGCCTCCATCCTCTTGACACCCTCCCTTCAGATATACATCTTCCATACATTCATCCATTCATATCATCCACACATTTCTGCTCCAGCATCAGCTCTGGTGTTCGTCAGACTCCTATGTAAAACAGCTCTCTAATGTGGCAAAAAACTTCTTGGTTAATAAATTGAATTGTCCCAAAAGAGGGTCTGGTGAGTGTCAGAGCCAAATCAGAAGCAAGTGAGAAGTCTGGGAGCGGAAGAGATGGGACCTCCCTATTCCAGCAGAGGTAATCTGAAAGTAGGGGGTAAGGAGCAAGAAAGTCTTTTCAAAGGACCTTTCCAGTGGGTTGTGAATATTTAGAGCAGCTCATCTCATGCAATTTTACCTCAAGATCAACACACGCAGTGTTCTTCCTCTCAAGGCATAGATGGTATTATCTTCTTTAACTCAAATTTCCCTGCCTTTAACTTCTGCTTGGAAAAAAACTATTAAGAAATCCTTCTTCTTGATCAACATAACAGGTTTGCCATGCAGTCATCTAGCTTCCATGAGGTGAGACAGATCTCATAGCCAGGCCAGGCAAACTCACTATTGTAATCAATAGTTTTATGTGACATAGTTTTGTCACTTTTGATACTGGAGTTCTTCCACTTTCAAGAATACATCATCCTTTTAAAAAAAGAAGGGGTCATCAGGCCTAGCAGGATATATAGAAAAATTACACTCTTTCAGGTATGTTTTATGTTACTCTTGATAGATGCTGAACTAAAAGCTTTCATCTGGAATTATTATGTAGAGCAGTCCTGATCTTGCAGTTATTCCTTGTAGTCTGTTCAGCTTTTAGCAATCCCAAACCAAAATGGAATATGATTATCTCATCCTACTCTTCCAATACTTTTACAGAAGTACTGAGGATTCCAGCACAGAAGCATGGGGTTTTGAAGGCATGGTGCAAAGCAGAAACAGCAGCGGAAATAATGACAGTCAGAAGTGTTGTAAGCTGCTCTAACACTATGCCCATTTCTTTATTTTTGAGCCATAATCTGAGGCTTGGCTAATGTCTGCCGGGAAGCTTCAGTTTCTGACAGCTGGAGTGATGCTGAGAAATACAGCGAAGAAAGCCACTCATCCAGTGGCAAAGTATTCACATATACAAAAGTGTTATTGAAGCTAATGAAGCTGCTATAGTTTTCAACAAGTTACAGCTTGGGGGTCTCAGTCTGCAAGATCTCCATGACATACTCTCCTGGCACCTTCCGAAAAGGTTTTGACAGCAGATACCACAGTTCTGTGTAGCACTGGATCTCATTTTTGAAACAGCCTGGGCTGCAGGGAAAGACCTCTCTCCTCCCCTGTATGTACCCCAATATCACCTATACAGTATTTTGTCTATGGATTTTCAGAGGATGGGGAGCTAATAATGCTGTTTCAAATGTCACCTGATTTGTTACCCTTGTTTTTATTCTCTCATTCCCCAAAGTAATTCAGTTACCAGGGAAGTAACTGAAGTTACAGAAATTAAAATACTTACAAACAACAGTTCTTCTTACAGTTGGAACAGGTTCTACCTGTGTTAAAACTGAGATGGAATCAATACTCTTGTTGCCTAAAGGAGATGTTAAAATCCTGTCCCTAGGATGCAAACCATCAGAGTACATCTCTGGGGTAAAAGGTAAAGACATCTACTCTTCTCTGGAAATTTGCTCATATTGCCTTTCTTATTAGCCCCGTTGGGGTGAGCTGACTATAATATCTATCCAACTTTGTACCAACTTTATCTAAATCTGGAAATTTTGCAGCAGTGACAATGAAGAGTGAACATGGAGCCCCAGAAATCTTTGCCCTACATAAATTTTGGAACTTGGAAATTTACTTGGAAGTAAATGTCCAGGCATGAGGAAATACTCCCTCCCTGTAGTGTTTGCCATAACCTAATTCTCTGAAATACAGAGGAGCAAGCAGAGAACTTCCAGGATTTTCTGGACTTAAAGTCATAAATAAAACAGACTGCATGTATTTGGCAGGAAGCCTCCTTTACAGGGATAAAATTAATCTCCACACAGAGCATCAACATCAGCCTGAGCAACACTGATGTACCAGTTGAATCCTATTTCAAGAGTTTTGTTAGGACTTCAGAGGGTTTTGTTTTGGCCTCTTTGAGTTGGAGAGATTTTCATTCTCAGTGATTTCTTTTCTTGCTGAGGTTAATTAGATCCAAGCTCTGGTTTGTTTTGTTTTTCTGAGTTGAAAGGTAATTTTCACTTCTTTTCATCTCATTGTAATGTTAAGGTATTCATCTGAAATTTGAATTGTAAAGAAAACCATGAAAAATCATGGGACTTGTAACAGTTTTATGTGTTTTGGCAATACTGAGAACAGATTGCTGCCAATAAACGGTTTGAGATAAATAGGAATTAATTGGAGTCATGTGGGTTTAAGCTGATGTTGAGGGGAAAAAAAGGACAGATATTAAACACAATTCAGACAGATATTCTACATCAAAAGGTGCTTCAAATGTGGAATTTGCCACATGTTCCATGTATGTCAATATGTTTCATCATGATCTACAGCACAAATAGTTAATGGTGTGGACCAACAAAAGAAAGAGATTCTGCATGCTTGAGGAGATCAGTGGCACTACAGTGAGCAAATTTGCTGAGAATAAAGCAGAAATTATGTTTATAGAGTGTCACTACCTGAATGGGCTGCTTGCTATACTACTCTACTATACTAACCAAGTAAAGTGACAATCTCTACAACAAAGGTTAGAGTCTTGTTCAGACTCTTGAGGTCTGAAAGGATTACTGTCTGATAGCTGAGGGTGAGTAAGTGTCTAGGTGGCTTCAACCTTTAGGTCTGTACAGGCCTCTAAAAGCCTACATAACTTCCAGCCACTAGACCTGCCTCTTATTGATACCAGCAATCCTAAAAAAAATTCTTAAAACATTATAATTGAAGCACAGATAAACAATAAAGTTATGGCTGTGCAAGTTACCTCCCACCATCTGAGCAGTGGTATGCATGGTCAGCTCCTTATCTAAGGAGCTAAGGAATTTATTACTTCACAGATGAGCAGACTCAGAGCACATGCCTAAATTCTACCAACAGCACAGTTAAATTGACATCTGACAAGTTGTTAAGCTACCATAGCAAATTCATACGTGTGACCTTTGATTTTCACTAATGCTAGTGTAGAGAGCTATGATTTTGTCAAACACGCTGATATGTTGGTATGAGTGGGACCTAGCCTTAAAGAGAAAGACTTTCTTCCTAAAAGTCTTTCATCAAGTGGATGCACACTTGGGACTTGTGAATAAAATTTCATACTAAGACAAATTTCAAACTTTTCCAGAACTGGAAAAAGGAAGAGGGGAAGAGATCACTGTTACTTCAACTTATATCTTATTTATTAAAGTCAAGATTACAACCAGTTTGCAGCTAAGCCTTCTTACCAAATAAATACCAGATTGCATTTGCAGGGCTTCAAAAACAATGATTAGTTCACATGCAGAAAGCATGCATTATTAACACCTACAGGAGCAGAGTTCATTCCCTAGTTCAGTCAAAAGAACAGCTTCCGTCAATGCAGTATTCATTTTTAAAAGGGAATGCAAGAAAACACTGTTTGGAGATCAAGAGGAAAAACATGTAATAGATATGCTACTGTATATTTCTTCATTGTGTTATTGAATGTTTATTTTTAAATGTGATTGGTGTTGAATCTTCCTGGAACATTTTAACTGAATAAAGCTGCCTGGTCTCATAACAGAATTTCTTTTAGACAAAGACAACAATAATTAACAATTAGGACAGGAGATTTGACTTGACAACTTCTTCCCCACAGCAAAATCTATTACTAATAATGTTAGGCAGCAATAATTTACAATCTTTTATTTGTACCACAGTGCCATAGTGTTCCAGCAGAGAGGACACTATTTCCAACACAAATGTCTTTAAAATACTGGAAAGGCGAATTCAAGGCAGTGTTCAAAACTGTTTGCATTCCACCTAAGACTGTCAATCTGATATTTTCCAAAGAGAAAACTGGTCCAAATTTTGGATAAGGGTGTGTGAGTGGGTGGGTGGGTGTGGGTGTGGGTGTGGGTGTGGGTGTGGATACGAGTGTGTGTAAAAGACAATTTAACCTTGTCTTCAAAGGAAGAAAATTTAAAAGAAGCCTTCAGTTTTGCCCGCACCAGGTACATTGCTAGAATATGACGGTTGATAGATTCTCTCTTTTTTTCTGGGTGTATAGAAGGCAGCAGCATAAAAGGTGGTGAGCTAGTTAAGCTACACTACTTAGAGTTTATAGTTCAAACTGCCTACCCTGTTTAAAGACCCACTTTCATTTTCTTTGTGAAATTCTGGAAAGTGTATGCTAGGTTGAATCAAACAACATTGACTTTAACTCTGCATAATGACAAAGCCATGGTGTCATTAAAAGCCAGTGTGATTGTAAATGTAATAATGGCTTGGGAAAAGAAGAATTCTGCTCTGTGGACTAGTAATTGGTGAACCCACACAACAGTGAATTGCATTGAAGATAAGGCAAACAGTTTTAAAGGAAGAAAAGGATAAATCTGTAAAACCATCTAACTGTCCACACAAAGCTAATTCTAAATCCCACTCAGCTGCTGCTTAACCTCAGAGATGCTTCATCCTGGAGACGTGCTTCACAGAGGTATCTAAACTAGTTCCTAATACCTAGGTGATTAAGGAATTGTCTCTGGAGGAGAGCAACAAGGCTATAAGCCTCATCAGAGGAGGTTTCCTGCTAGCAGCTCATGCTGATGACAGTATTCTGAAAGGGGAAAGAAATTGACATCAGTCTTCTTAAGGAAGAAACAGAGACACACCTGGATGTCCTGCATCCTAGGGAAGTATTATACTCACTGGAGCATTAGACCAAGACAAAACCTTTCCCACGCCTTACATTCCATCAGTTTGGGCACACAGCTCTCAGCAAACCCATTCGGAAGGCCTAAGTACCACTTTCTCCGAAGGTGCAGCAGGGGGTGTAGCACTCTCCTAAGCTTTTCCTCAGAGCTATATTTAACAGGTCAGACCTTTAGCCTGTTTGAACCCTGTCCATAGCCAGGCCTATAGGGGCCATTCATGGCATGAAGGCACAGCCTGGGCTGCAGCATCACAGTGAGGTCACAGTGCCTTCCAGATGATGCCTAAGTCATTTTGTGAATCTAACTTGAAGTCCACAAATCGGCAGAAGAAGAATGTGAAGAAATTAAATAAAAAGATGTAAAATAGCAAAGAGAAACTGGTAACGAGAAAGGCTATATCAAGGTCATTTCTCCATTTAAAAATCGTAATTTGAACATGAGTTTTGTAGCATGGAAGAGTTTACAGGCAGATAAGTTTTATTATTTTTGCTCTGCTTTCTTAGTTTAAAATGGGTACAATTGAAAAAGAAAGGAGGAATCACAGTGACAAGCTGAAGACAAAACAAAGTAATTCTTCATTTTGGATAGACAAAAATGAATAAGAGGTAGGTGTCATTTTAAATAAAGGAGCATGGAACAAGCAATATGCAAGCAGAACAATCAGGTTTGCAAAACTCTAGGTATTAACAAAGAACAGCAAATGTCTTAGCCATAGAAAAACACGGTTCTGGAACAATTGATCTCATCCATCCCACAGTCAGCTGCAGTTTAAAATTCTCTATTTCAATGAAACCTCCCAACCTCCTCTTTCAGTAGGAAAGTGGCTTCTCCTCTGCATGCAGCCACACAGCTTCTTAAACTATTTAAAATACATCTCATTATGAACTTGTCCTTGATGCATGGCCTCTCAGCAATATCTCTCCAACAGATATTGCACACCAGTTTGCTTCTCCCAGCTGAGAGATGGTCTGGGACCTTGGGTAGACCACTTCCCCTCTTCGTCTGTCATCTGTAAAATGGAGATTATGACTGTCTTCCTGTTGAATAGACAAGGCAAGAGTAGTGATGTTATTATTCAAACCAATTATCACAGCGATTCCTTGCCACACTGTTTGCCTTCTGAACCTTCCTTCAAATATTTAAACTCCTCTGGATTGCTCAGTTTGAAATCTTAAACAAACCATAGGAATAAATCTACTTGTACATACACTGTAAGAAGGACATTCCCATTATCCCAAAGTTTTATTATTGCACCTCAAGGAGTGACACCATTTCCTGCATCGGTGCATGGAAGTGATGGACTTTGTTCACTGAAGGCACACATTTTTAACTTGTTTTTTCTAGTCTGATGAGATGATAGGCAACAAAATAATGGAAATGGTTTATAGATGTGGTTGTATATGAGCATCCATAACTGAGGGGCATGTATCACTTTGTCTCTTCTGGTATCATTAATGCAGAACAGCATTTTGCAGAGACAGGCCTAAGCATATGATATTGTTTCCCAGAGGAAGCTCAAAGCTTGTTAACTGAAATCCAGAGAAACCCGAAAAAAAACCCTATTAGATACTGACACACCAACAATAGACTGGAGTAAATCTTCTTTGTGACAGGTTCCTTACAGCTGTGGATGACAGTGCCATAGAGGCAGAGAGTGAGCTATTGTCATGTAAGCTACTTAGCTGAGCTAAACTGCAGAGCAGGACACAGGCTCAGATGAATCTGGGGACTGAAAAGTGTAAAGACTCTTCATATGAAATGGGAATATGAGCCACACAAGCCAATGTCGGTAGGGGGTCTCTCTCTGGGGACAAGGCTTGAACCAGATAGATTAAATCAACTGAAAGCTATGACTACAATCTACATTCCCTGTTTTGTATTGCTCTGTGGTACTAGTAACAGTAGCACACAGAGACTTTACACAAAAACAATCCTTTCTTTTGCTGCGGCTTGTCTACACAGAGAAATTCAGTAGTATCTTTATATCAGCATAACTCCCCATGTGGACACTCTTCCTTCAGAATAATTCCAGGATAATTGCAATTATGCTGTATAATTATGCTGCATAATTATAACAGTGAGTTTCTCGGTGTAAACAAGCCCTTATTCTTCAGCTGAATCTACTTGAACCTTCAGAATTATGTTGCTGCCTTTGCTGTTTACAGCCTTCTCAAACTTGTCAGTTTTATGCTATGCATTCCCAACCCACTAGCTGTTGTTTATCCAAAGTAAACATATTTGATTGCTCTATTTTGTTCTCAGATCAGTCCCTCCAGCCTCATACCCTTATCTGACATACTGAGCATCACAGTATTTGGTAGGTCTCTCTTAACTTCAGAAGCAGGACTCCTGAAGCATAGCACATGTGCCCAGATGCCTTTAAGTGGCTGTAAATCTGATTTGTAGGACCTATAGAAGGAATTTCCTTCTTATTGTTGAGGAAGAAGAAATCCAATTCGTCCACACAAGCGGCAGATAAATTCTTCTTACAATTTCTCAAGGGTCTAACCATCATCTTCACTCACCCAGCTCTGCTGCAGTTAGCTGAGGAAACAGAGGCCACATCAAATGAGGTGTTTTAACCTTGTGAGCTGCACTGGAAGATAAAAGCATCCATCACTGCCCACACTAGCATTCTTGTCCTCATCAGCAAACACCAGCTTCTTGGCTTGGGTGGCAGTGCAAAGTCACCAGTATTTTCAGTCTTGTTTTCTTAGCAGTGGGAGAAGCAAGGTACGATGTTAGCCAGGTCACCAGTACAGCATTTAGGGAATGCTTCTCTATCACCTTGTTTGGAATTGTGGCACGACATTGAATAACTCTTCACTGATATTAACCATTTCCTCTAATTAGCCTGCAAATTATTTACTATACAGGATATTCATACCAAATTTACCTCCTGTTCCTAAAACAGATTGTCGATGATATCTCTAATACCAACGGTACTGACATTAATAATAACAAATAGAGCTAATAAACTGTTATTTATCATTTGCTTGGCCTTGACATTTTAAAGCACTTCTGGAGCACTTCTTGTGATCCCTGGCACTCCAGTAGCTGCAGGGATGGCCTGTTCACCAGCCAGAGACATACAGGTTCCCCCTGGACTGGAGTGCAACAAGCTGGTAGGTGCACATCAAAGCTACTCCAGAGCTGAAGGCAAGAAGCATAGAAAATTATTCAGTTTTGCTAATGGCAGAAGTTTAGGACCTTAATAACTGATAAGGAGTAGACCATGAAGTTATTTGTATTTCAACTTCAAACTCTTGCTCAGTTTCATTTTGCATTCAGAAATGTACTGCTGAACTACTTTTTTTCTCCCCTCCAGCCACTTTGTTTTCCATCCAAGTAGAGGAAAACTTATTTCTTCTCTTGATTACAGGGAGCGTGCTAAAGCTGCTTTTTGCTGGTGCAGTCAGAGGTTGAACTGTGTCAGTTGGGAAAGAGCATGATAGGGCAAGTCACAAGGGAGTTCTGCTGTGTCCCTAATTAGCTGAGCTACCCAAATAATGTAGAAGGTCATCAGAAGCCGTTTTCACTCTGTTTCTCAGATAGGGAGAGAGGCTGTGTTCATCTGAGTACTCTGATCTCATTTTAAAGAAAACAGAAGGAAAGGAAGATTTTTATCCATTCTGATAATTTATCACATGCAGCAGTGCAGCTGTTTATATCAGAAGGCGGAAGTGGAAGAAAAGCCTTTGTTTCTCTTTGGCAAAATTTCCATGACACTCTCAGTAGAAGAGAACTATTTTATTCTGTAGGGTGCAACCCTCATATGGGAACACAACAGCAACAAACAAAAAGGGTAGCTGATTATTTGGCAGCAGGTTAGCATTCTTGATTCAGTTATTTAACTTTAGCATTCCTCTAGCTTTTTCCAGTGGCAGGAATAAAATTCAGAAATTATAGAAACTCCTACTCTCCCTTTGTTAAGGGAGAGCACAGGTCATATAGACATTTTACAGTCTTAAGTATTTGAACTATGTGTAAAAAGTATTAGTATCCTCTTGTATTCAAATGCCTACTCTTGGAATTGATGTGGATGCAAAGACCATTCATATTGCTGTTGCTGAACTGAGCTATCTCTGTGCTTGGAGCTGTACAGTAGAAAACAGGTAACTCTGGATCAAAGCCGGAGCAGGTGGACAACGCTGTGATTCACAAGGTGCTTGGGCTGGTTTTGTCCCTCGGATGTGATTGCAGAGCAGCCACTGCAGGCACAACATAGTCAGGGAACAGGCAGCATTTACACAGGGGAACCAAAGAAAGATGGCTTTTTAGACATGGTAAAACAGAGCAGAAAGAAACAGAGAAAAAAAATAATGGAAAGGGCTCTTTCCACCGAACATGCTTGTAGATTTCAATTGGTGAGAATATAGTTCAGGCAATAACACACATATCTTTTATGTAAAAAAATACTTGAATTTTTCAAAGGTTCAGGTTAGGATAATACAGCAAGCATAGCCAGAAACCCATTTTTGCCTTAACAAGCAGCTATGTACCACATTCAGAGGAGTTCACTAAGAACTTCACTTCTAATTGAACTCGGTAAAGGAGCTTTGTCCAATTAGCCTCAAGAGTCTGTTAACACAAAAATCCACTAATATTAGGAAAATTACATACATGAAAAGCTAGCTGTGATCATGTCACCAACTTCTTCATGAACTGAGTTGTGTTGGGGAAATAAGATAATAAAAACTTGACAAGTGGGACTAAATAATTAAATTTTAAATAAAGTATAATTTTCAGTTGTGTTGTAACCCTAATAGTTGAAGGAAAACATTGAGAAGCAGGAAAGCACATGTTAATATAGAAATTTAAGGATTATAACAGAAAGCACTAATACTGATTAGGATGATTATGATGATTATAACTTCCAGTATGTAACATCATAATGAAAATGATCCAGCCTAGTATGCTCTCAGAAGTTATACATTTAGTTAGGCACTAGAAAAAATCTTTTCATGCTCGGATGGTTTATGCAGGTACCGTAGAACTTATGAAGAAATAAGGAAATGAGTAAAGTAAGCTGATCACAATAACAATGTTCTAAGCAGAGAAAAGGTTTCCTCATTCAAAAAGATCCTGCAACTCTATCAAATAGGAACACAGGAAAGCAAAATATATACTGAGGGGAGAGGAAAATACACGGATATAAATCATTCAGAGGTAACACTGGGAAGCATGGTGACTTCAGTTGCAGTCAATATTGAGATTTATTGATCTGAGAGATAAATATTGACCAAGGTGATGCTAAAGCCAATATTTAACTTCAGGGACCGTAAATCTTAATAGCAACTGTAAAGAGTAGTCAGTATCATCTATGTTTGATATATATTTTATTGCCTTTTACAAGGATATAAAAGGTTTCTTAAAAGAGAAGCTGTTTCCTTCATTTCAAAAAGTCCTCACCTTGCCGGAGCAATCCAGATGTATATGTTTGTCTTTTCAAAGATCATCTAATGACCAATGTGTCCTCAAAAATGTAAGAATCATTTTCATGATGAATAAGTTGCCTATTAAGCAAAAAAAAAAACAACCGAAAAACAGCCAAGCTAAAAACAACCCCAAACAGTTGGCAGCACCTTTTGAGATTTAGGTTAGTTGAAAGCTATCGTACCTGAAACATCTTGCTAGATAAAGCTATTTAACAACTTAGGGGAAAATCAGCTATAAATTATGTAAGCTGTCTGCAATTCTCCCAAGGTTTCTTAATTTTTTACTGCTGCACCTCAACACACTGACTGGATCCATAAAATGTTCATGTACACAACAGTTTCTATTATATTTACATATTATTACAGTATACATACTACTGCGCTCTCTTGCATATTGTATTTTTCTGATTTTGTTATTAAAATTTCTATCATATCTGCTTCTGTGAAGCATTCTTTAACCCAGCATCTAGGATTCACAGTATTAAATAGAAAGATCTTTTTCTCACTTGCTGTCTCCTTCCTCTTTGCTTATGTTAAAGAGATGACACTGACAACCATACCTAAGGTAAATGCAAGGTAAAAAACACTCATGATGTAGCAACTGATAGTTTAGTTAACAATCTTGGAACATTCCTAACTGTCCCAGTGTTTTCTCCAATGTTCAGAGGAGATTTCTCTTATTACATTAAAAGACATTGCTTTTCAAAAGCCACCATATTTAACACTAACTTTTCTGACACATGAAAAAGCACATTTATAATAAAAGATTACTTGGACACTACTGCAGTGAATGAGTCCAATTCATCCTGAAAACCAAGTCTTTTAGACCAGTTTATATGATCTAACCCAGCACAAAGGAATGTTTTGACACAATTTTAGGTAATAAGGCTTCAATTTTATGAAAAGAAGGCTTCATGACATTAAGGAGCAAGACAGGTAACCTCAAATGGTTTATTCATGTCAACAGGGTCCAAAGAAGTAATTAGTTGTAATGTCCTTAGAGTCGGGGAAGAGACACCAATGGCATTGCCAAGCTTCTGTTACTCACTCCCCAGGGGTCTCCGCTCTCTAATTTTACATCTCAAGAGTCCTGACAGACTATGGCCTTCCTTTCAAAAAGTGTCAGTACATTACCAGGATGACTTACAGGGAGACTTTTCATGCCTGAGAAACAGTGGACATACTCAGGTATCCCTAAACCAATGCTGAGCTTGGTGCTTAGGCTTTAGCAGTGCCACATTTTAGACACTTGTTAGCAGGCACTTGTTAAGAGGCAGTAGATATTTGGCAGTTTTAGTCTGATCGTTTGCATGACTCATTAAACTTTTGACTGTCAGAAGAAAACAATCAGAGTTGTCTGGAGAGGGATTCCCTTGTCTGGCGGTTTCTCATTTCTTTCCTGGTCTTCAGAAATCTGCAGTTAAGTAATTGAGTTTTATTGATATCACTTCTCTTGTTTTAGGTTGTGGCAAGGCTAGAAGATATGGTAATTGGCTAACACAGTAAAAAACCATACCCACTTCCCCCATTACCAGTGCCAGGACTGAGCAAACACTGATACTGGAAGCACTCACAAAGTTTACACTTGCCTGAGGGAGTACCTTGCAAACCTTACTATAAGGGTGAGTCAAGTATGTTGCTCATTTTAAGTATCTGCAATTGTAAGCAGTGGTGATAATACTGGGAAGGAATGCATTTTAGAAAAGAGATGACTCTAGATATGATAACATTCTGAGATAACATTTTTAAGAGAAGCAAACTTGGGGGAGGGGGTCCTTTATCTGTTACATCACAGCAATCCGGCTTTTGAAATGTTCGGTAGGTAGCTGTATTTGCAAACTGTAACTTGTGATGACTCCAGTGACAAACGGAGAGAGAAATCATCCACACAACCCGGGAGGAAGGGGCGGGGGGAGGGAGGGGGTCACTCCATAGTTTGTGTTTCCACTACGTGTAGTCATCATCTGGCATTTGGCTTGGGTGTAATAACTTGGTGTCTCTTTGTTCCCTCATACAGGATGAAGGCTCTAATCAGTTTTGTCAGAACGTTTGCTCAGTTAATCTCCTAGCAATGTGTGATGAATAATCTGCCTATTGACTGTCTCAGCAGTTGGTGGGTTCTCCACCCTCACCCCATGGCGAGACGCATCTCGTTTCTGCTGGCTGCTCATTTTCCTTTAAAAGAGGAGCACTGTCTCTCTTCCCAGCCCCCAGTAGGCACATCCCGCCCATCCCACCCCTTTTAGCCTCACACCCCTCTTCTCCCCTTCCCCTCTGGAATCTGGAAAATGCTGCCCACCCACTCTGGGTTTTGTCCTTGGATAACTACCTTCCTGCCAGTCACCTTGAGCTCTAATACCACAGAGTGTTCCCTCTCTGCTGAGCTTCGGATCTTTATTTTCATACCAAGAAAAACAGATTTAGGGTGAACAGGAAAGTTTTGGCAACAACTGTCATCACATTATCAACACAGTGTTAGTGATGAATAGTTCTGGAGCAAAGAAAATACCATAGAAAGCTCTACTTCACTGGGACAAAAATACAGGGGTGGATCTGAGAGCTTCCTTCATCATCGACTCGGAAGAAGAAAAATAAGAAAAAACTCTAATCAAAATATCAAATCTCAATTGCCTGCAACTGTGAATTGACTTGACAGGAAAAATCCAGGCATCTATTCTGCATGTGACTGCACACAACTGTGGGGTCTCCCTGTGCCAGCCCTTTGCAGAGCAGAGAACTGTAGGGAAGTTTTTTGCAAGCATCCCTGATTTTAACATGGTTGGTAAAAAAAAGCCTGACAGAACATCTGTGTAAGGTAGAAGGTTTCAGCTCCCGTGTCAGGGCAATATTTCTGTAAGTTCCTAAATTAGGCCAGAAATAAAACCCATTATATAAAAAGCAGTGTAGATTTTTGGACAGCAATATACTTTTGGTTATAAAGGCTGATGGAGGTACAGCGTGCATTGGGAAGAATACAGAAAACATTACATAAAACATGGATTTGAGGAAATATAAATTAAAAGCTTCATGACTGCCAGCTGTGAGGTCTTTTCAAACCTACCTGAAATGCACAACTGCGCTACCTTGAATAAGCAGAGATGTACTGTTAATGTAATATTGCACTTGTTACAGAGCTTCCTTCATGGACAGGTAAATCTGCTTTAGATCAAGCTCCAACTCTGACAGCCAGATTTCACCAGAGGGACGTACATTAAGGCAGTATTCTTGCAATTGTTATACAATTTGATTTCAGTATCTCTCCTTTTAAGGGTATTCTAGTTTTCAAATTGATCATTCCCATCTAAATAAAAGTGGTTACAGCTTCTCTTTGTATGCTTCTGGTTCATTGTCTGCATTGTCCCACAATGACACTGATAGATATAGATACAGATACAGAGATAGATGTTTTTGTCTCAGAGGAGTGGTACCAAAAGCCACCTGCTTTCTGTGTGTTCCTGAACCCCAGTAGCTCCTGCAGGTGACCTAAACTAAGTCAGATTTCGTATTGTCTACATTTCACACCCATCCTTGCTGTTGGGTGGTCCTGCCACTCCAGCTTTGGTGAAGGATCTCAGTGCCATCTTGGCTGCACAACCAGGAGGGCTCACCGGATAGCTGGAGCCAGGCACAGCATGTCAGGACCCAGCACACAGGAGTTATTGTATCCCCAAATGCGTCCTTTCACATTTACATGCAGGTCTTACCCAATGCTTTCCCCAAAGGCATAGCAACTGAATCATTTCAGAGCTCACAGGAAGCAAACAGATGGTCAGCAAGAATATGATACGTGATTATATCTGTGCATAAAAGTATGCATATTTGAGAGCGTGTACAAGCCTCCTTGGAGTGAGTATATAGAGTTTCACTGCTTTTTCTAGGGTTCTGGGAAGTTGTTTGCAGCTTGAACTTAGTGTCAAATAAATCTGGTTTATAGGTCACTTGTGATAGTTTGCAACCAAGTTGCATAGCACTGTGAAGCAGATACCATGGCATAATATATCATCAAGAATTCCTGATGCAAAAAAAAAGGAAAACATTTTAGATCTCTTGCTTTTCTGTTTTGAAGCTTCTCTTGCAACTGAGAAACTTGCTAAAATAAATTAAATAAATGAAATGCTGCATAAAGCACCTGACACAAGTGAATTATGCTAATAGAATGGGTGTGTGTAGTTCACCATAGATGTATATCTCATGGTCCCTGTTCACACCTCAGCATCTCATTCACACATTCTTGAGAGAAGGATCAATCAAAAGCGAGGTGCTAAATAGCATGCCTTTAGTTAACTAGATTTCAGAAGTTTCTAGGAGTTTCCATGAGTCCGAGAAACAGGGGAGATGCACATTGTATGGATTTTCCATTTAAACATAAAAAAGATCCTGCCCTCCAAGTTTCTGTTCTCTTTCCTCAGCCCTCATGTGTATTTTCCAAATATCTCTCTTTCCCACTAATTCCTTTCAATGAGCACCATGCATTCAAGCTTCTTACCCACCGGGTGACATGCCATTTCATCTGCTCCTCCACAACCAGCTCATAGTCTTCTCAGAGATGTTTTGAAGAGCTCTGTGCAATCTACTTGATGAATTTTCATGTCAGAAAGTATCACCTTGCTACCTAAACATGAACAGAAATGTTTTGGCAGGGGAAGGTGATGCAAGAGGATGGAGATACAGAAGATGCAGCAAGCTGTTTTTTTCAGCAGAACACCTGGGACAGTCTAACATCCCCCTGTCTCCAGAAGTGTCCTGTCTTCACAATCTAAGGCTTTCCCCTGTATTGCAGACCAGGTATTACATCCAGGCTCACAGGCTCCTCTCAGAGCTCCTCCCACCAGGCTGGGCCTGGCAAATAGACGCAGAGAAAGGGAAATTCTGGGGGGCTGCAAAAGCTATGCCTAAGGCCCTACTTTTTGCCTCAACTTCTTGATACCTAAATCTAACCTTCCCCACCTCTTCACACTGTAGCTTGGTCACCAAAGCCCAGTGAAACGAAGCAGAGTTTTTGCTGAAGTCTTTATGTGTATAGTCAGGACTCATTTTAGGGGACATGTGACAACCTTTTCCAAACAGATTGTAATTTAACATTTTAGGATCTGTCACCTGAATTCAAAAAGTAAAGCTTCTGTACATTTCTGACCAAACTGCCATGAGTACAACTCTTCCACTATATTCTGCGTCAGTGGCAGTTCTGCAGTTAAGATGTTTTCCCCCTGACTGGGCACCAGTGAGGCCACACCTTGAATACTGTATCCAGCTCTGGACCACTCACTTCAAGAAGTACATTGAGGTGCTGGAGCGAGTCCAGAGAAGGGCAACAGAGCTGTTGAAGGGTTGGAGCACAAGTCCTATGAGGAGTGGCTGAAGGAGCTGGGGGGTTTAGCCTGAAGTAAAGGAGGCTGAGGGGAGACCTTATCACTCTCTGCAACTGCCTGAAAGGAGGGTGTAGCCAGTGGGTGTTGGCCTCTTCTCCCAGGCAACTAGCAACAGGATGAGAGGACATAATCTTAGGCTGCACCAGGGGATGTTCAAGTCGGACATTAGGAGGAATTTCTTCACAAAAAGAGTGATTAAATATGGGAATGGACTCCCAACGGAGGAAGTGGAGTCACTGTCCCTCGAGGTGTTTAAGCCTCAAGGTATTTAAGAAACGACTGGATGTGGCACTGAGTGCCATGGTCTGGTTCACACGGTGGTGTTTGGTCACAGGTTGGACTCAATCATCTAGGACGCCTTTTCCAACCTAATTGATTCTGTGATTCATATCTTCCGCCTCTTTTTGTAAGTCAATGACATTAATGACTAGTCATCGGTTATCCTTATATCTCAAAGTAATACCCTCTTAAAGCAACAATTTCACATGAATCATTCAATGCTGACTCCAATGTGCCAATATTGACAACTGACCTAATCTCCCATTTCAAGTAGAAATTTTGCTCCTCCAGTCTTAAAAGATTACTGTTCTATAGCATATAAGCAAATTGTCATATAGGAAAAAAAATAAAAAGGCATATACATTCTCTGTATTTTCTGTAGATCCTCATGCAGTGTCTCTGGACTCATCTCCTTCCTTTTCTGTTTTCATTCTACAGGCTTCTCCAGACTTTTTATCTGAGGCAAGCGATTGTCAGTTTATTCAAGGCACTTACCCTATTTGCAAGAACTAGCACAGACCTCTCACATATTTGGTCTAGGTGTGATAAGAACATTTGCTCTTTATACATTAGCCTCACTTAAAACCTGTCAAAGACACCAAGTGGTCCTGCAATGTATCATCTATTCTGCAGTGCAAGTGAAGCTGGGTGGTTGGCTTCATCAGCCCTTTACGACCAAATATCACTATTGCTGCGTCAAAACAGCCACAGCCCAGAGAGGCTGGCAAGATGCATATGTCATGTGACATGATCCAACCTGCAGGAAAGCAGCTTTGTACTCTTCCACCAGTGGAAGGTGCCCTGAACACAACAGAAGCAAGTTCTCTAGGTGAGGCTACAGCCCCTCAAGCTACATCTGTACTGGTAAAATAAACAGTGCTGGGCAGGCTTTGGCAGTGAGCCTCGATCATCTCCACTGTTAAATTTCTAGAATGATTTTGACCCAGGGCCGACTTGCACTCACATAGGCAATCTTCAGGAAGACTTTTTGAACTAGCATGGGCCAGGGATTCTCCCCACTGGAGCATCTGGCTACAACCACCTTGCTCCCAAGGATTAAAGTGTTTAATTGTGTGGATGCAGGCAATACAGTGCCAGGTGACTTCAGTAGCAAAGAGATGGGCATGTTTGATTTAGTAATAGAGATGTAGCCTCACTGTCCAACAGCTTCCCGTGAAGCTGAAAGTGGAAGCTTCTGAAGGAGCCCAGTGGGTTCCCATGCCCTGGATTGCCCCTCTGCTAGCTCTGAAGAGCCAGATCCTGAATTCTCTGCTGAAGTCTTCAACAGTATTGAATGAAAAAGGGGGTGAGAAGCTATAAAGCAGACACGATTCTCCAACCTCTAGATAATAATCCCCAGGTCCATATGCAGAAGGAAAAATGTATATGCCTGGGTTTCTTTAATAGATTATGCAGTCTACTCGCTCACATTTATCACATGGGCTAATGTAAGATTTACTGTCCGTAATTAATCAACCTTAGGCAAGAATATTTAGCACTTCTACTCCATTTTTCATTTTCAAAGTGCTTTTCAAACACTACCTAATTAAACATCAGGACCAATTATTTCCAAGGTACTTTACAGACACTTTTTAAAAATGAAATAAGCACATTTTAGCATGTACATGAGGAATCTTTTTAAGTCAAAACAGCTCTATTTGCAACCTGCTGAAGGAATGAAAGCAGTAATAGGGCTGATATTTTCAAACAGACCTCAGCAGCAGCCAGTTAGGTCTGTTCCTATGCACACAAAATCCTGTAAACCAGCCTTCTTAAAACTTCTATCTCACAGTTCCATTTTGCCTGTTAGAGGACATTTTATTATTAAAGAACTGCAGAACTGGGATGAGAAAGAATTACTTCTTTGCAAGGGACATATGCCACTACTGGGCTGGGGCTCTGATTCATATGCTCAGCAGTAACTCATGAGGTCGCACCTGTAAGTCTCACCTCATTTCTTTCACAGGGGTAGCAAAACAAGCTGTGTGTTCACACAGCAGTAGTGTCTTCACCAGCAAGGTCAATCCAAGGCATGGTATTTACTCACTGAAAACTTCCAATATCCTTCCCTGATGGCCAGAAATACAGGCATCATTGGCATTTTTTGACCACCTCAAAGGAGAAAGCTGGGTGTGGTGGGACATGCCTGTCATCCCAGCTTCTCCAGAGGTGGTTGGGTGCCCATGAGCCTGGGGCTTCAATGTGCTCAGGCAGTTCTCCACATCACTTTTGGCATCAGTCTGATGATCCCTGGGCTCAGCTCAGCAGGCTGCCTAAGGAAGGAAGAACCCACCTGGATCAGAAACAGAGCATTTCAGTTTCTGGCAGCACAGTGCAGTTTACCCAGGGGCATGTACTGAGGCTGTGGTGATTTAAATCCTTAGGCCGGTTGATGGTAGATTTTGATTGAGAGCAGACACACAGCCCCTCCTGTGCTCTCTGCTACAGAGACAATGCAAAGGTAAGGCACAGATAGCAGTGAGACAGGGTTGTCAGGGCTTAACAGCAAGTTCTTTTCTGTGCCAGAATCCTTCTCAACTCAACAGTGAAGAAAGGATTAACACTGCATAAACAGGCAAACAAGGGCAGAAAGTGTGATGTTTCCCTGACACGATAAATAAAATCAAAAAGCAAAATATTCTTCATTAAACATTAAGAGTTTATGGATCTGCCAACATGCCCTGATGCAGTTCTGGTCAGATACCTAAGGGAGCACTATATAAGCCAGCTCCCTTCCTGAACGCAGCCTAGACAGGCAAACATGGCATTCTGCACCAGGTCATTAAGCCCTGCTGCAAAGTCAGCTGTATTGACTCAGCACATCACACTAATGTTGCTTCACTTCTTCTGGGGCCTGGACAGGTTCATGCAGCACAGGTAACTTAGTGCAGCACTTAGATGAGCTCTCCAGGTACACATCAAGGCAAGGGACAGCAAACTTTCAAGGATGGTGTGTACCAGATGGTATTTTTCTTTCCCAGATTAGAGGTTAAACATGCTGGTAAGAACGCTGTGGGATCCATGAGAGACTGCCTCTTACAGAAACAATATGCTACCATTTTCTATCATCATTAAATTGCATCTGTACAAGACAGAAGCTCCTGCTGCTCTCAGAATGAGCCAGAAGGTGGGAGCCACCAACGTCTCTCTCCAGATGGCACAGCCCCAAAACCAGCTCTGTGCTAGCCCTACTGGTGTTTTTAGAAATAGACCTCCATGATGCTACTGGTTTCAGTGCCTCAGACTGAATAGGCTGGAGGAGTCACAGGGATGCAACAAAAAAGTTCTGCAAAACTGAAATTTATGGCTGAAAACAAATTGCATCTACCTGTGTTTAGGGAAGGTTTCTGATTTAAGTTTTGCCATATATCCCCAGATGCATTTTTACCTTCCTTACTAACCTAACTGTTCCAGGAACACTGCATGGTGTAGACACAGCTAAAGGCTACACTCCATTGATCACAGCTGATTCCGTTACAAAGCCTTTCCCTCTAAGGTGGAAGCTGCTCAGTTCAGCACCACTTGGAAGGGACATGATGACTGACAGAGTCTCTTCCCAGTCCTCTGCAAACATCAAGTGTCAAGGTTTAGTTAAGCCACCAGACTACATCAGTCTTCAGTGATGACTGAATCCCAGCTTTGAAAGCAATATTATTTCAGACAGAAATGAAAGAAAAAAAAAAAAAACAAAACTAAAACAAACAAAAAAAAAAAAAACCCAACAAAAAAACCCAAACAAACAAAAAAACCCCACACCATAAAGGACAAGCAATTCTAACTTTTCCATTCCTAATACCTTCTTTTCCAAGAATTATATTTTGGTAAAATAATTTTCCTGGATTTGTTTATAAACGAGCCCGAGTAACAGAAGGGACTCATTTCATGCCACGGTGTGAAAGCAGGGTGAAGAGGGCCTGAGCAAGAATGCTACAGTATCAGCCCAGTAGCTATGCTCCAAATCACTCCAGAAATCTGTTTTCCCGCAAGTAAACCTGTCAGCATGCCTCCATCTACGGGTCTATGTCAAAAAACATACAATAGTACAGGGAGACCGCAGGCTGGATCCATATGACAGCTGTTATGTCTCCGTTTCAAGTGGTCAGAAAGGTCAAACTTCCTTTTTCTTCCAATTTGATGAGTTAGATGATACCTGAGGCACAAAACAAGACTGAACTTATATTTTTTTCTACATTGACTTCCAGTGCAGCATGGGTTTTACAGACAATATTGTTACAGGTAAGCCAGTCAGACATAAACATTTTGTACAGTGTGCCTTTCAAAACAAGCTTCAGATCTAACGCTGTGTAATGCTGATCCTAGCCCTGATATCTCCCACTCACAGTGTGACCAAAGGAGACTACAATAAGCAGATGTGAATGCAAATGGAAAACTGGTATCTGTGATGGTACCATTCCTGATTAGATGCCTGATGAAACACTGAAGGCAGTGGGCCAACCAATGCCATACATTGTTAAGTAACCCCTCATGAATCATAGCACAAGTTTTCATTTCTGGTAATTTACAGGATATGATAATATAGATGGCCACTAGTTAAATACACAAGTTAAAAATACAATCCCCACATCAGGGAGACTAGGATACTTTTCATCTGCCACAAATCGTGGACTAGTCAGTATTTGCTGTGGAGCTACTAAATAGCTGTCCATTATTGCATGTCACATTTTGTTACTCTGAACCTAAAGAATCAATGATACTCTGATTAAGAAAGATAGGAAAATAAGTTGTTATTATGAGATCCAAAGGAACCTGGGTTTTTAAATTATTTTTATTTTATGACTCTCTATTTATTTCTCTTCCAAATGCCAAGACAAAATCTCAGGAAAACTATAAATGCTAAACCACGAACACTTACAGAAATGTTGCCAACTTCCCAAATCCACAGAAGTTTCTTACTCTACGGTTTTTAGTGGGCTTCTGTAGGCCAATTGTTGGGAAGGAGAGGTGGGAAGGAGGAGAGAGACGGAAAAAAAAAGGGAGGTGGAAAGAAGAAAAGGGAAAGGAAAGAACAAGGAGAGATACATAAACTTAACAAAAACACCCTCTAGTAGAGTCTGCTGCAGTAGTATGGCATGGAAAGACTAATAGAGACAGCTGAACCAACGCATGAGATTGTTCTGAAATTAAAAACAATGTATATTTTGTTTAACACATTCTATGTTATTTAAAGAAAAGTAAGAAGAAGAATTCCAGCTGGGATGGAACCTACAGAGCCCCTTGAGCAATTTGAATAATTACAGACTTGGATAAATTGCAGTTAAACCATTTGTTTCAAATGTGCTACAACCAATAACTAAACCAGCAACAGCTTTTCAGTGAAAGAGATCTGTTGCTGGCTTCAGGATAAAGTACAGTGAGCTGCAGATAGTTACTGGCCAGCCATACTCTATGTAACGAAAAAAACTTTTCCTCCATAAAGGCTGTGATTTCCGAACTTCAGATACCAGCAAAAATAGCTGTGTGCATTTGCTTGCCATATGTACTCAGAAAACAGTAAAGGTATTTTTCTGGAATAACAAAGGCAGATTTGGGTTTTCTCTGTTACATTCTATAATTTCCAGAATAAGAGTTCCTCAGTAAGAAACTAATCCTCATTCTTAAGAGACCATAAAAACAGAGGCAGAAAGAAATTTTATTTTTATGTTAATAATGGCCAGAACACACTTCTTGTTTGAAAATTTGCCTCCCACCCTGTTCTTACTGAATTTGCACCAGTTGGTGATGGCAGGTACCAGCTACCATGACAGTGTTAGAGCCTTGCCCTGTTTCACAGACATGAGTGGTGATAAAAGGCACAGATTCATGTTGAGAGTACCATGGGAACCACTGTGAAACTTGTTCTATCATTCTTATATGGACATAAATCCTGTATGAATCCATGATTTCGCTCTGAACCCAGTGCCGTAAGACTTCTCTGTCCAGCTGGGTCTTACAGGGTTCAGTGCAGCTCAGTTTTACCTCAGGGTCTGCCAAAAACGCCTCTTAAGGAAGGATGGGGACAGAAGACATGAGGATTTGATGCACTTGAGGACAGGAAAGAGGCTTGCATTTGTCAAATGTGCTAAGAACACCAAATCACTTAAATCTATTGAGTTTAAGGAGCCTGGGGCGAAACAGTGGTGCTTCAGTCAAGCTTGTACACCATGAAATGGCTCCATGTGGTACAAACAGAGGTATGTTGTAGAAATCACATTGCCACAGTTGCAAGATGAGCCACAAGTGTTCTTCCAACAGTAGCCTCACTTACCCTTGCCAGTCACAAGGACAGCCATCTATTTCCTTTCTGCAGCTCCTCGGCGTACACAAACCTACATGTGCATACAGCTAAAGCACCTCACCAGCATGTTCAACCCTTTCTCCCTGCACATGGAGTTGATTCAGTATTAGCCTGTGGCTGCCAGGATCATCACTGGAGTTTGGCTGCCCTCCCTGAAGTCCTGCTGCTTTGGACGCCTCCACCGCAGTATTTAAGACAGTTGGGGCAAGGGAACAGATGCTTTTGCAAGGTCCTTTTATCTAGAGAAATGGAAGTGCTGCACTAGGAAATAGGTATCTCTGAGAGCACACTGAAATGGGCATGAAGGTAAATGCAATTATTTCGCATTTCATAGTGAATTTTCTTCTTCTTTGAGAAGGAAAAAAAAAAAAGATTGATTAAAAACTAAAAAGGAAGTAATAAAATTCAGAAACTGGGAAGCATGATGGCAGACCTAGTCCAACAGAAGTAGAGTGTGCCAGTGCAGCAAAAATTTAAACTCTATTAATATGTTGATGGCGTCTACTGTCACCTCAAATAGGGTATTTTTTTAAACAACTCAGTGAGGAAATCTGCTGTGTTTTCAGCAGTGATCAGAACAGCAAAATCAATTGCTTGGACTTCCTGACTGTGAAAGGTGGGTGTTGGAGAAGTCTTGTGAGACTACAGAAAAGTGGTATGGCCCCAGTTCTGGGGCTAGGTAAAAGGAGAGAAGGAGTCTGACCGTCATCCTGACATTTCTGATCATTCCTGTTAGGTGCACTAGACAGGATGAAGCAGAAAATACTGGCCAAAATCATGTACCATAGGGGCCTCAGAAATCTCTCTGGGAAGGGAGAAAAAAAGAACAACTGAGACACCACTGATTATGAACTCAGCCTTAGGCATCAAACCAATGCACATTTCTCAGCAAGAAATAGACAGTAAAGGCAGAAAAGAAAATAGAAATTAGAGTTAGAAAAATAAGAAAAAGATAGACCACTACTGCGTTCCTGTGTAAAGTGAAATTGTGTTCTCTAAAAGAGGTATCATCATACTGATGAATGAGACATTAAGACAGAGATTTGATAGTTTTCCAATGTTTTGTCCAACATGCATTTGATTATTGACCTACTTTTACTTTTGTGAGCCTGTTCTTCTATACCATTATAGATAATTTCTACTCATACCCAGTCAGTATTGTTTACTGCTTACTTTCATCCTGATCTTCCCAGTGATAAGTCTCTAAAAACCCCTAAATAATGGGTCTGTCCTTGCCGTTCACAGTCTTAGTATTTATTCATCATGATTTGATATTTAATTGGACAAGCTAGATAAATTTGATTCTTTTCATCTTTTGCCATAAACCAATTCTTCTTGTCTCTTCATGATGTTCCACCTTTGATTTATCTCCATTTTCACTGATGTTATGAGGTTTCCAGAAAACAATGCATGATTCTATGTATGCCCTTATCCATGACAAAACTTTTATAGGCTATCTGAATAAAGCTCAACACTACTAAAGAACACTGCTTGTCAACAGGGGGCTATTTCTCCTCCAAAAGTCAAAATTTCAACTATTTCACATGTTTCCATAGTATAAAAAATATTTCAATCAAATTTAATGATTTATGAGACTTTTGAGCTTCACCGATGTCACTGACTTGTTTCCCAAGTATAGGATTTGATACCTGCTATCCTGATACCACCAGCCATCCTGCAGGTGGCTGCCATACAAGGACAGCTTAGTAATTAGGGGTAAATCTTCACAAAATCATCACAGTCTTGCTAGAAACTGAGCCACTTCCTCACTGAGCACACTGAGTTTTTGGGCAGAGCCGTAAGTAGGACTTTCTAATTTCCAGTTAATGGAAGGAGACTGAGGAAGAATCTCCTGCTTCCTCTGTAGACAGCTCTGACTCTTTTTTGAAAGTCTTTCTCTGCATCATCTACCTAGAAATAATTCTCTAACACCTGCTTGGCTTTAAATACGTGAATAGAGTAGTGACTTTGATGGGAAAACCCAGATGCTTATATTGGAGTATGCTTTAAAGTGGTTTGCTAAATTAAAGCCTAAGGACAAAGGAAACAGTTTAGAAAGTGCATCAGCAATAGAAAGTCATTGCCTATAACCTGAAATGAACTCAAAACTTTTTAGCTTGGCTATTTATTTACTTTAATATTCACAAGTAACTGTAATTCCTGCAGTGAGAATTACTGCAATGATGTGATATGCAAGAACAATCTCATGATATTTTCTGCACATATGAAAGTGGAAATCTCACAAGGGAATTTGTTCTTGAAAGATTTTTACTCTGATTTCTAAAGGAAAATGCATTGATGTGGTTTTGGATTAGCTACAAAAGATTTTGATACCTCCTTCTGAGGTTCACCAACCAGTGCTAATGCAATGATCACAGTTTCATTTTAAACCATTTACTAAAAAGGAAAAAGAAGACTTTCCTTGGGGTAGGGGGTACAAGTCCACTGATTCACCGGGATCCATTTGTTTGCATCAAAAAACCCAAATATTGTTCACGTTGCCCTTAATTTCTCAGCCACCACTGCCGTTTCCCTACCACTCGCCATCAGTTCCACACTAAGGATGTGTTATGAGACTGAGAGGGGACATGCAAATCATGCACACATCCCTGGAAAAATGCTTGGCAAATCTGGCTTTTCAGTTTTGCATTCACTTGCCAAAAAATATTCCCTCATCCCCCAAGCCCTCCCTCTGCCATGTCTAATTTAATTTCAAAAGTCAGAAGCTTAACAGGGACATAAGCTTCCTAAACATGCTGTCATCTAACAAGGAATGTGAATTCAAAGCTTATAATTACAATTTTCTTTAGGTGCAGAAAAGACAGTGCAATCTTTTAGATAGTCTTGTCCACAAGTGCTAATACAATAACAGTGTTCACATGGCTGGTGGAGATTTCATCTCCCCCCCTCCCTGCTCTTAAAAAAAATCAAAACACCAGATATAAGAGGTTTTTTGTCAATCCTGCCTTGCCAACAAGACATGAGGCTTTTGTTGCTGATGCCAGAGGTTCTGAGTTGTATAAATATTCCACATTTCGTTGTAACAAGAAGCTGAATGACTCTGTAGAGAGCCCAGGGCAAATGAGACTTACTGACCTGCTATTTCTATAACTCTGTTATTTTCTCTTTTCAAAGGGACTTGCATACACTGAATTTTCAGTTTTTAAGTAAGAATAAGTCACCCATTTTCAAAGACATCCCCTCTGCACCTTCCTTTTCTTCAAGTCCCTAGGACCTTAAGGACACACATTTTATGAGTATGAATACATCTGTGCATGTTTGGGAGTGAAAAAGGGAAATCATGGAGATATCATTCATTTTAATCACTAATTTTGAAACAGCTGGTGAGCCTGGACTCTCTTGTTCAGGACAATCATTTTGTGCCTTTTTTTAATCTGCCGTGAGGAATTCTTGCTTAAAGTGAGACTTAAGTATTTGCCAATAGCCCACAGTAAATACTTTTTTTGTCTTTTTGTACTCCTATGATGACTGGCCTTCTTTCCCCTTCAGTAATCACTGTCTAAAAAAAGAAAACCTCCAGGCGCACTTCACTTTTGTCCCTTCCCCCTGGCAGAATGCCCAGCCTCAGTATGATGCTTTTAAACCCTTCCCCCCACAGACACAAGGTTTCCACCACATTATTATCCGGTACAGCAGAGGGGGGGAGGCACGGCTGTGGGATATGATACCATTCAGGCAGAGATACACGGAGATAGAGCTCTTTAGAGCGCCGAGCGTTTTGCATTCTCTATGTGCGCACGTATCCTCACACACACACACACAAAAACACACAAGAGAAACCTTTTGGTGTAATATATTTCATAGTTGTCTCTGTTAAGAGGGCTCTGCCACAAGGAAAACATGGTGAATACACAATGAGTTCAGATTGCCAGGCAGCCTAAATTGCATGTGTATGTGTCATGTGCACATGCAAGTGTGCTGGTTTAATGAAAATTCAGCGGTAGTTTCACCAGGCTGAGAATAACAGCCAAAAAAAGAAACAATAAAGAGCCTTTCCATTGTTGTGCAATGGGCAAGTTCTCAGATAATCACTCTAGATGTGATGCAACACTTCACACAAGGAAGCTCCTGGGAATTGTGATGGTGCAGGACAATTCAGGGTCCTATCCTGGATAAACAGCGCTATCATCATCTTAAACAGCACTGCAGACAGGTGACCAGCAGACGAAGGCTGCATTATTCAAGGCATTTCAAAGGAAAAATTAAACTAGGATTTACTGCAAAGAATCCTTTCAGTGCTGTAGCTTTATCAGCCATCCAGAGAATCAATATGTTTTTCTGTATCACTTTTACTGCTGCAGTAAGGCAAAGATCTTTTGTGATAAACTCCAGTTTATTTTTTCATTCTTGTTCCCAAGCAAGCAGTCCACCCAGGTCATTCGAAGCTAAGTGTCTTACTTGCTTCCTTGCAGTTCTAGTTTTCTGAGTATTAGCTCAAAGAGATTGCCTAGAAAAGATAAAAAAGACTGTTCTCTTTGAGCTGATGGTAATACCATAAAAAAATTGTGTCTGATATCTTTATTTTAACTTGCTCATAGCATAGTTTCAATAGAGAAGAAAATAGAGACAAGTGTATCTGCCTAGAATTAAGATAACCTGGGAAATGTCACTAGATGAGAAGATAATGTGCTACTGTTTATCCAGGGAAATGCTGTGGCTGTGGTCAATGACACCAAATGTCAGCTTAAGCTGTCCCTCCTCCCTGCTCCCAGCTGCTTGTTCCTGTTTCCATCACCACAACCGTTTGCAGGGTTGCACCAAACCCAGAAACCGATTCAATTAAAAAAACCAAAAAATAACCCAAAAAACCACCAAAATACACAAACCAGAAACCAAACAATGGAACAATAGAGAACAGGGAGACAAAATGACAAAGTCAGCTGCTGAGGTCAGAACTGCCACTACTTATTTTTTATCATCAAACCATGGTTTTAGGCTACATTTTCAGATTTTTTGATGCTGTGTAAGATACTGTCACACTACACAATGTGCTTCCTTCCATAAACATCTACAACCCCTCCATTTGTGCCACCTTATTGGTTTTGTACCATAAGCTGCATCCAAGAAAGGATCATCACTGAAAGGTTGTTTTGTTTTTGTTTTATTTTGTTTTCCTGGAAAGAAGGGAAGGGGGTTTTTTTATGTAGATGATTTGGGAGGCCTGGTTGAGTGCAGCTACACTAGTGCAAGGAGTACCTGCTAACAGCAGTGAAGGAAAGCAAAAGCAAGAAGGACACTGGGGACAGGGTGGAAGACCTGCCACCAGTGGAAGCTTCTTCAGCAGCTTGAGGCCCAACATGTGGTTTTGCTCACACAAATTCAGCTGCAGGCACTGTGCTCACCCTGAAGCTGAACACTCAGGCAAGATAAGCCCTAACAAAGACCCTTCACATAGGCAAATCTACTGCTGAATCCAATTCCCATCTATATTAAGACAAGATCAATAGCAAAACTAAGGCTTGAACTTCAGCAGAGCTGGGATACTGCTTGGTAAAGGATAAGGATGGTGCTCCCCAAACCATCCACCGAAGCCTTGGGCTGAGGCAATTCACAAACCAAGTGAAAAACCTGACCACACCTTTTGCATTTGGAGCCACCTGTATTCAAATGATTAGCTTGTGTGAAGTGAGGATAGAAAGCTAAATGTTGACACTGCACGAAGTCAATCAAATCTTGCTGCTAAATAAGAAAGATGCCTTGGGCAAGACCTAGTCGACCCAGATTTCAAGTCTGTGTAAATACTGTAATCCTGTTTATCTGCTACCTCTCTCAGGGAAAAGGAAATCCTCAGTGGATTCTCAAAGCCCTCTCCTGTATGTTAGTTATGTTCGGCCACTGAAGGAATAGACACAGAGTCAATTCTGTGGCATGTTATCAACAGCTTGAGTTCCAAATATCAAGCCCTCGCAGCAAGCTGCTTGCAAAAGGGGTATGAGAGGAGACTGTGGTAGGTGATTTTAACAATGAATGCATTTCGGGGACCAAAATAACTAAAAAAGAGAGTCTGCTCTCATACAACCTGGGCACAAAGGAAATAATCAAGTTGCCTCTGTCAGTAACCAAAGACCACTTCAAAAAGCATTTAACATTAGTTGGGGAAATCCCATTCTCTCCAAAGCCGATGTAAAACAAAAATTACAATTACAGAGACTCAGATGTCCACAAGCAGCATCCACGACCCTCACTGTAAATCTAGTTTTATTTATTTATTTGTTTAAACATGAAGTATTTCTTTGTAATTACTAGTGCTATTGCAGATCCTAAGAAACGGCGTGGAGCAGCATTTACTTCAGAGAGAAAGGAAAGGTTGTGAAAACAAGACTAGCAACAAAAAGACATATATATTATTAAAATGCAAAAGGCTGAATCCTTTTGTAAGAAAATTGTATTTAGAATGTGAAATAAAGGTTGTCTCTCATCTGCAGTAAAATGTCCCTCCTGCAGCCTGGGTGTCATGGAGTGTCCACTCCCCCGCAGTGGGAAGGAGAGTGGGCTTAGTGCCCTTCAGGCAAGGAAGGAAGGGAGACAGGAGGCCCAAAAATCCAGGCTAGCTCTTTTCAGTACAAAGTCCTGAGCATTGTCCCTCTCCCTCTCTTCCATAACAGACAGTGCTTGTAGCTACTCCAGCAAAACGCAGATGTCAAATAACCTCTTTTTTTTTTCCCCTTTTCCCTTTCAAGGCTCTCAAAAGGTCCGGCAAAGCAGTGTAACACTACCCTGGTTTAGATTGTGCAAAGTATGTTTACCAAGGCTGAAAGGAATTTAGTACATACTCCCTCCCCCAGGATCTGCAGGACTTGAGAAGGACTGAACCAGGCAGGGAAAGAACTGGAGAGTTAAGAAAAAGAACTACAAAGCACACAATTTTGTTTAACACACATACTTTTATTTTATTCTTTATTGCCTGGACAAAAGCACATAAGACAAAACAAAAGCCCATTTTTTATTTAAATTAGTTCCCTGGACAGATTGCCATTGCTGTTTTAAAAATATTTGATTTTCATAAAATTCTCCACCAACACCAAATAATATACAGTCAGGGAATAGATTTCCTTTCGACCAGTAGCATGCGAAGGAGTGCTTGGTGTTTAGTTTTTGTTTTGGTTCAGGTTTTTTTTAATGCAAACAGACACAAAGAGCAGTATCAGTGCAACTGAAAGGTGCCACAAAGTATGTCGGAGTGCCAAGAAATAACCAGGGGCAAAGGATAGGCAATGTGGTGATTCACGGTCTCCACAGACCAGCTGAATCTCCCCTCAGAAGTGCTTGTCTCCATCAATTATAGATAGAGCTTGGCCAATCAGCCAAGCTTAGACACCTGACTCATTCTGTCTGGCATCTGGAAGCAGTAGAGGAGGGTAAGTGATAGTTTTACAGGGCATTTCAAAATATTACACATCTAAGGAGCAAAGAAGTTCAGATACAGGCATTCCACATGGTGTGAGGACTTGATCTCATGAGGCACCGTGTCCTTCTCTTCAAAGCAGTCAGGGAACTCTGCATCCAAAAAATGCTCTGCATCTTTGCAAAACCAAATCCAAATCCAACTCAATTATTTGGGGGAAAAATATCTGAATTTACAGCCACACCAGAACTGTTCTTACATAACACAAACTTCACAAATGCAAACTGAAACTTTTCTGCATGATGGTTAATTCCTGATAGACTGGAATATTGTGTTCTGTGTTGTCTAAATTTGGCTACACATTTGAGTACAATTGCAACTGATTCATGAGATGAGCTACTTCTGCTGCAGCTGAAAAAGAATTTGTCATATAGACAGGAACTATCACTTTGTGTTTGACCGTACTGGTGGCAGAGTGCTAAGACATGGATTGTGTTTGCCTGCAGGTGGTCATATTGCTTTAACCAGTGGGCCTGCTTGTTAGAATGCAATTCAGACTAAAAGTTCCTCTGTGGAGAGAGATAGACTGTTCCATCTGCCTTATTTTAGATGTCTAAAACTGAGATGAATCACTTCCTCAAAGTGTCTGTATCCCTTCATGGAGTGTACAGAGTGTCTCGTACAAGGGTTACATACATAAGTGAGATGGAAAAAAAATCCTTCCTCTACCATTGCTTTTTCCTGTTGTGGCAAACTACTGAGAACACTCCATCTAAATATTTGCATTTATGCAATAATTACAAATTTATAGAACTCATATTACAAATCCCCCATAGTTCCCCCAAGTGAATCATCATCATCATCATCATCATCATCATCATCATCACCATCACAAGATTAACTTCTGCACCTAAGTCTAGTGGTAATTTGTGCTTCAGCCAAGCAAGACCTTTATCATATTCTCACCAAATTTCTTTCTGCAGGTACACATTTACCTGCCGTAGTTGATGAGCATCATATATTTAACTATGAAGGAATAACTAATGCACAAAAAGCCTTTTTGTGAATACTCATTCACATTCTCAACAGATTTACATAAAGTCACATTCACCCTGTCCTTCTTTCTTCAGTTGCAATGTAACCTGCATGAAATACTCATGGGAAGCAGAATTGGAGGTTATACATTGAATTCCCTCAGATCTTAATTTTGCTGCCTGCTGCAGTTACAGGAATAACATTGTTGTGAATTTTCGCCATCCAACCTAGAAATGAGAAACACCATATATATGAGGAAGAACAGCTGACAGACCCAAATGAAACACAACACAATCCACAGACCTTAAAATATTATTACATATTATTAAAATATTATTATATTAAAATATAGTTTGAGTTGTTTCAGGCCAGCAGGCCCATAAATTACAAAAAGTACTTAGTGCAGCAGAACAATAATGTTAGTTGGGGTCCTAAGATTGTCTCACCATCTATGAAATACAAGCTACAGAGATATCCAGAAGGATAGAAAATATTGCTCTCAGGTATTCTGTTAATGAAAACCAAAGCATATTATCCATACAAATTATTTTCTCAGTGGTATTTATAGAGTAGCACTGAGGACTTCGAAAGCTCCCTCATTTTTTGAAAATAAAAGTAATTTGTTTCCTTTCAAGTGAGTGAGTGTTTTCTGGCTCTCTATTCTGACTTTTAATCTGAAAACTTTTTCCCCCAGCCATCATAGCCTAATTGTGCTAAGACAGAAAAAAAGTGACTCTTTTTCACTCCTCTTAGAACAACAAACAAAAAGAGTGAGCATGGGGAGGTTGGCACCTCAGTAATAACCATGTGCAACCTTTTGTTCTGTTAATAATAGTCAAACATGCAAAACCTGTCAAAAAGACCTAAAGATCTCTTCTGTGACACACTCTAAGGTCTTAGAGGTTTGTACTCTATCTGTTTCAGCATGACATGCATTGTCTTTTTGGCACTGTGATTGTCTTAACCTCATTCTCTGTCTCAGGAAAAGATACCATTTATGATGCCACCTTTGTGACTCTTTAGGTTCCAGATAACCTGCTTAATGCTGGCTCTCCAGGTGTTGAGAAATTTGGACTTCACTGCCATGTGGGACCTTCGTGGCAATTCATCCTCCATCAGAAAGGACTCTTGTTTTCCTTCCCCCTCTCATAGCACGTAAGCTTTACAGAAAAACATGACAGTAAGACATGAGGCAGGCAAAAGTAGCACAACCCGTATTGCACTGCTACTGTTCTTTTTTCCTCTCCCTGTCTCCAGAGATCCCCTGCCTTAGTTTTTCTCCATCATTGCACTAGATTTACCGCTTCAGTAAATTTCTGCAAAAAGAGAAAAAGAAGGCACTCAAATACCCTAGGGACTACCAGCATGGATCCCCTGACCACTCAGTTCTGTGTAGCAACAAAAGCACTCCAGAGGGTTCAGTTTTTTCACCAGTGCTAAACCAGAGCAAATGGGATGAGCAATGAAGGAGGTGGGGTCAGATGGGAAGGAACAGGATGCCTGTTTGGAAGATCAAGATGGAAAAAATGTCTGGAAAGACAAGGGGCAGCAGGGTTGGGCATATCCATGGCCCTAAGGGACACACGGGTAACAGGAGGAGGAGCAAAGCAGTGAGGTAAAGGTTTACCATTCATGTAATGAACAGCGTGCCCATAACGGGCCTGGTTATCTTTGGGGAATGAAATGGTGCTGCCCTGTCTATTACACCTATGTCTGACTTTGAATTCACATGAAACATTTATCTCTTTTCAGATAATTTTTAACTTGGCTGTTTGTTGTACTAGAATGCAGTATATGAATGTTTTACCTCTTTCTCTACAATAATTTGCACACTGAAAGAAGAAGAGGCGTAGAGAGCCTGTAAGATGGGCCATGGAAATGTCATACCATACTTAAAACTTTAGTTAGCACCACTGTGCGTTCATTTAAAATCTGACAATCCCCATTCTCGCATCACACTTCATTTAAATCTGACATTCCAGTTACCTGGAGCAAGTGCTTTGATGAAGAGAAACTTGGAGGGTAATCCACCAGGACACATTAAACTGTTACAAGTCATAAAACATCTGCACCCAATGGCAAGCTATAAAGCTGAATGGATAAAGCTATTAAATGCATAGCATTGCTGGGCTGAATTCTTCCCCCTGTGAGCACACTCAGCTGGTTCACACACAAACGCTTTTCTCATGATTGTACCATGAGCAGCTCATATGCTTATGATTTTCAGTACAGGAGTTTGCTAGAGAGAGCTGAGCTAGGACAAATTTGCATGCTTCTAGCGAGCACAAAACAGAGAGCGTATAAGATTCCTCCTGTATTTACTCAGCATATGATTTGAGATGTCTTTTCCCATCACATCTGCTGTACAGCTTTATAAAATGATGAAAACACCAAGAATTAGCTAAAATTAAATAATATTCAAGTAGAATGGAAAAAGCCACCAATGCAAGAAAATTGTGTATTTTAGAATGCAGTACTTCTGGTATCAACCCTGTTTATTCTGTTTCTACTTCTGGGCAGGGAAATTAACAGGGGAGATGTAATGATACACAGTTCCAGCTCTGCTCTGAAGTTCAGTAGAGCTGCCAGAAACCTGCATGGGCTCAAGAAAAGCTCCTACACATACCCTGGTAGCAAAGAACAGGCAGAACACAGCACAAAAGGGCCCTGCCCTCTTTATAGCCAAACACTGTTACTGCCTTTGCTGGCTGAGATTAAATAGAGGTTGGCATAGGTTTCATGAAGTCACCCACCCAAGTATGATTCCAAGGGACCATATTTAATTTTTTAAGGGGCAGCTGAAAGCAGTACTCACAGGGAATGAAGCAGAGACATCATCTGTATGGTCTTACAGACTCCTACTGATTTTGTCCAAGAGAGATGACCTTGTTTTCAGTCCACTCATCTCTTCCTAGCACTGACACCCAACAGAGAATCCATTCAGTGGAAATCACTCTGTAAAATCTGTAATAATCTCTTCCTTGTCCAACAACCACTACTTCTTCCATATTTTCCCTGTATGGACTGACATTTTCAACACTGGAAACAGCTTCATGTTGCCACAGGGTCCACAGAGTCCAGCCTAGATAAGAACCAAGACTTCTGCTTCACTAAGATCTTCACCATATTTTCTCCACTCAGAAGTAGAGTAGAAAAAAAGTATATTTCTTGCCAGATATCCTCCAAACACAATCCTGGTAAGTCGACTGAAATTCTGTTTTCATAAGTCAAAATTCCTGTAATCTTTACCAGTCAAATTCTTGACACTGAAGAATAATTTCCTCTACAAAACGTTGCACTTCTTACAAGGTAGCATTTTCCAAAATTAAAATGTTAAACTGGAAAATGGCCATTCTACTACGCCTACCATATTTCTGAGTAATCTCCTCTGCAAACATTAGCTCAGTTACCACCTATAGCCTGAGCAACCACTGAAGCAAACATTTTTTCAGTTGCTATCTCTGAGCAAGCACCTCACAGAACTGTCTTTTTGCTATGTGTCTATCTTCTTTAGACCAAACAGAAGTCCCAGGTTGATTCTCTGTTCACTCAAGCACAGTTTCCTCCCTGCATTTTGCCTGTGTAGGGCATCTACAACTCATATCACTCCCTAAGTCTTCATTTGCAAGGTATACTTAAATTTTTCAGATTCTAGCATCTCCAGGGCCAGTCTTACGTTGCAGATATCTGCTTACACAGATAAAGCAAGTGCCTGAGATTGCATGACAGTATTTCTATATTGAAAGCAGTATACGAATTTAGACAGTATAACACTGTCTGAAGACATTATTCCTATATTAATGCCTTTTACTCTTTCCCATTCCACTAATACTGCCCTTATGCATTCACTAAAATCCTCATGTTTTCTCCCAGATTTTTCTTTCTGTTTATGAGAAGTTTCTAGCTAACAAATGCATTCCATTATACGGTTTTAATTCTTTCTTAGTAATCTCTCTTGCCAACCAGTTTCCAGAAAGAATTGTCAAGGGTTTAGGTACTGGTAAGATGAAGCCACTGTCTGTTGCATAGGTCTGCCTGACTGCTCCTGTAGAATCCTCTAGTTATCTCTAGCAATTTGCTTTCACTTACTTATGGTATAGGTTCTTTATAGTAGATCTTCCCTTGGAGTCCTAGGCACCCTGTAAGGCAACTGCTACTGCTTCTGAAAAAGAATTATGATTATTATTATTTGAATAAAAAGAATTCTTTTAATCACAGCCATTGTATCTGTATATTCCAACACAGCATCGCTCTTTTAACAAAGACCTGTGATCCTGAGCAGTATTTCACACACTATTGTAGTTCCATGCAAGCATGATGAAACATTTTTCCTTTGAGCATGGCACAAACTAACTATTCACTTATGAAAACCCACTCTTTTGGAATAAACATGTTTTGGAGAGTCACAGATAATGTCATTCACTGTTAACTCTCCAGGAAAGGAATGCATAGTATGTGTTGCAATGAAAACAGGCACTTCAGTTACTCTGGGAGCCACAGCAAGAAAATTCTTCAAATAAAAATAACTTCAATATGCACACCATAAATCGAAGCAAGACTTTGCACCATGTCTGTGAAAAATACCTGCATTTTTTCTAAGAGAAAAAAAAAATCATATTGTTAAAAATGTAAGGACTTTTGTTATTGCCATGCCCATCTGAACTCTAGACTAGATAGATACAATTTGGTGTGTTAGAAACAGTTATCCAGACCTAAAGGAGAGCATTGCACATGAATCAATCATCAAAAATCAAAAGCTAAGGAACCTGCGGCAAAAAAAATGTCGGCATTTGGAATACTTCCTTAATGGTAACATAGCTTTCCTAAGACCCCCCTGTTCTATGTACACCTGTCAGACATTTGGCTTTTTTGTGTAATGTTTATTCTCTTGCACAAACAGGGTGGCATCTCTGCAAGAGATCTCACTGTAACTTCTGTAGTTTAGATTTTCTCAGCTGGTTGGAATAATGTATCCTTTATTGCATCATGCCTAAAAATTGCCTATGTATACCATATCATTTTAAGGAATAGCATGATTCTAGCAATCTGGAAATAACTTCAAATATTTCTATTTGAATGTCTGCCAGCAAGGGCTAGTTTTGATATAGCATTATCTAGAAAGATGCATTAGACTCTATTTTACCTGTCTCATAAGCCATTGTATAGTTTAAAGACGTTATAAGAAGCATTTCTGTACTTTTTCTATCTTTTTCTGTAGAAAAAAAATTAAAAGGCAAGTAGCCCTCCTTGTAAAACCATCTATTAAAATTATTTTAATAATTCATGTACCCAGACAGAATAGTGGCTTTACTGGCAAAACTTGGCAAATAAAAAGCAAGAATTGCCATTCTATTAAAGGCAACAGGGTCCGTTTTCATGTATTAGAACCAACTGGATTTTAGCTCCAGCAGACCATTGCTACAGTTTACTGAAATGTGAAAGGAGAGAAGGCAACCATCCACTGAAGTAGCTGTAATAAATGCCAACCATGTCCTGGGGTCCACCAGGCCTGGTGGAGGGAGGGGATTGTCCTGCTCTAGTCTGCACTGGTGTGGCCTCACCTCAATTCCTGTGTGTGGTTTTGGTCACCATGCTATAGGAAAGACATAAAACTATTAGAGAGCGTTTAAAGGAGGGCAACAAAGATGGTGAAGGGCTTTGATGAGAAGCTGTATGAGGAGTGTCTGAAGTTCCAGAAGAGATGATTCAGACCACCCCTAACTCAGTTTTAAGACCTTGATAGTAGCTTAAAAATGCAGTCTCTTTTTTTGTGTCTAATAGTAAATTTTTGAATCAATATAACTTGCTTTTGGTCTTGGACTAACATTGGTCAGATAATTAAGAAAGCTAATTCCTAGTACAGTCTAAATGGCTTACCTTTCTTCTATGACTCTAGGAAGTAAACAAATTCCAGTAGAGGCTTCTAAACAAAAACCCTAATTTTCAGGTGTTCTGAGCATAAGTATCTTCTCTGATTCAGAGAGTCACTGAGCTGAGAAGGGATGTCTGGAGAACATCTACTCCATGCCCTTACTCAGAGTAAGGTCAACAAGAACAGGTTGCCCAAAACCATGTCAAACTGGATTTTGAGTATCTCAAAGGATAGCCTCTCCTCCTGGGTTTTTTCCAGCGTTTGACCATCCTCACAGTAAAAATATTTCCTTATTTCTTGGAATTTCCTGTATTTCAGTTTATGCCAATTGCCAGCCCTGTCGATGGGCACTATTTGGACTTGGAACTACCGAACACAAACCTTACCAGTAAAGACCTGTTGCTCTACTTGTGGCAGCCCTTCTTGTGGCTCTTCACATCGCTTGCCTGATTCAGCTTCAGGTGGGTTTGGTTTCCCTAACCCCACCTCTGAATGCCTGGACAGTGTCTCTGTATTTCTCCTGGGTAACCTGCCCTGCTCCCACCTCAGGTATCCTTCCTTTCTATGGCTGAGTTTGGTCAGAAGCAACCGGTTCCTTCTTTAAGTTTTCTTGGCTCCTTTTCTCTCCAGCTCTGGGATGGGCACAGCCCTGACAGCCAGGGCCCTGTCCGAGCATCCCAGTCAGGAGGAGGACAGCTGGGGGCACCAGGGCAGCCTCAGCCCCTTGCACCAGGCACCTCCCTGGGGACAAGGATGGGATGAAGCTGAGATGGGAAATGAACATTGGGGTGGGGGTCAGGATCATGCCTGCTGCAGGAAACCAGGGACAGACGGTGCTTCAGAAGTAAAAATTCTGAATTTTTTACCCTTTTTCTTTTTTATACTTTTTTTTCAGACAAAGTAACTTTACAAATTTAACAAAACATGAATAGTTCGTCAACCATATCTACATTATATGCCAAAAAAATTCACCTATCTATACAAAGTAGATTGAGAAAGTATTTTTATGTATTACATATTTGAAACTAACTTGATGTATCTTACCCTTTCAACCCTGATTCTGATATTGCCAAAATAAATTTGCCTGTTCCAGCATGGAAATTTACTCAATTTTTAATTCTAAATTGTAATATACCCTTTTAAAAAATCCAAGGTATTAATAACAGTGTTTCAATATGGATTTTTCAAAATATATGATCCTGGCAAAGCCCATGGAATCCTTTTAAATAAGCTCAATTACTAATCAGTGTATACAGTCTGTAAATCTCATGAACTTCCACTTTAAATTGCTGTAAATCTTTTTGTTTTCCAACATACATTTTACAAAAAGGTAACACATCAAGGACCAACTATTTTTAAAAAAAAAGATTGGCCAAATACATACCTCAAACTGAGTCTAACCTGGATTCCTTCAATTCTGTCAAAGCCATGGATTTCAGGGAGGCTTTGTCAGAAATAAAATGAGGATTGAGAATGCGGATAAAGCAGCTTTCAGATGAAGGGCCATATACTTCGCTTCATTTTTAGCTTTACTTTAACTTAGCTTTATATGTATCTCTGATCTCTCTCTGTGAAAAAAAAAAGGTCCTGTGTGTATTTCATCACACAATCAGCAACAGAATTATTACTTCTGTTAAAATATAGGTACAGCTGAATGGTAATTGCAATCCTTATGAGGATTTCCTATTCAAATTAATATAATGGAGTTAGCCTGAAAGTTCTGTGGAGAGCACCAGTTGCACATTCTGGATTACAAATGGAAGAATGTGACAAAATAGAAATTACCCAAATTATCTCACCTTGACATCAAAACTTTGTGTAGGTTATCTTTTTTACCTGGCCCTATTTTGCATGAGATAGTCCAGAAAAGAGAGAGAAAAAGCTGAAAGCTCATATAGATTAGTGGAAGATCTCAGTGAAAAGGATATTACTCAGATTTGTGGGCTTCTGTTTCCAGACCAGATGTGAAAATAGTGGACTCTGTTTTCCCATTTAGCACGATGGAGTTTGTGATACAAACTTTTGGATCACGCCTTCCCCCCAACATTTTTGCTTCCATTTTGGTCATACCTGGCACATGACTTCTCCAGATGCTTAATATACATTTAAAAGAAACAAACCAGGTTTTTTTGCTATGATAACCCACAGAAAAATGAGGTCCATAGGGAGTAATCTTCTGGTTTTCCGATTTATATTATCCTTTGGCCACTTCACTGTGTAGTGCTATATATTTTCCTTGGTGGTAGTGAGAGATGTGTTCTCTTTTCTCTTAATCTAACTTCAAAAAATAATACAGATTAGGTCATGACCCTGAAGTCAAGAAATTTCTCTAGTCGGTGATTGAGCAGGCTGATTATTCAGTATGGTTTCTTTAAAGCCTTTGTGTGGATGCTGAAAAGCTGCTGGCAGAGAAAAATCCTCCATTTTGCAAGTATTCTGTTAAGTCCTTGGTTTCAACATACCAAACAAGATGGTTTTCTAAACACCTTGCAGGTGTGTCCTATCAGGAGCCAAACAGGTGGTGTGGGGTCTGGCCAATCACNGCCTTTGCAATGGAATAAGATTTTGCTTAGACCACAATTCACAGCCATGGATATTTGTGTCAAGGCCTTCTGTAGGACATCTAAGCTTCCCAGTTTTACATGCAACACGGACCACAGCCATTTCAGTACACAGCAGCTCATTGCAAATAGCTATTGGTAAACTCAGAGTCATGCGCTTGCTCATTTACAACACCAGTTACCAGCCGTAACTTTAGCAACCCAGCAGACTGATATTTTCTTTTTTTCTCCCAACCTATTCAAGCTTTAGAACTTCATTATTCTAGAAGTGTTGTGACATCACTGAAAGCAGAGACCATCCAAAAGACTGTAAAGCCTACACTGTATAAGTAACTCAGCATGAATCCCAGCACTCCTGCAAAGAAGTTAATTCAGCTGTTGCATGTAGAACCAGATGACTAATGCAGAAAAGCAGAGCAGAGATGAGTAGCTAAGCTCAATATAGGATATCAATAGAAATAATACTTATTTTTCAATTCTGGTGCCCACATTTTGCAGCATTGATGAACTGGCAAAGGTACAAGGAAGAGTCACAGAAACTATCTGGGTACTGAGGGAAATGTTTTACAGTGAGAGTTAAAGAGCTCATTCTATTTAGTTCATCAAAAACATACCAAGAGTTTAATTAATTAATCATAGTGTAAAAGTACTTTCATAAGAAGGACTCATCAGTTACTGAAGGCCTTTAAATGTAGTAAAGAAGGAATAAAAACATCAGAAGCTGAAAACTGTTCTCAAGAAAAATCAGGTGAGGAATCAAGCACAGATATTTGCTAGTGAAGGCGATTAACCATATGAACAACCTGCCAAGGGAAGAAAAGGACTCAATCTCTTGATGTCTCCATATCATTATACCTTTCTGGAAAACATAGCTATCTCTTCGGAAGATACAAACTTTTTTAAAAAAGTATTAGAACAAATTAGCCAACCCTTTCTTAGATAGTTTGGTGTTAACTGTGGCTTAATGACATCTGTGAATTAGTATGTGTCTTTGAAGTGTAGGTAGAAAAGACAGACTAAAAGAGCAGCAGACAAAACCAGAACACAAACTGGGAACACAGCCCACTGCCAAGCCAAGAGAGAGTTGTATGGGATAAGTGCTGATGCGAAAAGGGCTCAGAGCTTCAAGGAAAGATAACATCTCGTCACATTTGGTATTTGTTGTACTGAAGAAAAGAAGCCTTTGTAATTGTTTTTTTTTTTTTTT
>VZRR01009625.1:2497071-2602217 GCA_013398015.1 Oreocharis arfaki | reverse complement strand
AAAACTCCGTTCCTATTTGTTTTTTTTTGTATTAAAAAAAAAAAGCCTTTTTAATTTTTTTTTTTTTTTTTTTTTTTAATAAATAGGATTTTAGCATCAACTTCTCTTTCCTTCTGACTTAAACTACTCAATGGAATCTGGATTTCTGGCTAACTGCTCAAGTCAGAAAAAGATAACTGAGTTTTATAGGCTCAGTACAGGGAGTAAGAGGTGCAATTCAGAGGACTGTGATCTGGCTAGAAACTTTCATGATCTCAGTCTTTTCGTCCTTCAGTGAGTCTATGAGTTGTCTGAATATTTGTTGATATGTCTTTACTGTTTAACATATTTGAACTAGTGGCTACAACTCTACTCTTTTGCATTCCTAATGCTCTTCAGTGCAACTTAGCATTGAGAGCATGTTAACAGTAGTTGGAAGATGTTCATGCAGTCAAAGCTGATACAGTGAAAGGTCTCCAAAGTTCATTTATTTTCCTTTCATCTCTAGTTGTGCATTATCATTTCCCAGGATATGGGAATACTGAGGAATTTTTTTTCTTTTTACTATATTGATGGCTTCGGAGAGTTTTGCGTTACATTGGACCGGGATTGTATCGGTTATAGGATCCTTGTTCTTCTATTAGAAGTGTGCCCAGTTGAGATGTACCCTTAGGCTGGGCAGATCACCATTCTGTGTTCCCACTGAGCTCATCTCACTTCTGGTCTCTTTAAATAGTTCGTGAAGCTTGGCTGTTTTGAAGCATAACAGAACGACACTAATTCATAAAGGCAGAGTTCATTGGATAATACTTCTATGATTTATTTGATTATTTATTTGGGTTTGTGCCTTAAAGTATTTGACAAATCATTCATGACAAGATTTGACAAACTCTGTAGAGCTCACCAAACAGTGTTTGCTTTGCCTAACATTGCTTTAGTTATTAATTTAGTACCTGCATTAAAATGCACAATTGGGGATTTCCATGGACCAAGCAGTGCACGTCAAAAGATTCCTGTTATTACTTCTCACCCATTATGCAGATACAGGGAAAATTTGACTGATGTACCAATGATAGCTCAGAAAATTCAGAACAAGGTTTTTGCCAAACTTTCCAGTACTTACAGTTACAGCTGCACAGGATAGGATCAGTCTTTTTTCCACATTTCAGGTGATTCTAACTCAGTTTCCGAAAAATAAGGTATATTAGTCAAATCTGCATGTGGTTCTAGCCAGATGTCTGTACCTATTCTGGTGTTATGTCACCAAAGCCTCTGAACTTCCAAGACACATTTGTTCTCTCTTGATGCAAAAAGACATCTTTTTAAACAGGCAGCTCTGCAAACTTAGCCCTGGTTCTGTCAGGTGTGTCTTTTGGGACTCTGGACTCATAGCCCACTGTAAGAGTTTGCAGTCAAATGTTAGTGTCTTACACCTGTGCAAGGCTATTCCTCCCTTGGCAGGGCCAAAATCCAAAATAAATCCGTGTTAGCTATTCTGTTCATAGGCTTAACAGGAAAAGTCTGGATCTCTCAGTAACAGTTGTAGAGGCTCTTCAAGGCTAGAGAGAGGAGATAGAGATACAGATTTATTTCTATGCCACTAATGTGAATAAATAGAATGGACTAAATTAAAGGCTCAAATGGGTTGAATAAGAAAATGCCATTTAAATTGTAAAATAGCTCTTGAAATTCTCCAGAATGGAATGTTCCCATGATTCTTAACCAAAAATACAGAAGTCATGAGGGTGATAATAATATGGTTTCGCACTCCTATCCTTCTGCTGTGATGGCTTTCACATCACTGATACTGATGCTAGTAAAGGAGTTTCATGACTGAAGCCTGCAATTACATCATTTAAGCAGTGTTAACTTTTACAATATTTCCCTCCCATGATCTTTAATGGAATATAGGTTATAGTTAAGTCATGCAAACCTATGACTATCAATAGGTAGAGTCTGGCACAGTAGATATTTATTTCAGTTATGCTTTAGACTGCATTGCATAACAGTATCTAGGGTCCTTTGTTATGTGTATCATCCTTGCTGTTATGTGACATCTTTCACACTATTCATATTCACATCTTGTACAATCTGAAATGCATCAGAGTCCTGTACATCTTCCACAGCCAACACGCAGCTTAGCATTATTATACTGATTTGCCAGGGTGTTTGACTCATGCATATAGAAAGCATTCTGTGAGCTCTCTGAAGATGGGGATTTCCAGTCCTTAGAGAATTTTGAATTTGTTTTCAATTAATTCAGATAATTTGCCAGGATTATCTAAATATTCTGTACATTTCAGACAAATCAGAACTTAAACTACTGAAAATAAAATAGACACTGATTTACTTTGATAATTTCAATTTGGTTTAATAATATATACAATGAACATATAAAGTATTTAAAAGTGAAGACATTGGACTATGTTTTGATGCTATCAAAAACTATCAAAGACAGTTTGAGTCCATTACAACTTTGCTGTTTCCTTTTTCTTCAAAATGGAATTTCAAAAGTTTTCAAGAAAAGACTGAGTTGTGGTAAGTGGTTGACATTTTCTGGTTATTCAACCACAGCTCTTCCAGCCATCCCTAGTTAATATCTTCAGAAAGGAGCCAATAGAACAGGAAGATGGTTAGTGATTTACCACGAGGTATAACATGCTAAATGGGTTTATCTCAAGCAGAAACAAATATTCCTGAGCACCATATATATTGATTTAAAGACTGATTGAAGGGTGATCTAGCAATATGTTAGGGTCTGCAAACAGAGACAGATATCTCTCGATTGGTCTAGTTTGCTTGAGAGTGTTGCACAGCAGCTACTGCAGTTCAAGAATTAATTTTTTTAAAATTTTGTGCTAAGCACTTGAAGTCCTACTTTGAATAGGGAAACAGGGACCTCCTGAGACTGTACTTGTCCAACCCCTCTTCTCAAGCAGGGTCACTTAGAGCAGGTAGGCAAGGACTGTGCACAGTTGAGTTTTGAGTATGTCCACAGATAGAGACTCCACAGCTTCCCTGGACAACCTGCTTCTATGTTTGATCACCTTCACAGTAAAAGCATGTTCTGTTGCGTTCAGATGGAATGCCATGTTTTAATTTGTGCACATTGCCTCTTGCCATGAGGATTGCTGAAAAGGACCTGGATCCCTCATCTTCAGGCCCTTCCATGAGGTATTTATACACACTGCTAAGACCCCCTTCAGTCTCCTCTTCTGAGAGAAGGGGCTGAACCGTCCCAGCTCTCTCAGACACTCTTCACACATCAGGTGCTCCAGACCTTTAGTCATCTTTGTGGGCCCTCACTGCTTCTACAACTGGTGAAACAACTGCACTTTTCTTTTACACATTAGTGCTGCAGCAACCAGTTAAGTTTTGACTCCATGAGTTACATTCTAGCTTAGCTAATGTATTATAAGTACTTTTTTTAATGATCTCTTGGAAGAAAAGTACTAGTTACAGCTAATCTGAGGGCAAAGCACTCTGCTGACTCATGTCACTATAGTTTATTCAAGTGTCTAATAGGTCTGCAATTATGAACATGGTACATGTAGAACATTTCAAGGATTTTCGCTGGGGTCTTATTGAATTGAAACTACAATTACTCATCGATCAAGTGAAAGGCTGTGTGGTGGCATATGTTATTTGAAGGTGAGAATGATCCATATTATTCTAAGGGGCTCTTCTTTTAGTGCTTTGTGTGTGTTTGTTTGTTTTGCTTTCGTTATTACTATCCAGCATCATCCAAGAATCGGTAGATTCATTTCCTGAATGTTTTTTTTTTTCTTTTTTAGTCTATCACCACGTAACATTCTTAAAAATTTAGTAAACAGCAGACTAGGTCAGTAACCAAAGTGTCTGAAACTACCACAAGTAACAGCACATGCTATATCAGGTTTGTGCCTAACATATACATTGGTTAAGCCCTAAACTAACCAGAGAAGTAGTGTTGGTGGCATCTTTCAAAAAAGAAATACATAAAGAACACTTTTCAGAACAAAAAACTCTCCCTGAAGATGAACAATCTTCAGTAAACAACCAGCCTGTATTTACATTATTCACCATTTTCACCCAAGCATTTTTTCATGTAAGATATACAAGATCTGACACTGGATAAATAACTGTGGGGAACAGAAACCCCATTTACAGTGAGATTTGGAGCCATTTTATGATCTCAGTAAAAGATAATTTTTGAACATGCCTTGCATAGGAAACTAGCAGTACTGTCTCCATGGCTTGATACCTATTCTGCCTGCATTTCATTTAGGAAATAAACATGTGTTTCTTTACCACCCAAACTTTAATATATTTCAGGGGAGAATAGCTCTTTTTTTAAGTGTGACTCATTCTTTGCTAATTCAATCAAGATGGAGCTGACAAAATAATGAAGATTTTGGAGGTATTTTTACCATGTTTGTCACTCCACCAAATGACAGTGCAAAGTTCCCTTGCCTGAATTTTGATCAAATACTTACCAGGAATGCTAAGCCTTTCAGAATCCCATAGTACCTGCTTCATGGCATGTGAGTTATTTGCTTTCATCTCCCCTTTACTGTATAAAAGAGGATCTAAGGCTGTAAAAACTTCAATCCAGAGATTCATGCAGCTGTACATAACAGATCCTTCCTCTCTCGTCATTGCAGCACAACATCAAACCAAACAAAATGTCTCAGAAAGCTACAGTATTTGCAATGAGGCTGTCACAGATCTCTTTTTCTGCTTTTGAAAAAAGTGGCTGAATGCCCAGCACCTGCCTCCATACTGGCATTTTCTGAAAGACCAAGGTAAAAGAATCAACCTTTGTCAATATCATCTCAGTGATTTTTTAGAAACAATGAAATGAAAAGCCTCCGTCTCTATCCTTGGTTCCTGAATACAGGATTAAAATAAAGGACACATGATTTTATTGATTTAATGAGGGATGGAGGCTTCAGTGGAGCATTCCTTATGATTAGAGAACAAGCCGTGTTTGCAGGTCTCACAACCAGTTCTTCCCCATTTGCTTGGCTTTCCCCATTTCTTGAGAACTTGTTTATGTATTTGGCTGTTAAAATGACCCACAGAGTTCAATCCTGTGCTGCATGAAGCATTCAAATGCCTGCAGTGATTTCAGTCTGTCTCTCTCCACAGGGAAAGAAAGAAAGACTGAAGGGATTGCAGCACAGTTCTGTAAACTAAAGAGATGAAGAAGAGCAGATAGGGAGAGAGAGAGGAAAAAAAACTTTTAAAATGTTAGATAAAACACAGCAGCAGCAACAGGAATAACACCTCCTACCTATGAAGTAGGCTGTGTGCAGAATGCATTAATCTTTGGGTATATTTTATCAGATAGGAATCCCTCCCCCCCAGTGCTGAACTGAGATGTAAGCTAAAGGAGTTCACTCATAGTGTTTTGTGGTAGATTGATTCACGAACAGTGAATTAATCTCCTCCCTTAGACCTTTTACCTTTGGGTTGGTTTTTTTTCTTTCAGTATTCATATGATACAAAATGGCATTTTCGTATGGTAATCTCTCCTCCTCATAGCATTGCTCTTCAAGATTAGCCAGAGGGATGAGACACAAAGAACAGTGACTTCCCAGGAAAACAAAAAAAAAGCCAACAAAAGGCAAAACCAAATTGAAAACTAAAATTCATTCCTTATTGTCGATTTGGCTGTGTGATAACAATAACGGAGTTACTGAGGCTTGGCGTATGTAAATATAACACAATGGGTGTAGGTTTATGTCATAAACACCTACAATAATAGTTCTATGCACATAAATACATATAAATAAACCAGACATACAGCATTTACTTTGCCTACAAGTTAAACTTTCTCCATTCCCTTTAGTTTTACTGACTCTGGGCTTGAAAAGTTAGAAAGAGACAGTGCCGGGGCATGCAGTTTCCAAACCCAGCCCTTCCCCTCTGCCCATTTTGGTTTCCCCAAAATGAGCTACTCTCCTTCCCCCCATCTCCATTACTCTCAGTAGGCAAGTGAGCCTGAAACCAAGGGGCAAAATAATTTCTTCCCAATTATCTTAAGCCATGCAAGATAACCTCTCTCTCAAAGGCTGATGCTAAAATATGCACGGAGTTCTGATGTCTAGACAGTTATGAAATAGAGGTGCGGGGCTCTGCACATGCAGAAGAGAAATGCATCCCAAATGAAGTGCTTTTATTAAAGAAGTATAATCACAGGGATAACTAATTACGTCAATACCACATAGTTAATTAAACCCATTATAGTTACTATTCCCATGGAGAGGAGGTCAGACAAAGCAGCCATCCCCCTGACTCTCCTGTGCTAACAAAAGAGAGAGAAATTAAATATATTAAACAATGCTTCTCATTCAGGAGTTGGCAAGGCTCATTGAAAGGGCTTGAAACTAGATTTGAAGGGGGGAAAGGATAAAACCAGGCTCACTAGAGATAAGCCTGGGGTCAGCATGCCAGTGTTTGAGGGACAGTGTGCTAGCAAGGTCCTTCGGTCTGACCTCAGTGGAGGTAAGGGATGGAGGCACATACACCGCAAAGACACAAGGGTTATTGATGTGTTAAGAACCAGAGAAGTGACTGAGAAGGGTCATGTAGAAATTAGGGTTTCTCCCTCAAAAAGGTGCTGGAAGCAATAGCCCCACTGGAAGGCATCAACAACAACGTACACAGCACAGGCAACAAACAAGAGCTGGAAGTCGTTGCACACTAGGACAACTATGACATAGTTGCCACCATGGAAACATGGTGGGTTGACTTGCATGACTGGAGTGCTGCAGTGGATGGCTAAACTCTTCAGAAGAGTAGGCAAGAAAGAGGAGGTGGTGGAGTAGCCCTCTATGTTAGGGAGAGTTTTGATTGTCTAGAGCTTAACGATGGTTACAATAGGCTAAGTGTCTGTGGGTAAAGAATCAGGAGAAAGACCAACAAGGCAGATATCCTGATGGGATATAAAAAAAATTTCTTCACACAAAGTGTTGATGAGCATTGGAACAGGATGCCAAGGGAAGTAGTTGAGTCCCCTTCCTGGAGTAATTTAAAAGACACATGGATATAAAAGACACAGATATGGTTTAGTAGTGGACTTGGAGTGCTGGGTTAACAGCTGGACTCAATGATCTTAGAGGTCTTTTCCAACCTAGAAAATTTTATGATTCCATGAAGAAAGAGAAAAGTTTAACAACTACACAGTCACTCAACAAAGAAACTCCACAGAAGTAATTTATGTCTCACATTCGTATGGGACTTCTTCAAATGGACATCTTAGCAATGCACTGTAGTTCCATTAGATCTATGCTAACAAAACAGATGAGGAGAAAACACTAGTCTGGCAGAATTGTTTCAGACTTTTTCCAATGACATTTGAATACATTTCTTCAACAGTGGATACATTTGATAAGTGACCAGAAAAACATGAGGGGGTGTTGGAAGATAAAGAGGTTAGCACTGCCACTTGGTCAAATCTCATCCTATCCCTCCCACCTAAAGGTTGAATAGACAAAGATGACATTATGGGATCTCCAGAACTTCAAGCAAGGAAAGAGTGTGTTTTTTTCTGTTCCCACTCATCCCTCAGAAAAGTTTTCATAGATTGCTATCACCTATCTTATAATGACAGTAATTATGCTCTGAATCCAGGGACTAGGGTTAAAAGTCTGAGCCATAAGGAGGTCTTGAATAAGAACTTTCAATTTCTTATTTATTATCCAGTGAACACCTAAAGCAATGACATCAAGATGTACCTAACATCTTGCCAACAATATAACATAGGCCAACAATACCATAAAGATCCTGCAATTTTTGTGAAGGAAAAGTATGAGTTCAAGTGTCTCAGAAATATACGTACACACACACAGACAAACCTTCACTAAGTTTGAGAGGTGTTTTCACCAAAAAATACAGACATTCCAATCATCAGTGTTTATGATAATTGTCTAAGTGATAAGTGATATAAATGATATAAGTGATATAAGTGATATAACTGATAAGTGATATATAAGTGATAAGTGATATAAGTGATATAACTTATATTGATAAGTGAATGTTTTTCAGCTTTTGATCCATGGTCTTCTAGGGATCAACATCATACTCCAAAGAGGTCCATCACTGGTGTCCAAGAAGTATATTTTCACATATGCCATATAGCAACTTATATACAAGAAGCTTTCTCTGGAGCCCTCATCTCCCTTGAGATTTTGGAAATCCACAAGTCAAAAAAAGCTAGTCTAATCCCACCCTGGAGGGAAAGAGGGAATGATGAGAAAGGGAGGGAAAGAGGGGAGGGAGGAAGGAAGGGATTAGGGAAAGAGAGTTGAGGGACAGTAACCACTTAAAACTTTAATTTTTGCCTGAAAGAAAAATGGAATAACCTAATATTTGCAGGGAGTGACATTTTGCTGCAAAATCATTTACCTATCTGAGGCAATTCACAACTTCCTAATAATGACCCAACGTCCCTCAAAACCAGTCAGAGTCATCATAATTGTATTAATAATAGTATTATATTATTGGCTTATGTAATGATGGAAACTGCATTTCTATACAGATACAAAAAAACAGGCCACGTTCTCTTGAAAGGCTTAATATCCAAACAGATAATAAAATCAATGAATAAAAGAAAGCAAGTATTATTAGTCCTATTTTAAAACAGACAAATGAGACATAGCAATCAAGGATATGCTAATATTGTACATTACAACATACAATAAAAATTCCAGACTAGTTCCAGATGACCTGGTTTGCGCAGAAAACCCACAAAGCACAGCTCCCTGAAGAGATAGCAACTCACCTCAGAAATGATACTACTTCATCATTATGAAACAGCACCCAAGCCAGGATGAGTGCAGACGTACCACATGTGACAAACTCTGTGTCACACAGGACACTTGTGGCAGATACAGTTACACGTGAGCTGGGAACATGCTGGAAGGGAGGCTGACCTGTCTCATTATGTTTCCCCAGGAAAACAGAGAGGGAGTCCGCTGTGTTAGTGGGGTACAGGACACCATGGGCACCAGTCATTCTCCAGTATTTAAGCTTTTATCGGGGTATTTAGTTTGTTGTGTTTGCTGAGTCAGCCTCAGTCATGAGGTTAATCATGAGACCAATTCAAGTCATTATTTGTTAGGGACTGGACTTCTAAAATTAGAAAGATCCCCAAAAGGAAAAACTGTCCTTTTTATCTTTGTGGTTATATGCCCAAAGATAGGGTGATTATTGTGAGTTCAAACAAAATGAGACGAGAGGACATTTCTTCTTATTGTCCGTGCAACCTAGTCTCAGCTAGAGCTCTTCACAAAACTATTGTTATCCCACAATAAGGAAGACATGGAGGAAACATGAGTTCAAAAACTATTCTGACATCTCTAAAACATTTTGACAATACCTTACTCTTAACAAAATCTTGCCAATACCTCTCCTCTGCCTTAGCACACCCATTGCACTCTAGCATACCACTCTAGCAAGTAACCACATCAAATACCAAGTCTGCTACGGAAAGTGAAGACCAGAAGGCCAAGTAGCTGCTGCAGTGAGAACAACCAGAGCATGAAGAGCCTTGAAGCAGGCTGGAATGAATAACTACCTGTTCTTTCAGGTGGTTGGAACCTCTTTTTCCCACTGTTTCCCCACTGAACTTATCTTAGACCAACCCAAGTCTCAAGCTGTCCCTATAGTAGGAAATACTTTGCAAAGCTCAGGTTCGCTGATCTCATTCCCTATGCCAAGTGATGAAAACAGTCCCCAGCATTCTTTTTTGGTCAGATCATCCCAAACTCTCCCAATAAATTCCCAGGTATGAATCAGAAATTAACTGGGAAGCTTTTCCAGTTACGCAGTTAGACATATCCAAATTATTTCCCTCTTTGTAAATCAGCAAAATTAAATCATATGGGGACAGCCGGACCATGGCAACAGGACACAAGTCAAAGAAATGGTAATGATACTGTTTATTTTACTGTACAGAGGTAATTGGGTTTGGATATGACCACTGGTCCCTAGACAGTCAGACATCATGTCCCGCTACTTTACTAATTCAGCATTTAATTTCCCGAACTTCCACTATTAATACTTGACAACAAACCATTTCTAAACTGCCAAAATGCTTCAGAGATATCAGAACAGTTTTTGAACTCACATTTCCTCCAATTTCTTCATGCTTTTGCTTAAGGTTTGCTGCCATAAATTCATACCTGCAAGAAAACTGTGTGATCAAGGAAATAATAGGCAAGTCCTATATGGTTTGCTTGAGTTTTTAATTGGCAGACAGTCAGAACGGGCATTTGAGAAATAAGCTCTTCACTGAAGTGAATAGACTAACTTTAAGGTTCAAGATCTGGTTTTTATTCTTCTATGAAATCTAATCATACACTGTCAGAAAAAAAAAGTGACTCTCTGAATGATATTTTTACTGTCATTGTATAACAGTTTTCTAATCCCAAATAGGACAGCTGTACTTGTCAAATGTTTTCACTGATACAAGTGTTCAGTTCCAATTCAAATCAAAGGCAGACCTGTGTGCTCTCCCTGTCAGAGTGCTAAGACCAATTAGAGAAAGCTCCAGACACCTACTAGAATAAGAACTCGTTCTGGAATTAGTGGTAGTTACCGGTGTTTTTAAAATGCTCTTTTGGCAACTCAAGTACACTAAAATTAAGAAAACTGAAATAAAGACCCTTATTGTAAAATTGTGATGCATCAGAGAGTAGCTTTTGCTAAAAGAAATTTGATCCCACTGTGTACACTCACAATGCTGAGTATCTTCTTCTAGCTTCCTGCCTCGAGGCACCAAGTAAAGACCTGCCAAGTCTGTGTCTTTGGAAAAAACTGATCATCTGACTCATTTGCCCCAGAAGGACTTCACTTGCCACATAGAAGGCTTTCAGCATATGAAGCAGGAAGGCACTAGCATTGAATCCTGCCTGCCTGTTGCAGAAGCTAGTAGAGTGAAATGGTATATATACAAAGGCCATGTTAATTTATTATAGGTCCTGAGGTTTTTTCTGTTTAGGAATGATCACTCACCCCTCCACTCGATCATCCTTCATGAGTAAGAGGAAATTGTGTGATATTATTCTCTCTGGAATGTTCACCTATACATGTCAAGGAAAAGTGTGGATCAGTGCTTTTCAGTTGCTGGGAATTATTTATGTGAGGAAAACACTACTAATTTTCTAAGCAGTTCATTGAAATCGTTGTCACCACCACTGAGCATAAAAGACAGCCTGAAGCTCCAGTCTTCCCTATAGCTCCTTCCAGCTAAAAAGACAAAAGAATGCATGCGGATTAGAAGGCATCTTCACACCTTGTTATAAAGAAACACTAATGGAGGTCCATCTGTACCCGTAGCACAAATAGCCAAGCCTTCTTCCTTCAACTGTGTGGGTTTTATTCAGACTGCATTTTCTCACTACTGGAAACAGTACTGAGGAAGCCCAAATGCTACAAACACACTACAACTGACATTCCTAAAGGTGGACTTGGAGACAACCTCTCCAGAGTCCTCCATGTGCACCATCCTTTCTCCTTCAGACACAGACGATAGCTCTGACAGCTTAAGTGGTGAATGGGCTGGATCTTGACAGCTGAAGATGAGGGGCTCAGACAGAAGGAGAAATCACTGAGAGTGATCAAGTCCTGTGATGCTGGCCTTACACTGGGAATAGAGAAAAGAACAAAATGCAGCTAAACACATTGTCTGTGGCTTTCAAATTCATTCAAAGTAGTCATTCAATTTTCCAAGAGGTTGATGGTCAATCTGACTTGCACATAGGCAGGAGCATAACCATACTCTTGCAATGCTATCATCAAAATGTGAGCAAGGTGTTTCTAGCTGTAATCAGCCAATAAACTCATCAGCATAACAGAAAAAAAATGAGAAAAAGAAAGAAACAAACAAAAAAATCAGCTTTCCTATTCCTATCTTTGATACATTTATCAAGGTAGTTAAGGTGCATTTTCATATGACAAAACTACCAGATATGCCTAATTAACATTCTTACTGTAAGTATGATACAATCCATCTTGGAAACAATATTGTCTTGAGTTGACAGAGCAATATATACCAACCTATTGTTAAATCAAAAAATTACAGGAGTGGAAATGATCATTGAAGCTGTTCCTTTTGCTGCACCTCAAACAAAACCAGCTATATCCACGCCATTTCTTTAAAAGGTCTATGTAATATATACACCAACTGCAATGCCATAAGCTCTGTAAGTAACCCATTATAGCTCTTTGCTCTCCTTATTAGTACAAGGTTTTCATAGTTGCCTCACCAATTGCTTCTGTCTTGCCCATCATGGACAGAAAGCACTGTTGTCTTCCACAGCTTTCATTTATTTGCAAATGACTATGCTATGTCCCTCCTCAGTCCTCAAAAATTTCTTAATAGACTGAGAAAAAGCCAATCTATGAAAACCTCCTCACAGTCATGTTTTGTAGCTGTCTGACCATTATGTTTGCTCTCTTCCAGGTTCTCTGGCTAGTCCATGCCTTTCTTAAAGTTCAGGTGTGGAAACTGTGCTCTATTTGAAGCCTCACCAAGGCCAAGGAGGATCGTTTCATGCCTGCTGCACACCATAGGTCTGTTTAATGAGAACAATGCAAGGATTGCCTTGTTTGGCAGCAGCATGGCATGTAGGTTCGTATTCAGATATGACACTCCTCATACCCTTTCACAGAAAACTGCCACCCAACCAGTTATTCCCACTTTATATTTTGGCAGCTGATTATTCCTGATTGGTACTTTTCTCTTCTGGGGAAAAGGGAATCCGTGTCTTTCTGGAGAGAGCATCAGTGACAAAGACTGTCAGTTTGCCATCAGTTGTGCACAAGGAATGGACACAGAGAACAGAACAAAATCAGGTGGAGTCAAGAATAAGGTTTTCACTGTTCCTTGTGAACTTTTCATTGGGATCTACTGCCAATATCATCAAAAATGAGAAGCTGTAAACTATCACGGACATGTATCAGGGACCAGGCAGGCACATCATGGGGTAGGATTTGGCCTAAAAGTCTAAATTAAAACTCAAGCTTGTTCATCAAATATTAACAAACCTAGTCTTTCCACATTTCAAGAGTTAACCAGAGACTATTTACAGATCATTTATAAAAACCGTATTTGCCTTGGTTAATTCACTCTTATTGAGGATCACATGCACAGCTTGAAGCCAAGACTGACACAACAAGTAATGGCAAAGTAGCTCCTTTATATGAGCTTCACATGCTAATGATTTGCCACAGAAGAGTTAAAATATACCTATTAAACAAGATACATTTATGGAAAGATGTTTCATAAACACGATTGTCTGATAACATTTTCAAATGCATCCATGCCACAAAAAAAAAAAAAAAAGGAAGAAAACAGTGTATTACTTTTAAAAGATCAAACAATATCAGCATCAGTTTAATTAGACACAAACTATAATAATTTCTCTCAGGAAGTACAAGAGCTAAGTGTTCTGAGCCACAAAGCCATTTATTCTGTATTTCATTCTCTAAGAATGGACCTAGGATGATCTGGCTAAACCTCTACTGGTCAGCCATGGGATAGCTTGCTCACAAAAATAGCTTCTTCTTTACCATCACAGTGACACAGTAATATTGTTCCCACTGGGTGAAAGGACTTGCAGATATTGTAACTAGTTGTTTATATTTTTCTTTACATCACTGGGAATAAACTCATTAAACATAACAATGTCTAAGGCTTTTCTGAAACCTACTGAACTTTTGGCTTCTCCTGATGCCTCAAGATTGGAATCACCAAGATGTGGGCACCACATTGAGCACCATTTTTTCCATGCAATTGCCACAGATTTGTGTGGAAATAACTGCATGAAGTGATCAGTTAGGTCACTAATATACTGTTTGCACCTGCAAAAACCCAATTTGTTTTCATAACCATGGTAACCAAATATCCATGGAATCACTTTAATTTTTTTAACAAGGCTTTTACATGTATTCTGGGGGCAAAAGCTCTCCATATGTAGTGATAGACCTAACCAGACCGGCAAACTGGAGATTATTTGAAAACTGCACTGTTCGTAATGAGTTAGACATTGCCACTCAAGGGCAGTGGAGACCAAGCTTTACAAATCCCACCCAATACCCTTATTTTTATCAAGCATTTCTGTGGTCAAGCAAACTTAGTAAAAGGCGCCAAAGCAGAAGTGCACAGAACCGATGTCCCCTGTTTAAAGGAGCGGCACTGCAGCTGTGGAAACTTTCCTTACACTCCATGCCAATTTGTCTCATCTCCAAGCTCATTGCTAAGCTCAAACATGTTGCTGATCTAACCAAACCGATGCATGTCCAAGTGACAATTCGCATGTGCAACTAAGGGATAAGTACACAACTTGCATGGAGTTTCACATTCATTCATGAACAAACTTTATTCAGAAAAAAAAAAATTAAGCCTTTTATTGCAGTCGGTGGCCAGCAAGCTTTTAAGTGGCAATTCATTGAGTTCCTATTTATTTTTAAGGGCCTGCCTACATTTCCTTTTCATTTGGTTATGCTAGGGTTCTGAGCACCATGGCAAATACATGATAGCTTTCTCAGCAAGCTCTGTGCTCTGCAGAGATTGCTCAGTACTACCTGTTATTGACTGGTTTCAGTACGCAGTCTCCTGTAACCCAAACTAACACGTGACTATTATGCCCATCACCCCAAAATATGCAGAAAAAAAATATTGGTAATTAGTTCATGAATCTTTATAAGTTTGCTTGTTTAAGGCTTCCAAGTTTTAAATAAATTGTGTATAAATATTTATCTATGTAAAAGCAAAACTGGTTGTCCCAAAGCACCTGCCTGCTATATTCACTTCATTTGGTTAATATACATACGGTGGTCTAGAGACTTCTGAAGCACAATAACAGAATGTTTAGTAGAAAAAACACTTTGTGCCTATGCAATTTCAAAGAGCCCTTTTAACCCATTAATTGTAAGGCATTTCACAAGTACATGCTAAAGTTCTCAACTCTCCTAACAAGAAGCTCAAAGGAAGAAGAAAATCAATTCAGGCAAGAAACACCGATGGACAATTCTTTCTGACGACGGTGTCTGAAACGATTGATGGTATTTAGTGATGCTGTTAGCTGAGTGCTCTCATAATGAGGAAATTCAGAGAAGTTGCTTCTGGAAAGGAAATGACTGAGCTGTTGTCAAAAGTGTGCATCCAAGCTTTGCACATAGAAAAGAACTGCAAGAGGAACAGCTGCCACTAAACTGGGAAGGAAATCCATGCAAGAAGAGACTTCAGCAAGCTTTCTCCCCATGATTACCCAGTATTTGCTGCTATACTGTATAGTCACTGGCAGTAGCCAGCTCTATGCCTGTTATTGAAGAGGTCTTTGTGGAAGATCTGTTTCCAGATTAGAAAATAAAACATTCATCACACTTTCACTTTATTGGTTATTTAAATACTGATTTAGAGCTTCAAGTTATAACCAATTTTTGAAGTAATTACAATCAGAGATTCTTTACAAAAAGGTATTTCAGACAATGAATGTCCAACATATATGTGCAACAGATGGAATTAAATGTTACTGCTTGCTACTCAAGTGCACCTTCTTTGGCAATTCCAAATAATTGCTTTTAGAAAGTTTTAGAATTCTAAAAATCTGATGTAAGTAACTTCGCTCTCGTTCATTTAGTTAAAAAAGACAAATGTCTTGATATTTTTTCCTTCAAAGAGTTTTATAAAGTAGATACTCTTAAAAGAAAAAACGTAATATAGTTCAATAAATTGCTTCTTATTTATAAATAGAACCATATGTATGGCCACCCCTTAAAATTTTGCCAGCTGCCTTAGATAACTAACTTAATCGCAGTATTTATAAATCGTAAATAGTCCCTGTAGTAAGTTTGGAGCTATTTAAGAAACACTGCAACTAGGCAGAGATCCAAAGCATACTGAATTGTGTGGGATCCTTTCAACTGAATTTAGGAGAGTTTGCTTTGGGCCCTTATTGAATTAGCTCTTTTCCCAGGACAAAGTTTGCAAGTTTCAAACATAGCTCCAAGAGCTTCTTCCTCTGTCTTCAATGCCTGCATTTAAACTTCTACTGAAAACCATCGAGTGCACCATATAAAAATCAGTGGATATTTCAGTGTATTAATTAGTCAACCTTCCTGAAGGCTTGTGAATGGACAGGACAAGACACCTGGCAACACCAGATACTGCTCCAGGTGTATGTGCAGACAGTGCAGTAGTTTCACCATTACTGAAGATATTCCCATCTAGTGTTATAGCAAGGTGCTCGTGTGATAACATGTTCTGATAGGCAATCCCAGTGGGAGCCAAGCTCTGCAGCCTTGTGTCACAGTGAGCCAATTTATTACTCAATACACAGAAGGAAAGTGAAAGGCAGAACAGACGAACTGTGTATTTACTATTTCTCATTTTCAGGGCCGGAGAAGAGGAAGACACAGCCAGTAGCACTTGATGACAATGGGTAATATTCCAGCCCTGGATATTCTGGGCAAAACCTACTCTTCTCACAGCTCATTGCAAAGTGAACTGTTGCAGTTCCCACAAAGTATATTTAATTTGGTCATGCAGCCTGCTGACCTTGCTACCAGTGAGAAAAACAACAGTGCTGTCAGTCATGCTTCAGGCAAGCAAAACAACTAACACATTCCCAGTTCCTCAATATGTCCCAGTATGGGCACACATACACACACCCGCACACACTTCAATGTAGCCTGAACCAGTACCATTAAAAGTTCACAAGTCAGTATGTAGTAAATATGGGTATATAAATATATTTATACACATGCATGCATATGCACATAACAAATTTTGGATAGTAAGCTGTGCTGCTGTAAATATGGAAATACATATTCATTCCCCCTTTTCACCATTTACACAAAAAAATGCTCTTAAAGAACAAAACTCTGAAAAGGTAAACACTTTATTTTTACTACCATATTCCTCCTGACAGTCACACTGTCTCAGCTTCTGCCTGTTCTTTTAAGTATATGGACCCAAATAAAAAAAAAAGACTATAAATATTGAACTTATTTGGACAGAAAAATAAAATGAAAAAGGCTCCTCAAAACATAAAAATCAAACAGTGATATAGATATGATATTTAAGTTTAACCCTCTATTTAACCCTCTGCAGACTATTAATATAACAACTGTTTGTGAGAACAAGCGGAGAGAGGGAAATCAATAGCGAGACTTTGCAGGGGTATGTATTATGGCTAAGCTGCAGCTGCAGGGGACACATCAGAAATCAACAAAGATAAAATCCCCCATGGATGTCCCTTCACACCAAAAAGTGAAGTCATGGCACTGGAAACCTACAACTTCTATAGAAGTCGTGGAGAGAACAAACTCGGCTTCGTCTGTACGCACCACCCAGCAATGGCCTGCATGAACCATATTTGAAGCCAAGTGAACACCTACACTCCTTTAGAGGCACCCTCTATACGAGCTCAGAGGACAGTCTCTCCTGGACACAGGAAACAGCAGCAATACCTGAGATTTAAGCAATTGCAGCAGACCAGGAGGAAGACAGCCAGATTCTGATCTTTGCCAGATTTCTGTGCCAAATCCAACTTCATTTTGTGAGGCTAGGTATGTGTTGATTATGGTCTTCAGATTCTCCACAAATCACAAAATACCTGAATTTGGGGCTTCAGATATTGTCTGATCGTTTTATTTTACCTCAGTCAACCTTACTTTTCTCTTTCTCTTAGTCCCAGAAAAGAGATTATCATATTCCCTGAGACTCTCAAGTATCTCTGAATCAGAGAAAACACAGATTTCACTACAACAGTCCTGAAACCTAGGACCTGTGAAGTTTTATATTAATTCAAAGTTTGTTCCACACAGAAATCCCAAACACCACTGAAGCTGGAAATTGCATCTGTTGGGAGAATGTGGGAAAACACTCATGCTGACATGCTTTGCATACTTCATCCTCAGGCATACCAGTTTCACACAATTTTAATTCACAGTCACCTAGGGAAGGGGAACAAATTGGGATTTACTGCTGGCTGTGGGCTGTGCTTAATTTGTTGGCAGTGGTGGTGGTGGTCAGACACACAGTTTAGTAAGTTATCAGGTCTCTGCACTTCCTGACCCCTGTAAAGCCCCAATTAAGGAAAACTATTGATGTTTTTGTGCTGCCAGTCAATCAGAACCAGACTCAAACACACAGGTAGGAGCAGCTGCCTGTGCCCAGCTCCTTCCTAACAGGCTGCTCTTTCAAGAGGCCTCTTAAGATTTATGGATCTCATATTCCAGATGAGAGCATTTACATCCTGCAAATTACTGCTTACTGACGAAAAATGGTGCAGATTGAAGCAAAAAAAAATCTGTTGTTCTAAAACACAAGCTTTAAGAAACTTACATTGGTTATCTGACATCCTATTTTGTTCTGGCATAACAAATGCTGACATAACATCTGAGAAAGAGGGCAGCACAAAAAGGCATGCACAAAGCTGGATTTAGGGGAGGCAATATACTTCATGTCAGATTAGGTACCTGATGCCAAATCTCATGTTGTGTAGCTGGTCAACCTTACACAAGTGATATAAAGCTATTTATTTATATTTGTATCAATGGATAATTCATGGTGGGTCTCTTGAATAATTTATTTTAAGAGCTCTTTAATATTCTTTAGCATTTTATTTGCCTCCTGTAATGGTGTTTAGACATTAATCATTCAGAATATGATGAGGGTAAATTCTAAAAATCTCTTTTCTCGCACAACTTCAAAGTAACACTCTACTGAAGACATAAAGGTATATGAATGCCAAAAAAATGCTTTCCCCTTAAAATATTCACTTCCAGTATGACTTCTATGTCATTTGTACTCAGCATACAAGACTTTTTTGGAAACATTTTGGACTCCTTTCAACTCTGCTGAGGCCAATCCAGATGTTGAACACAATATTTTTATTTTTTACTTTCTATTCACTCAACACTAGGCATTGCCAAAATCTGCCTCTCTCCTTGTGCAATCTTTTTCATTAGTACAGAGAAATACGTAAAATGTTTTCAGCTGAAACATGTAGGAAGAAATGATAGCCAGTTTATGTGAGAATAACTGATGAAACTATTTATTAAATATTGCCAGCAAGGCACCAAGAGTAATTACCCCCAGTTGTCTTCCATTCTTCTTTGCAAAGATGACATTTTCTCATTCCTGTTTTCATTTCTCATGCTTTTGTCATAGTTACTAGCAGTAAAAGAGACCAAGCTCCTATTCTTTCCAAATTTAAAAAAAAAAAAGTAAGCCTGCATTTTAAGTGAAGATTTAGTAATCTGGAGGGAAGTCTAATTGATGACTTCTAGAGTGAACAAAATATCTGTTAAGGAGTTTCCAATTCAAATAGACATTCTGCCTCAAATCACTTTATTTCTCTCCCTCTAAACATGAGGGAGAAATAAAGGAACAAAGGAGTAGAAGAGGGGAATAAGTATTTTGTCTACTGCAATGTATTTACATATAAGGAGCTGCAAGAAATAACACCAGTTGAGACCAAAAGACTTGAACTATGCCACTCCAGTGCACAGATAGAAGCCTGAAAAATAAAGGAGAAGGCAATTTTATTTTCTGAGAAAAAATATTTCGAGAAAGTAAGAAAAGCACACACTATAGTGGGGAATGTTTTTAAAGCATTCTTTCAAATCTTCTTGGCAAATAAAGTTTTGTTTGGTTTGGTTAAAAGCAGTGTGGCTTATGCCTTTGGCTTTCGAATTTACATTCTAATAAAAGTGTGCTTATAAACTTGAATAACCACACTGCACAGTCCCAAACACTGCACCCCTGAATCTAAAAGCTGCTACTGCCAACATATGTATTTTGCCCAGATCTCTCCATCTGCAATCAATTACTTTCCTTACTAGGACCAAAATTCCCAGTCTTTTACAGCATACTCACAATCATTAAACTGTAGTTCTGCTCTCCAAAAATTGCAATTTTTTTATCATCTTTCCAATTCCATAACAAATGCATTCACTCTAATTATGGCTTTTCCATCAATTTGCAAAGCTTTGCAAGACTCTGCTGGTTTCTGAGAATGGAGCTGAACTTCCTTCATTTCACTGAACATCCTCAACAAAGGGAGATGCAGACCAAGGCAACCCCTCATTTATACCTGCGCAGCCCCGTTGGCTTCAAAATATTCTTTCTGATACCCATGTATAGCTCAAATTTCAGTGCCTTATTATTGATGAAGTTGATTGGAATGTATTAGACTGTTGACAATGCACAATGCACATGAAGAAATAGATTAATTTCCTCTTTCTCCCTCACATCACACCAAAGGACAAGGTTTGTTGAAAAAAAAAAAGCTGCCACTTTCCAGACCAATTTTCACACTCTGCATGCAATTTAAAGAGCTACCTGATGTGACTTATGATTTTGTTGGCCCTATTGAAAGCAAAAACAGTACTGTTTTCCCTACTGCTGCATCCTACTTCATATGGAAAGCCCTAAGGGGTCCTGGAAAAAGTTGCTTTTATTTAGCCAAACCAGACAGAGAATAGAGATTGATCTGGTCATTGCTAACTGTAATTCCTCCAGATTTGGTCCAAGTTCTTCAAAGTGATAGAAGGTTTCTGCCGTGTCAGAGCATAATACAGTGCCTTTCAAAACTCATACAGAGAACTGAGAGAGAGAGAAGAAAATTCTGATAACCTTCAAGCAACTCCCTTCACATCACTGAGAATTTTTTTCAGGCTTAGACTGCATCATGAGAACATACAAATGCCTTTCTATGTGAAGTTCCAGCTGAAGAGACTGAACATCTGAAAGCTTTCTTTTCTGGTAGACACGTGGATGGCAGAAAGCTTGCTGGTACCCAGAACTGATTTAATCAATTTTCAGACAACAAAGAAAAACAGACCCAAAAAATCACTCTGAAGAGATACCAGAACTTGTAAACAAAATAACACATCTGACAAGAATCAGTGGGCAGTGACATGAGTTATACTTGCCTAAGACTTCCTCCAGACTTTGACAAATCCCTGAATGCTGGGCATATAAAGAAAGTCAACGAATTAACACTGGCAGAAGAAAATAACGAATCAGGCCCAATACATAGGATGGTGCTGGCATTTTTACAACATTTACTACTAATCCTGTAATATGTCTGATTCTAAGTGACAGCATGTGGCACTATCATAAATGTCAGCTGCATTATTGTTGCCACATACACCCCCTAATCTTAGGGAAAGCAGAGCTGTTAAGATGTTGGAAAAGAGATAGAATATTTATCCTGATGTTATGGACATAAGATCACTTGTAGCACTCTGCTATCATGAAGGGAAAGAGAACTGCTAAAGCTTCTGAGCTGCTCGCATATGATTTAGCAAATTACCAGGTCGACAGGTATAAGTGGCAGAATGGGGGAAGAGGCACTGTTAGCTAAACTGTTTGTAGTGCACCTGCTGCAGCAGAGGTGGGGTGTGTGTGCATACGGGGTAAATGGGGGAGTTGCAGGGGCCTACAAGACATTACACAATGCTGTAACGGGATATCGAGGATTTATCTGCATGTGCTGAATGAGTTATAGGAGTCATTCTAAAAACTCCTGAAAAAACCTGGCTACCATGCCATCTTGGACTGTACTACATACATGTATATACAGATAGACTGATATAGATAGATATATCTGCACCCCTCTGTTTTAGGCAAACAGAATTTTTGAAGAATCTCCAAGACCTTGAAATCATAATTTAGTTTCTTTCAGTTATCCTCTTTTTCTCTGAGAAATAAAAATTAATACTATCTCTATAAAAACTACAGAGAAAAAAGCTAAACAACTGTGGCTAGTAGAACAGTGTGACAAATATCAGAGATGGACCAAGATGCCTGACAGTACTGATGAAACCTTTTAGCCAGACCAGCCATATTGAGGGTAGAACACACCAAACTGGTGACACATCCACCATTATACCCAATGCCATTGTTCACTGCAGCATTTCAACTCCAGTTGTTTTCTGGGACCAACTTTAAGGATAACATACCCACCACTCTTTCACAGATTAAATGGGAAAAAATGTGAGGGAGTGAACGACTGGTAATCTTTTATTTCTTTTACTCAGAAGGGCCTTTTCTCATTCTCATGTGCTTACATTCCAGGCAAAAGAGCTTTAACATTGAAAGCATAATGCCAGTAGCACACAGTCTTTCGAGAGAACAGCATTAGTCAGCTTCAGGAATTTCAAACTTCTGTTGATCTTAAAATTAATTTAAGCAAATATAGGACTTGTAAAGCTAGTAAGAATACGCTCTTGACTGAGACTCTTTGGGATATCACAGGCATTGGTTGTAAATTAACATTTTTTACATCTACTAAACATCCTATTAAGGCTTCTTAAGATGAGGCAGTTCATGTTACAACCAACTTTGCTTTAAAAAAATAAAATCTTTGTTTGAACACCAACCTTTGCCCTGAGGCACATCTGCTGAGGAAGAGACAAAAACAGGTTACATCATCTTGTTAGTTTAAGATGAGGCCCTCAAAACATATATTGAAAACAGAATCTTAAGAAATCACATATTTTATTTTTATTATTCCAGGAATACTGAGTTGGCAAGCTTGTCCTGGAACTTACAGTGCCAAAATTAATACAATTATGCACAAAAGTCTTGTATTATACAAAATACAGTTTATATTTTCAAACATTAATACTTGGCAGAATGTCTTTCACCATGGAAGAATTTCAGCTTGCCTAACAAACAACTAAACTTACTGAATGACCCCACAAATGAAATAGGAATGGTCCCTATCTGAAGCATTTACTAAGTGCACATGAAAAGAAAAAGGAAGGTTGCTCTCCCACTTTCACCCAAGAAGAAACAGGATCGGAAATGCAGACCCAGCTCTCAGGAGCACTTCAGTAATAGGTCCACTGTTAGCACATCGTTGAATGCTTGGGTTCAGATAAACGTCTCAGCACCGTGCAGAAGTGATGTCCTGATCGCCATGTCCATGCTCTCACTTCTGCCCCCCCAGCTCCACGCAGCCATGGCAGAGCCCTTCCCGCACAAAAGGTGCAGTGGAAGCTGTAGAACACCTTTGACCAACACACTCACACCTTCCAGCAGCACCTACAGCAGAACCGTGAGTGACCAAGGGCTGTCGTAACCCAACTTTGGTGAAAGTGAGCCTTCACCCCCTTGCTAGCTAGTGCAAGGGACACAAAAGTGCATCTCCCCAGCCTTTTACCCTGCTGAATACTCTTCCTTGCTCCTCCAGCTGGAAGCGCATGGATGGACTCCTTCATCTGTCACCTGAGCTTGGGAAGTGTGAGCCTAAGGAAATCAGTGAGCAAGATGAAAGGGAAAGCATGGTCACTCATCTTGAAAGAACTCATTTCCCTTCCCAAATGCATCTTCCTCAGTTCATCCATCTTCCTGCCACCTCCCATTTTGAAGTGAGGTGCCTTTCTTTCCTTTTTCTTTCTCCCTATGACAGTCAAATCGTCTGGCTCTTTCATTCCCCCTTTCCAAGCATAACATAGTGCTACGGACAGGCAATATTTCTTCAAGGGTGTAAAACACACTTCACTGTGCTGCAGGGATAGAAACACGCCTGCCAGTGTGCCTCCAGAGAGGAGGGACACTTGCCTCTTGTATAGACTTTAGCTTTGGAGGAAGCTTACAAGAGATAGGAAAATAACCACAGGTAAGTATTCCAATATCCAAGACTTCTTTAGACCTGACTGGCTGATGCAAATTATTGTATGGCATTCTCATGACCCTGGTATTGTCTTGAAAAGAGAACAGCCCATTACTCATTATTCACCACTTCTTAGGATTTAATACAGAAAATAGCCCAGGAAGTGTATCTCTGCATCCTCAGGCACCCACAGACAACTGTCAGCGCCCACTTGCTCCAGTTTCCAAAAATTCAGAATTTTAATGCCATGTTTATTTCCATGAAATCTTCACCATTTTCAGCTGTCCAAACATCACTGTTCCAATAAAATGCTGGCACTGTAATGTTCCACAAGAGCCTTTTAAAACAACTGAATTATAAAGTGTTACCCAAAGGGCATTTTGTCTAATTCAAATGGAATAATAACAGAATTAATCCCAGGAGGAAAAATACATCTCAGACAAGAGCTTTTACAGTGAATTTAATTTTTATATGTCCAGTTGACACCCAATCTTTAATGAATTGAGTGAAAGATGGTTTCTCAGAATAGATTCACTTTTCTTAAGATTATGATAGAGAACTTTCTGTGTCATGTTAAATCATTGCCAAGTAATGATAGTTAAACATGTAGTCATGATCATTACACATGCCATGGAGCTTAAGATCTGAAAAATTCACACATAAAAGCTTCAGAACTAGATGGAAGAAGGTAATTGAAAAAATCCAAAAGACTGGAAACTAAGACAGCCAAAATCATTTGGCTTCTAACCATAGTGCTGGTAGAGTTGGCTCCTTTGTGTTTACCCAGAGAAGCAGGGAGTGGGCTATGTTCACAGCCCAGATCTCTTGGCTGTCTGGTTGGTGTCAATCTAGAGCTCCATCAAACAGTGCTGCTTGCACTCAGGGAAAAGGGCTTTTTAAAGATTACTGTGCTACCATACAAACCAATAATTCTGATGGAAAATTATGTATCTCTCTGAGTATGTTGCTGGGAGAGCAATCCGAAGGGCATGAAGATCTTATGAAGCCACTCTTGTTTTCTCCAAGAATCTTCAGATTGATGTTTTCCGTGAGAATAAGGTGCTTGAAAATACACATTTGCAAACCCTGGCAGAACCTCCAAAATACCTTCCTTCAACTTTAGGGTCATACACCCTGTGAAACTCTGGCCTTCAATCACAGAAGTCAAACCGTGAAGCATCAAGTAGCTTGTCCAGATTACTTAGCTACTTCTTCTGGAATAAGCACTTTATGATAACGTCATTCTGCAAGATTGCCAGAAGGTTGCTTTCCCTTATTCTCAGGATGTTTTGTCCAGGATTTCACTCAAACCAGCTGCTGCTTCAATCTCATTTATTTTTATTTTGCACTATATCACATGTATTAAAACAGAAATTAGAAGACTGAAAACTTGGGGGGAAAAGGCTGCTAGATAAGGAGGTATTAAAATAAGGAATTGCATCCCTACAAAAGTGCTCCAAATTAATCGTGGGATAGTTTAAGTAAAGTTGAGCATGGTATTCAGCATTACCCATCTTCTGGTCCTACTTGATACTGATGGAAGCTTTTAGACAATAGCCACGACTTAACACCCTGGTTAGCAGCACATCTACACAGCCAGCTGACTGAATTATTGTTCAGAAATACTCTAACTAGCCTTAATTAAGAAGCAAAATAAATCAGGCTTTGTGGAAGCCTATTCAGTAATGGCTAGGTGCTTTCCAGCATTAAGTGAGGTTACATGTTGCAGGCTGCAACCTGCAACACAGATATAGTAATGAAAATGCTGGCAAAATGAAGCCACAAAACCTTAACCACCTGCATATCCTCAGAGTCAATCCTCCCCGAGCAGGGCTCGGACAACAGCAGGAAACTAAGCATAAAAGTTGCTGGAGCTTCACTTCTGGCAGCTTTCCAGGGACATTTCACCCATACACAGAGCCCCTGTGCAAGGGTTTCATCTAACTCTAGACCCTTTTGCCCTAAATGAGAATATATCAGTGTCCTGCTCTCTCAGTCAGGCACTTTTCTCTTACAGCAAGACTCTTGTAAGCCAGTAATCTCTCAGTCTGATTCTTCAAAACTATCATATAGAGGTGGTTATAAGACACAGTTCATGCTGCTTCACCTCTAGGCAAGCATGCCATCTAAATGAGATTATTATACCAGGCATCTCATGCTAAGCAGGATACCAGAGTTCCAGATACTCCTTTGGCTCCCTGTGTGATGGAGCAGCTTGGCACTACTTGGACTTTCGGCAAGAGGTACAATTTTCAACCCATTTCATCCGGAGCTTACGTGGTGATGGACAGTCAGGCTGTAAGCCTGGGAAGCAGGAAGAGATCGTGTTTGCTCAGCCTGAATCTCTAGGGTACGCTCACTGCTGTTCTAATGTAAATGTTTATGAGGGATGCAATAAAATATTAAACTCAATGAATAATTGATATTTACTTTATAGTAATTCAGAACCCTGCTTGTTTGAATAAAATCCATTATTTACAATATTCTACTTAACTAGGAGTGATTTCTCTTTGCTCATGCCACTTACTAATTACTTGTTCCATCTGACACATTTTCCAGAGCCATATTGAGATGGTTATTGGATGTCAGTCTTTAAGGGCGTAGTATCCATTTTCCAGATACTCTCTAACATGAAAAGAAGAGCTTCACAAACATATTTCTTGCACAGTAGATGATCTTTATCTCTAATAGATCTTTGACATATACAATCATTATCAAGCTACAGGTACATTAATTAAAGCTGAATGATGGAAAAAGATCCTCAAAGTGCTTTATCTAGCACAGAGCTTGAATTCAATACACTAGATTTGTGCTTATAATATGCATTATGCACAAATATCGAAATGATAATTTCATTTTTAAAGTTTCTGAATCTTAAAAACTGCATACCTGAAGTGCATCCTCCAGAAAAAAAATCATTTGTTAAAAGGTTTCAGTCATCCAATTAAAGAACATAAACTGAACCTCATGATTAATGCAAGCCCTGAAAAGTGAGTAGTTAAAATTGACAGTCTACAAACAGTACATAGCTTGAAAATTATCCATCCAAAACACCCACAGCAAGTTTACAAATTCCAAATACAGGTGATGCAAACAATTCACTTTTGTTCCAGTTAATTATGTAATCAGTTCAATTAGTACAGTCCAATCTCACACATCAATTCATGTTACGTATCAACAGCCTGCTAACATGCCACTGAGCCCAGAGCACACTCACGTTCTGTGCATACTCAGGTAACTATGGAATGTGCAGTGAAGGAATATCCCTTCCCTGCCGAAAGCAGGGCTGCTCCACACGGCATCTTTCGCGACCTTGCTTTTATCACCACGATGTGAGAAACACCCGGCAACGAAGAGGAGGAACACCGTATGTGGGTTGCTGCCAGAAGCTCCTCCATCAAATTACATTGTAAATCTGCAGGACTAAAGAATGTTATAATACTGTTATAATAAACATGACATAACTCAGACAAAATGCTTTTCACAAATTAAGTGCCAAGTGTCTCCTCTCCTTGAGACATAATCAATGCAATTGTGGAGTGGTTGAAAGGCAGGCTGCATGCATTTAGCCTCTTGAAGAGTAGCTTTGAAGAAGGGTTCCCAATAATCATGTGGTTATCCTGCTTGCTAATTCTTACTGATAGATTAAAAACTAAGTGAATATTTATGCTGGCAAAATATCAGTCACCTTCTCTGGCTGATGCTTTACAGGTGAGCAAGAGGAGACTTCTATGATTTTGTAGTGTTACGCCAGTAAAATCAGTCTGGAAATAAAAAGTGCCAGGCTGCAATTTATAAAGTTCCCTTGCCTCTGAGTGAACTCTGAAATTTTGAGGAGAGTTACTGGAGAGTTGGCATGCACAAGAAAAGTGGACTGAACTTCTGGGAAAAAAATCAGTGATTATTTCATAGCTCACCTAGAGGAGGAACCTCAGACTAGAATCCAGCTCCCCTTTAAGGTGAACTGAATGCAAAAATCATTACAAATATATCACCATTGAAGAAATTTTTGATTCCACTATCGACTTTTTAATTTTCAAACTTCTATTTTTGGGGGTTAGTCTAGGCTACACCTGCATGTGTGTGCTTTTTCCCTGTGTTCTATTTTTTCACATATGGGATTTTGATAGATATGTTATATGCAATTACACTTAGGTTTTGTCTACAATTTTGCAAAAGAAAATTTCTATTACTAAGAGCTACACCCTTTGCACACGCAGAGGACCTAACACACAACGCTCCTACTTAATTTTTATTATATTATCCTTAACACACACATGGAAAAATTTAATCAAATTCAGAAAAATAATGCTGGGGGAAAAAAAAAACCAACACATTAATTCTAATCCTTTACTCCAATCCTGCGCTGTTTCCCCTGCATATAGGGGAGCTTTAGGGTAAGATTGATAAGACTTTAGACATCTATGATTTAGAAGCATGAAGCACTGGTCTAAGTTAGTCATATCAGAGTCTTTTACAATCCATTGGAAAAAAAAAGGAACTTTTAAAGCATGAATCACCTCCCAGAGTAAGCATCCACACAAGCCAAGTGAATTGCCTTCTGGGAATATCTATTTTTCTCCACAAACTTCAAGAGAGTCAGGGTGTCTGCATTGCAAATGTCTGTAATGAATAGTGCTGACTGGATTTCATTTTTAATTTAAAGAAAACAAACTCTTCAAGAAAAATGTGTATCCACATATTTTGAACTTCTGTCTAGCAATTTAACCCAAACAGGAAATCAAGATGGACAATCTAAGACACGGTGAGAAATAATGCAAAAAAACAGATAGAAAGAATCACAGTGTCATGAATATTTTAATATGTGCAATAATGTGGCTTCTTCAGGAGACCACAGCTTCTGAACTAGGCAGCATCACACATTTTGTTCATGCCTGCATTTGACTTTTCAGCAAAGTACAAAGAAAGCATTTCAGATTGAACACAACCCTACCAAAGCCTTTCACAAAGGAAGGACTTTTCTCCCTGAGCAGAGGCAGGAACAATGTGTGATGAACTGACTGTAAGCCCCATTCCCTGTCTCCCTGCGCTGCTGAGGGGGAGGAGGTAGAGCTGGGAAGGAGGGAGGGGTGGGGAGGAAGGTGTTTTTAAGATTTATTTTACTTCTCATTATCCTGCCCTGATTTTCTTAGTAATAAATGCAATTAATATCCCCTAGCTGAGACTCTGTGATGGTATTCAGTGAGTGATCTCTCTTGGACCTTATTTCAACTCATGAACTCCTTGCTGAATTTTCTGTCCCCTGCACCCCAGAAGTGGCCTAATAACTGATGAAATTGGAGTCATTACTTGGATTAAAGTTATTTACTCCAGCCATTAGGGTTCCCATATGAGGAAAGAACTAATTCATCAGTCTTTTTAGAGGAGTATTATGCCCTTCCAGGCAGCAATACAAAGGGAGGCCATGAGACTGAGAACACATATGAACATTGCTTTCTAGAAGCATTAAAGAGCTTGCCTCTTGCCAAACATAAAAGACACCAGCTACACTATACAACATACTTCTCAAGTCAAAATGCCTGAAGCTTCTCTGTGTCTGTTTTCAGACCCATTAGATCAAGGTAAAAATGATTTTGGTTGCTTCTTTAAATCCTTGACTTCTAAAATGTCCACGTATTGTCTTTTTACTGATGCATTTTGTAGTGCAGTATCCTTCAGGGAGGCTTGACATGGATTGCTCCAGCCTGCAGTTAAAAGGGGCAGCAGTACCATGGATTGTGCGACCTTGCTATCTTCAAAAACCACCTTTCCTCAAACTGTAAACAAGAGCATGCTGAGGATTTATTAGTGCATGTGCAGAGTAAACAGAAGCCTACAAGGATCGTGTCAGATTACACTACCTGCGAGCTGTGGTTTGCAAGGCTCTCTGAAGGAACATACTGCATTTGTGAATTATTGCAAGCCTGACAAAATCACACAATGATGAGAGCTTAAGAGGATACTGGGTAATAACTTGACAAATCATGCCCCATCCTCTGCAGATATAACATGCTTAGTGATATCTGAATTTTCACATTGCATCACTTTAAAATGGCTAGTTGTAAACATGACTAAAACCAAAAGGATTAACATTCCTTAGATATTTCACCTAAATCAGCTACTCCAAAGGAGGCACTTAGCCCAAGCATTTCTCATGTCTTCAACTTTCCTCTGTGACACAACACTCAGAAAAAATGAAATGTACTTTTCAGAAATTGTAAGTGAATTTAGTGCTTGTGGGAATGAAGGATTTATAACCCTCACTAGAGCCAAACTGAGTACATTGGAGAAATTTACGTTCACAGAAGCCAGAACAAGTTCTTCAGCTCTAACTTGAAAAACTAACTCCCTGGTCCTTCCTCAAATTAACATTATTGGCTTAAAAATCATGAAAATAGTGCTCACAACACAGTCATGCCTTGCTTATACTTGGTGAATGCTTAGCGAAGAAGGAACTACCTTTCTTTTTAAACACACCTTCTGAATTAAGGTGTGCCCCACAGATCGCCTTTCACACAGACGTGTATTTGTTCATCTGCTTTTTCAAGGAAGAGGTTCCAAAAATTAAATTCATGTTAAGGAACATGTAAAGGGCTTGCCCTAAGAATACCAAACAATCCCCTCACATGCTTCCCCAGAACTGGAGCTGACCTGAATAGAATAATTTCAGACTATTTTCTGGGAAATGCCTTAAACTGTGCCCCATAGTGTGATATTGACATAACCTATGTCTGCTCTGTGGACTTCAGGAGCATTTCCCAGTTTTGGTAAGCGTCATTCCCCTCCCCACACAGACTCACACAGACTGGTTCCCATGTAGAAATACCACCCCAAAAAAGAACATGCCAAAGTGAATGGCATTGACTTCCACTGGGAAATGAAGATGCATACTGGTGGATTGGGAAATGAGGACTAGAGAATCAAATTCTATTTATTTATGGATCAAATATGAAAAGACCAGCATTAAAAAAATTCCATGTATTCATACTATGTTTCCTTGAGTTCCAGATACCCATAAATCTAAGGAAAAAGTGAAAAAATTTGGCCCATTTCTACTGCTGCTGACAGAGAATCCACTCAGATTCTTTCTTAATTTTAGAAAGAATCTTTATGCAATAAATGAACATAGACAGAGAAAAAAGGTGCAAAAAAAATTTCTCAGAGTAATTTTTTCCCATATTTCTTTTACCTTTGGATAATGAGCATGCTATCCAAACAGCTGACTATACAAAACTGCCAATGCTGTGATCCAGACATAATAGTGATGAGCAGCTAATCAGAAACCGCCCTAAAATAAATCCTGCACAGTATTCTTTATCCTTAAAAGCCTGACTTGGCACCAGTTTGACTCTGAAATGTCCATCCTCATACTTTACTAGGAAGTTTTCTCATGCAGGGTATGAACACGCCAGAAATAAAGGAAACATAAGAAGAGGTAATAATCTTTATTTTTCAGGGAGCTGCTGCAACCTTCCCTAGAGCTGCCCGTCTTGGAAAACTGGGGGGAACAGAAAATTTCCCACTGGCACAGACACTTGCTATGGTATGAGGGACTCCAGGAGCCTAGTCAGCTGCCCCACTTGAAGCCCAAAGTGTCAGGATCCTGGGTACAGGAAAGCTTAATGGAAAAGGGGAGGAAGAAGAATTGGGGCAGGGAAAGGAAGGTGGCCCTCCATAGAGCTGCCTAGTGAGATCTTTAACTTAAAGCCCTTCTGTCAATATTTGCCATGGTCTGAGGAAGAAACAGGCCTCTCTGCTTCACGTATCTGTAGTGCCTTGCCCTGCACTCCCCCTACTCAGTCCAAGGTCTCAGAGAAGGAGGCAGGCAGGACACTCCTGCCAAAACTCATAATTGAAAGAGAGACCCCATTACATTATCTTACCTTTGCCTGTGGTCTCAGCCATGGCATTGGCCCCTGTGTGCTCACCTTGACTCAGCTCCAGAGTTCTTCCCAAGTTGAGGCGTCCATCACAAGCCAGGTTGGTCTCCAGCCACAGGTCTGACACATCTCCCAGACTCCCTGCAGACAAGTTTGCCCCTCACTCTCAATTTGGCTATACTGTCTACTAAGTTCATGCTTTTGGACTGTGATAGATCACTGACTCACCTCTTGAGGATCTCTTGGATGACCAGTATTTTCAGGAGGCATGTATAAATGAGAGGCTGCTTCACACGTCTGCTCCAGAACAATTGGAGGAGACTAATGTGTTTTCGTTGGTGAGAAAGCCAGGCAAGTGTCTGTGTATCAGATGTAAAATGATATTGAAATAACAAAGCATTTACTTAAATTCGCATTCTTCAAACAAAAGGCAACCTCACCTATTTTCCCCTTTCAGATAGGATATTGACAGGTCCAGTTTTTTATGCAGTCCACTTGACACTTTAACATAACAACTAAACCTTATGCTGCTAAATTCCCAGAAATCATTTTTATGTGGCCAAAGAAAGGCATGGACACTAGAGATTTTAAGAAAACACAGCGGTGTTTATTTGATTTTCTTGTTACATAAATGGATTTTATGTACTGGAAAAGTAACTAATCTTGATAGATGTGCATGTGGTAATACAGCTGATGGTTACTGAAGCCAGACAATGAGAGCTTTCTCTTTCCAAGCCTCTTGTTGAGGAACTGTCCTGATACTTAAGTAAATAAAATGACAAAAAGAAAGGGGATAAAAACACAGAGCTGATTAAGATCAAATTAAAAATAAATCAACAGCAAGTCCTACTGAAATGCAACTCCAGAAGCTACAGCAGTGTCAGAGCATAATGCAAATGAAGAAAAATGCATTGATCTCTAGACACAAACACAACAATTGTTTCTTCATATACATCATTTGGGCATTTTAAAAGACATTTGTTTGGAATGTCTAAATTGATTCAGTTCATGAGATCATTGCACAGCAACCTCCAAAAAAATGGTAAAGCTTATCAAAGTAGTTGATGGATTACACTTCCCCACAAACAATAGGGCAGTATGAAATATCTTCTTCTACTTTGTCATCCTAAGCTTCAAATATAATAATTCTCTACGTGTATCATTTGGCTGTCTATCCAGAGCAAATCACTTCTTTCCCCACATTTCTTTATCTGCTTTTTACTCCAACACTGAAAAACAGCGATTTATTTTAACTCTAGAAGTATGCAGGGTGCTACATCTACAAAGCAAGAAAACAAAACATGGAGCCAAATGTCCCGCACAACTCAAAAGGTACAAATAAAAAAAAAATATAAAGCTTGCAAACTTCTAATTATGTGCATTTCTTAAAGCATCTCAATAGTTCCATGAAAGTAACATGGAAAGTTGTTCTTTTAAATCTGTTCTCTTAAACATCAGCCTGCTGAGCACTAGGTTAACTTGCTTAGGTTGAGACAGCTGCCACACAGACCTTAGTGCTGGCTCATCTCCAGGCCTGATGTTGTGACTCTAACATTGCTTAAGACACTTGGGTTATCTCCTATTCCTTTTGGAAAATGCATTGGAAACTTGAAGTTCCTTCTCAGTGTTACCAGAGATGTTCATTTAATGATAGAAATCAGAGACTGAAAGAGAATCTTAAGTTATTTTATCCTGCAGAAACATATCACAACAGCTCAAGCCTCTCAAAGAGCACAAATGTCAGCAACAAGGATAAGTGCAAGCACTTTCCTTGAATACCTGACCATTTTCCACACCTGTTAATATACTTATTTTAAGCAATGAGTACAGCTGCAGCAGCTAAATAAAATTTCATTGAAAGAACACACTTAAGAGGATGGGCAACAATGTATACGTTGGGCACAAAAATAAATGACAGGTTTGTTTCGCCTTCTGTGTTTGTTATGAAAGACGTTAAAAGCAAAGCTGGAAGCAGAAGAAAGATGGGAAGATTCAATGAAGATCAATTGTTGCAGGTTGAAGCTGCTTCAACCCGCGACATCAGCAAAGGGTGACTATTCAAAGAGTGGAGAAAGTAGCAAAACAGTCATGATAACAGGAAGAGTGGGAGCACTTCCAGTAACACAAATGGTTTGACAAGGACAGGCCGCATGGTGAGATCACCATCCTGTTAGCCCTACTGCAGCACAGCCCAAGCGTTCACATTCATGTAGCTGCAGGACTGCGTTACCATAGTTATACATAGGATACAGGTAATGCAGTCAACCAGCTGATGAAGGACAGCTGTAGGCATGCTGGCAGGAAGACTCTGCTTCCTGAATTCCTGTGGGGATATGTTCAGCTCATGGCCCGTGAGGTATCTGAAGCCTACCGAGATGTTGTGTCTGCCCGCCCTCCCTCACACCTGCAGCCCTCCCTGCTACAGGAACAAAGTACATGGTCTGCCTGACCATGGGGATGGAAACCACTTTCATGCACTGTGTTTTCTTACTTCTGCATGCCAGTAGATCTATGTCAAACATGTATGAAATTTACTTCCAGTGTAGAATGAGGCAGAAGAAATTATCACTGTGTTTAGCTGTGATACCTTTCCTTCTTAGTGATTTCATGTAATATAACGCTTCGGCTTTTCAGTATTTACACTGCAGTGCAGTACCATCAACTTGGAAGGTAGACCCAGTACTTGCTCTGCACATAAAAACACAAAGAAATGACTGTATCAGAGACACACAAATCTATATATACCTGCCAACTAGGGCTTCCCCAGATGCTTTTAAAACCGTAAGCACAAGATCTCCAAAATCAAAAATGAAAAGTTAAAAGTTTCAACCTTCATAAGCAGCAGAATGCTTTGATCAGATCTTGTTTGTGATTGTGATAATTATATAGGAAAATATGTCAGTGCAAATGTTTGAAAAACAAAGGACATCAAAGCACCTAAGAAGTCCTGCTTAGTTATTTGCTTTAGAAGTGTCCTTGACAATATTCCTGTTGGTAACAGCCTATCTCTCAAATGGCTAACTCAACATCTGAAATAATCATAACAGAGCCATAGCCAAGGTACAGCACGAATATTAAAAGCATAGAATTCAAAGTAAACAGCATCACAGGAAGCAAACAAAAAAACCCTGCTGTTTCATTACACACAATTTGATTAACCACTAGTTCAAATCATCATACAAATAGTCATTACATCATAACTTGCCAAAAAACGCAACTATTGAAGGAAGTGGAGCAGCTATAGAAAGAGAAGTTAGTCTGAAGCATGTTACCTGCTAATCAAGAATAATTTTTAAAGATTTAGTGATCCAAATCTTTCAACTGTTTCATAACTGCTGCATGCTATATTCATAGCATTCAGAAAAAGTCAATTTAAGTAAAATCAATCTGCCATAGGGGAGGAAGGTGTATTATATCCAATAAGGGCATGAACCCATTGAGAGCGAGAGAAGGTGATAAAACTGATAGGTGGGTGGTTTGAAATAGCTTTTGCCTACAAGAGGGTGAGAATCATTGCTGGTTGGGTACTTTCAAGGAGAGCACAGAAGAAATGAGACCGATTATACAATTACTCTAATATTATGCAACTCAGAAAAGGTCAAAACGTAATCACAACAAGAGGGATGCCTTATCTGGCTTCCCATTTAAATATTGCATTTGCCATTTAAATATTGCGTGTTTGTCATGCAGCAGTGTGGGCAAGTGAGATGAGAAGCTGTTTCTTACGCTGGATGACCTGTATGCAACCTGGACTCCCTGCTTTGCCATTATATGACTGAGAAGGCACTGTTAACTTTGGCTTTCAGTCTGTGACACTTTGGGAAATGCAGTTGGCAGAAGAGTGATGTTTTTCTTGAAGGGATTATTTCTTTGGGTTGTTATTTCCCTCTGGCTGGTCAAATTAAATTAAGTTGTTTTGCTGAAGGAAAGGGAATTATTTATTATTATTCCCTGCTCTTAAAGTTGGTTAGCTCTGCAGCATATGCAAATCTAATAGGGAGAATAGAAAAGAATGACTTTAATTCTTTAGACTGGATGATGATGAGTAATTTCTGTCTTTAAAGATGCTTCAGTGAACCACCCATGGGTGGTTCCTTCTGGTATATGTTAGGTATGAGAGAAAACATCAGAAAAAACAAAAAGCAGAATTTAGCATGACAATTTAGGGCAGGAGTTCTGTTTGTGCTTTTGGCTGGCAAATAAACTTGTACACACATGGAGTCATGTAATCATAAACAGGTTAGGGGTTGGAATGGACCTTAAAGACAACCTAGTCACAACCCACGTGCCATGGGCAGGAATACCTCTCACTTGACCAGGTTGCTCAAGGCCTTATCCAGCCTGGCTTTGAACACTGCCAGGGTTGGGGCATTCACAGCATTCTTGAGCAAGCTGTTCCAGTGTCTCACCACCCTCAAAGTAAAAGATTTTTTCCAAATATCTAACCTAAATTGCCCCTCTTTCAATTTGTACCCATTGCTCCTTGTCCTATCACTACATTTCCTGATGAAGACTCCCTCTCGAGCTTCCCTGTAGTCCCCTTCAGATACTGGAAGGTTTGTGTGAGGTCTCCACACAGGCAGAACAGCCTTTTCTCCAGGCAGAACAGCCCCAACTTTCTCAGCCTGTCTCCATAGGGAGGGTGCTCCAGTCCTCTTATCAACTTCACGGTCCTCCTCTAGACTTGCTCCAACCATTGATGTCCTTCTTCTGTTAGGGACACCAGAACTGGATGCAACACTCTGCATGGGGTCTTGCAAGTGCAGAATAGAATGGCAGAATTAGCTCCTGACCTGCTGGCCTTGCCCCTTTCTTCCCATACAATTTCCCTGTATTTCTCTCAGGCCAACTGTCCTTGTTTCCACTTCCTGGAAGCTTCTTTTTTGCTCTGAGTTTGCTCAGCAGCTAGTTGCCCATTCTTGGAGACCTCCTGGCTTTTTTTCCCAATTTCCCCCTTTTTGGGATGCATTGCTTGTGATGTTGGAGGAGGATCCTTGAATACCAGCCATCATCCTTGGGCCCCTCTGACCTCAAGGATTCTATCCCATCATCCTCTACCAAGTAGGTATTCGGAGAGGCCAAACTCTCCTGAAGTCCAGAGCAGAGAGCTTGCTGCTTGCCCTCCTCACTGCCCTGAGGATCTCAAACTCCACCATTTCATGGTCACTGCAGCCAAGGCTGCCTTGGAGCACTACAATTCCTATCGGCTCCTCCCTGTTGGTGAGCACAAGGTCCAGTACGGCACCTCTTCTTGTTGGGTCCTTAATCACTTGCGTAAGGAAGGTGTCATTGACGCATTCCAAGAACCTCCAGCATTGCTTGTGCTCTGCCATGTTGTCTGTCCAACAGATACCAGGGTGGTTGGAATGCCCCACAAAGACCTGTTTCACTAATATCTATTCTTTTTAAGAACAGTAGTGATGTTACCTTTCCTTCTACCCATTTATACCTTGAGTGTTGCTTCACGTGACACTGTAAACTAAAAGCAACAAAGAAATACACCTAATCTAATACAAATCAGGCAAACTGAAGCAATGGGGTCTGTGTAGGAACTTTTACAGAAAAGGTTTACAAGGATGGGGCCTGTTAGCTAACCACTAGTACTTCCTCCCTGGCCACAAGCCTGAAGCATTTTCCAATATGTGCAGAGCCAGGGTTATGCCCCCAGGTGTCTGCCTTGCTGTCCTGTCTTGAGTAGCAGCCTCATCTACTCCCCATCGCAAGAGCCAGTCCTTTCTTTTCCCTTCTTACTCTTCCATGTTAACTCTTACTCCTAATACTTCTGGTAGCTTAAAAAAACCAAAAACAAAGCAGAGAGATTATCTGAGGTTAATCCATAACGTATTTAGGAGAAATTACCTTTGGTTGGGCTGTACATGTTGCTGGGTCAGGAGTCACCCTGGGCCTTTTGTCTGCGTAGAGGCCATCTCTGCACATCCAGACTACAGCGACTCCTCAGACCTAAAAAAAAGGATACATGGATCGACAGAGAAAGATGGAATTCCTGTAGTAAAATGGAGCAAGATTTGAGGTAATGAGATTATGTTTTCACTTTTAAAATGAGGAGGACAAAGAGGTATTGAGGAGGGATAGAATAAATTCTGGGGGACACTATCAAATGATGAAATTACATGTATTACCTGATGCGATATCATAATTTACATCTGGAGGAGAAGGTTAGTAAAACTACTGGCAAGTCTTTGAGAAAGATCCATGAACACTGCTTAAAGTCAATGTTCCTTTAAGCAGATGTATATCTGATTGCAGAATCAGAGTCTACTCTGTTTGTGTAACCGTGGAGAACTTCAATGACTTTCTGAAGGACTTCAGTTTATTATGGTTGAACTCACAAGTTTAAATGTTTTTTAAACAAATGGCTTTAGCATAAGTATGTTTTTGTTCAAGCAGAGGCTTGCTTTTAGCTTTGGGTCTTTCAGCGTTTTCTTAAGTATGATGACATTGGGTAAGATTTATCAGATAAGAATAAAATTAACAAAACCAATACTTGAGGTGCCAAGTACAAGGCTTTCAGGCAATGGGATTGCTAGTTAATAATTAATCGCCCATTTGTTAGCCATACTAACCAAAACTTATTACAGTTTAAGTCAGGAATATGAAGATTAGGCCCTCCGTCATAAAATAGAAGAGCAAGAACACCAAAAAATCAAAATTTATATCTACTGTTACTACAAACCCTTTCTTTCAGTCTAAGGCTGAAATTTGTTCTCATAGAACACCTTAGCAAAGAAAAATATATTATAAAAACTCTTTGTTCATGGACAAGGTGTGAAGAAGACGCCTTCTGAATACACGTAAATGTGTGATATAACAGACAAAAATGGACAAATTGTACTATAATTGGAGGAAAATATATATGCTAAAAATGGGTTTCTAACCAAGTGCTTTAATATTTTAATGAATTATTATTATTATTGTTATTATTATTATTATTATTATTGTTATCCAGACCTAAAGGTAAATAAGAAAAGTAATATTCTGATATATAGAAATAGAAATTTTAAATAAAGAAACTGGAGGAAATCTTAATAAGACACAATGTCTATCCTATTGTTCAAAGATATTAAAATATGTACAATATTAATACAAAATAATTTAATGGCAAATAAATATTGTTTCTATAATAATATCATGATGCAGTGTTAAGAATTATTAATGAAAATTAGCTTACAAACATGGCTTCAGTTTATAAGGAAAATATTGACTTAAAAGGAAAACATGTGACCTACTAGCTCACACGTAACTCATCTCTGATAGAGACTATTCAGTATTCGCTTTGAAATTAGCATCGAGGGGTAGAGATGGAAGAGAAGCTACTCCTGGACTAGTACCGGTGCCACCACTTTAACTCCAGCAATCACAGAGACTTTTCTAGAGACACAGATGGAATTAAAAGTGACATAGGATGAGATAGCATGAGTAAAGTTTTCTCTACTTTTTAGTAATCCTTTTAGCAATCTTCTCATCTAAATTAAAATCTTAATAACACCAGCTTCTGTTGAAGACCTGGTGGAGACCAACTCTCCTTTGTCAGCTCTTCTTCCAAATCCATTACCTAAAAACCTGCAAACAGTGCTACCCAACATCTGCATATGAAACAAACCCCACTGCAGTTCCCTGTAAGAAAAGCTTGCCGTAATTTTCCTCACCTACATAGAATATAGAATCATTTCAGCTGGAAAAGTCCTCTAAGATCAGACCAAGTGCATTTGGCATTGAAGTCCAACCATTAACCCAGCATTGCCAAGTCCATCACTAAACCACGTCCCCCAGCACCACATTTACATGTCTTTTAAATACCTCCAGGGATGGTGACTAAACCATTTCCCTGGGCAGCATGTTCCCTGAAAACCCCGTCAGGGAAGAATTTTTTCCTAATATCCAATCCAAGCCTCCCCTGGTGCAAGCTGAGGCCATTTGCTTGTCCTATCGCTTGTTACCTGGGAGAAGAGGCTGACTCCCACCTGGCTACACCCTCCTTTAAGGGAGTTTTAGAGAGCAATAAGGTCACCTCTGAACCTCCTTTCCTGGAGGCTAAACACTCCAACTCCTCAGCTGCTCCTCATAGGACTTGTGCTCCAGACACTTCACCAGATTCGTTGTTCTGTGGCTCATTTGAAGTCTTTCCCATTGAAGGAGCTGTGTGTGAACTATGAATGCTTTAATCACTGCTCAACATCGCAGGTCCCACCCTCCTCTCCTTGCCTTCCCCGCCTCAGGCAAGCAGTCAGTTTTCCAGAAAGCCATTCAAATACCAATCAGACACAACTTCATTTAGTTAAGGTTCTCCTCCATTTGCTGTTCACATTCAAATGAGATATAATCTGTGGTGAGATGTAAACTCTGGACAAATGATAAAATATGATTAAACACTCAACAAATAGCCTCACATGAGCTGTCCGGTTTGTATGATAAAATCTTAGACCTGCGAAAGTAATTGCTTCTGACATGCTCCTCATAGGACTAGGCTGCCAGGCAATAGGCTGCCCAGTGTTGTTCAGTCACAGATTCTGAAGCTATAGAAGTGAGAAGCACACAGTGTAGACAGAAATTAAAGCCTACTTGTGATGAAGAGCCTGGGTTCTTTTCTTGAAGTCCAGCGGTTTTTTGCGGTGAGGGCAGAAATCTGTTCATAACAGTTACCCTTTTGTGGGTTTGTGTTTTTAGAAGTTGTTGTGGTCTTGTGATTAACAGCAAGGAATGGCCACAGGGTAATTGTAATATGTTAATGAAACCCCACACTTTGCACAACTTCCTTGAAGATTCTTTTTATAGATTTCACATTGGGGAGGAAATGAACCATAAAAAAATGTGCTACCTAGAAAATGATAAATCATTTACCACTTACTTACCTTTTTTCCTTGCCGTATCACTCTCCAGCTTATTCAAACATTTAATTTATTCACTTGTCCTCTCTGTGTGTATCTTTTATGGATTTTGCTTTTTCAGGTAAAATCTGCAGCCATTTCCATACTTAAGCAACCACATTCTGTCATCTAAATGACTTAATAAAATTCTTTCCAAAATTGCTTCACATGTGCAACACTCCTTAATTTATCTCATTTGTTGTCAGGAATTGGAACTATATGTGAACAATTTAGGAACCTTTTCTCTGGGTATCTAGTTCTAGTTACTCGAGCTTAAAAATTTTGGCAAGAGTTCATCACCTGGAATAATGAATCCCTCAATAAAGGACAATTTGTTACTGCGGGAAGAACGCCAAAAAATATATAAATCCTCAAGGTTTTCCACCAGCAGTAAATGCCTACACTTCTAGAACTGGTGATTCTATTTAAATGTATACAAATATGGCCAAGAAATTCTTTGCTTTGAGACATCTTGAAGAAAAAATTTAAGGTAGACTCAGTAATCCCCTCAGGGAGGGCTGGATGCTGATACAAATATGTTACTTAATAGCACAGAAGCATCGTTTGACTGGTGCCTTCTCTATGTTCATGGCCTTTATTTCACAGTTATTCATTGACAGTTTTTGATTGCATATATCATGCACCAAGCTTATATCATCAGTAAGCTTCCTCCAGTAAGTGGACAGTAATGAAATACCACAATCGAAGGAAAGTGGAAGTCCTCTCAAACTGGACAAAAGCTACTGAGTGTAGTCTCCCGGAAAAGGAAATATTCAGTCACCTCTTGCGTTGTGGCATTCCTACAGAAGCAAGGGATCTTGCAGTGCCTTCACTGTAGTGTCATGCATTCAATTAATTGTTTCCACACTACTGTGGACTGCGGTATCTCTCTTATGAAAAAGCACAACGAGCTTTTTTCAGGTAAGCCAAGCCCAGGACTTCTCTTGCAATGTAAATGGAAGTGCAGAGCACAAAAATAGCCTAGTAAGAAACTGAGATTGTCCCTTTAAATTAATTCAAATTAGCAGCCCATGTTATTTAAGCAGCCTAATACTTTACTTTATTAATGCTTTATTAAAATATACTTTGAGACACTGAAGGTATGAGTGACTTGGCAGGTAGTGGGTTGTAACATTCAGTGATGTAAGTAATGTATGGCCATGAAGTTGAACTTGTTAATTCTCACGTCTTCCCATGCTTTCCCAGGATCTCTTGCACCTTCTCTGGTGTGCCCCATAGACCACAAAGCAGTGATTGGCATGAGAACCAACATCTCATTTTGAAGATAGTGAGGTGTTCACTAAACTAACATCTGCTGGAAAACAATGATGCACAATCCCGTTTTGAAACCTACTGACTTCTGAGTTAGGTTCTTAGATGACTTACATGCCTATGTAAATTTAATTTTCTATTTTTTGTTACCTCCCTCGCTAGCTCGCTCAGCCTGTTCGCTCATATTCTGTACCTTCTTTCTTTCATCAGCTTGCTCAGTGTGCTAGGCAGAAAGCTGTTTGTCATAGGGTACCTGTCATTTCTTATGTATCTGTAGAATGCCTCAGCTCTGCCAGAGATTACAGATGGTGCTGCAATGTAAGTGTTATAACTCAGAGGAATGTAAAAATAAAATCTGGTACATCTGTGTTACATATAATAATGTTTTATTTTCTTTACATGCTCATTATACTCTAACTAAATATGTCAAAAATTAAGTGAACAGTGCTCAAATCTGCAAGGATTGTATCAAGGGATGTGACAAAACCCTTAGATGGTACAGAATTCACTTCATGGAAGTCAAAATACTTAAGTGTCAGTGGATATTTCAACTGTACTGTGAATTATTCCACAGAAATGTCAAATATTTTTATACAGAAACTGCTTCTGCCACTATTAACTAATTACCACATTTCCCCTCACTCCATCCCTAATTCTTGATTATGCATTCCAGTTCACCATCTCTGTTTATCACCCCTTCTCTATGTCTTCTTGCCATGGGCCACGAGAACCTCTCAGTAGACCTCCTTGAAACTTTGTGGAAGGAGATTCCTTTCTGTTTTGTGAACACAGGGGTGTGCACTGACTGAGTACCGCAGCACCTCCTGCGCAAGCTCTGTCCAGGCATTTCTGTCCCTCTCCTCCCCTTCCCATTGCCTGTATCAGTTCATTGCTGCTGGACTACCCATACAGGGTGTTTAAGCATCTCAGTATCAAAAATTCGGAGCTATTGCTCCAGAAGTTCTAACTAGTGCATTTTGGGGACTTCTTCTAATATGAAGGAATCTTTTATATGCTTTACTAGACTATAGACCAGGACACTCATCTCTCTGTTGTATGATATTTAGGCAAGCCATTCTATCTCCACTTTAAATTCACCATTTTGACAAAAAACTTTGAGTTCTCAGAATGATAAACATTAAAAGACAGATAATTTCCTTTGGGGTGCTTACCAGTTCATAACTCAGTATGTAAAAAATAATCAAACCAGAGCCTGTCATTATATTCTGCTTTTCTCGTGTCCCTTGCTTTCAATGCTTGCATTTGTCTAGAAATGTGTGGAGTTTTTCTCATTTAAAAGCATATTAGAGTAAATATTGGTCTCTTCGGTGCTGAAATCCCTTTTCTCCTTGACTAAGTACAGCAAGGCCTCTCTGTTTCCAGGTTACAAACCTCAGCTGTCTAAAGGGGGATAAAATTAATTTTGGCCTCAGTGGATAGTCAATCCTATCGTGACAGATGTAATCTTTGTAACATGTCCCAGCTCAGCACAAGAGACAGTCACTTAAGAATGGTTTAGGTCCTAGCTGATTTCACTGCCTTATGCCCTGACCAAGGAACAGGCAAGCAAAGATGCCGTGGTCTGTCACCCAAGACCATCCCCGCTTTTGCTGGATTTTATGATATTAGCATGAAATGTCTACTATCCTAATGAAAACTTGTTTGGGTTTTCTAGGGAGAGTTTCAGTTATTATTCCAACAACCAAGGGGAAAAAAGTAAAGATTATACCAGTCATGATTTGACACTTGAAGCAGATGTACTCCAGAGGAGGACTAGAACACATTAAGTGCTCTCCTATAATTTCTGATATCCATGGTGGCTGTCACCCACTAGCTGAAGCTCATAAAAATTTATCAGCACTTGACAATGCACTTGGATAGACTGAATTCTCTAGAAATATGCTTCACTGAGGAAACACAGGAAAGTTGGATTGCTTACAACGAAGTGATTGAAATGACTGCCAAGAAAAATGCATGCAGGTTTCATTATAACTATTAATCTAATAGGTTCACATTGTACTCTCTATTTAAATCAGAAACATATCTACAATTTCCCACATTTACACTACTATTAGCTTTAGTAGAAGAAAGGAAAAAACAGATGAGGCATCAGGCCTGGGACTGTAAGCACTCTGTGTAACCTAGAAGCAACTAAGGCCATTTTCTTCAATGCAAAACAGAAATAGAAACAAACAAAGCCTCCTATACCTCTCCAGCCAATTAGGTCTCCATACAAGCAGCTGTACTCGGTGTCTCTCCCAAATACTGCTGCACACAGGCAGTCAGCCACTGGATTTCCATCTCCATAGCCCCCGTCTTATCATTCTTTGCCTGATTTTCTCTCTACAAAGCTAAAGGAAAGACTGGAGCTGAAAACCTGGTGCCAGACGTCAAAATCACTTCCAGCCCATCTCTGATGTGACTGTTTGAAACACAAGAAAATAGGAATTGAAGGGTATGCAAGCAGCAGTGCATCCAGAACTGCAGTCATGGGCTACTACATTAGAAATGCCTTTTTGCCTATCATCTAGACCACTCCATAAAATATCTATACTTTAGGGTACGCCTATGGCACATACAGCCAGCTACCAAAACTGTGCTACACTCTGCAACAAACTTGAGTTATTTCATAAGAAGGTAAGGAACATAAATACATTGTGCCACAAAGTAAAGAGGGGGTTTTTTTCCCAGTATCTGGCAGAAAGGAATTTTTCAAATAAAATTTCAACAAAATGCTGGGAAGCACATGATGTTCCATGGTATGGGAGAAGGCTTAAAAAATACCACTCAGGTAATCAGTCTTATCCACAGGAAAAACACTTTCTGACCCTAAATCTGGTCACTGGTTTAATCCTGAGTGTGCGAGCAATATATACCAATCAGACGCAAGAATTTAATGCCACTAAAAATACTTTATACATCTCTGGCTCCATTGCCCAGAGGCAGGTGAATAAAGGACCTCCCATTATGGATCAAAGAAGGAAAAATCTTTCTAGCCCCAAAAGTAATCACTGGAAGCCCTGAAGCATGGGATTAGTATAATATAAATACAGTATATACAATATATATTACACCACCTTTTAAATTCAAACCTCTATTAACTATCTTGTCACAAATATTAAGCAAATTAAAGACTTAGCAAGTGTATTCAGTCACAGAATATTATCAATGCATTCTTGGAAAGAACTTCAGAAATTCTACTCTGCAAAATAGCACTGCATCTTATGCTTTTAACCTGACACACTGGGGTATAGAAGATTGCTTCATAAACCTATCATCCAGTCCAAGTTATTCATTACGTTCCTATTTTCAAGGAGGTGTTAAGGCAGAGAAAAATCTGGCTCATAGAAAGTTACTATTTTCCAGAAATATGACAAGTATTTTACTTTTGGAGATTTTGACTGAGGTTCTGACAGGTCCCTGGTATGCAGTACTGATTTTTCTGTGTCAGATGCATCTTTGAAAATCAGATTATCTAAATTTCAATGCTATTGGCAATCAATGTTTTAACAAAATCATGAGTCACAACTCTTTCAAGCATCCAGAAAATTCAGTATCCAGAATAACCCAGTGTTGACTGGTTTCTGACAATTGCAGGGACAGTGACAGCAGCAACTAGAGGCAGCCTAGATAAGATAATGTCAGTAGAAATCCAACTTTTCAAACCTGTTTGTAATGGCCTTGAAAGTACAACTTTTCTGCCTGCTTAAGCAAGTACAGCCACTTATGGCAAAGCAGCTTAAGGTTTTGATTATGAGTTATTGAGGCAGGACTGAGACCCATTTACCAGTCAGATCATCTTATGCTGTCATTTCTTGGCTTATGGTCAGCCTGGTCCAATAGTTAAGGATTTCCAGTAGGGAACCAGACTCTGGCAATCTGTGAGACTCGACTAGATCTATTAATCACTCTGATTTTCAGTTGACCTCTAGGCCATTTCTAGTAACAGAGGTAGAGGTCTAGTTAGTGAGACTTTTATTCCCAAAGGAATCATATTTTCTTATACACTGTTTTAATTTATGTAAGTTGCCCAGGTGCCAACACGACAGTCAGTATAGCAGATCTGAAAGAAACAATTAAGGAACCATGAGCAATTGAATGGCTTTGCTTAAATCTTTATTAAAAAGTACCTGGCACAATAACAGACAATTCTATACCAGCAAGCACCACAGAATCACTGTTATCAGAATTCCTCATCACACACAGTTCAGCATCTAGTTTGAAAGGCTTTATATACAAAACTAACTAAAAGCAATATTTAACGGAGAGTTATTTTCTATGTCACTGTAAATCATTGTTCAGCTTTCTGCACTGAAACAGTGGAGCTATTCTGAGTCTGTTATTTTCTCCTGTCTGGATTTCTACAGCAAAGAATAGATGGAAGAGAACAAAGAGGGCATCTGACAAATATGACAACCCAAATATTAAAGCCAGGAAGGAAAGACGAAAGGAAGACAGAAAGGGAAAGAAATGGCAGGGCTATGCCAATAGTGGAGGGGTTTTTTTGTAGGCTATATCACAAGGTAATTGGCTGTGATGTGAATTATGCTTCCCAAGCCAAATGTGAGAGTGCTTAACAGACGCAGAGGTCAATTATCTCTTAGTAGAGCCTGCTCAGAGAAAGAGGCTACTGCAATTAGAATACACTATTAAAATGGTTAGTCATTTTAGTATTTTAAATCACTACCCTTCCCAAAAAGCTGTGCATAGTAATTCCTGTCATTGTATGCCTCACGAAATACTCTGTCCTTGGAAGAAAAAAATCACTAAAAATATTATTCCTCTGAGTTTCTTCTGCTACGAGCCTTGGAAGTCTGAGATTATTCAAATAAAGAAACCAGAAATTTATTTCTAAGTACTGTATATTGCTCATTTCTACGTACTGTATATGTTTACCTTGTCAATAAAGGGAAATTTAGAGATAAACAGCACCTAGGGGAAAAAAACGTTGTAATTTGCAAATGTGATTCCAATTCTCAGTGTTGACAGTCTGTAAGGTGGTGTAGATTACAGGGCAGTCAGACCCAAATTAGGACTCTGTTTCACTTATTTTCACCTACAACATGACTGGACTTTGAAATCATATTTGCTCTTGTATCTCTTTGACAAACTATCATTTTTGGTGGCCTTTATTAACAAAGTTAAATGTTTTTGTTATACACTTTGAAATATGAACTCTCTTCAGGGTCATATCAGGTTTCATTCTGGACAGAAATAGAAGAAGCACCGCTCAAAAATACCGGCAAAAAACTGTTCCAAAAGATATCTGACATGAAAACAGATATACTTTTCTTAAAATAGTACATTTACTTAAAGCAAACTATATATTTCAAGGTGTTTGATCCCAGCCTCTCTACAAAGGACCTTTGAACAGAAAAGTACATGCCATACTATGGTAAGTGAAAAACAAGGTGGGGCTCTGCCACCAAAAGAAAATACGATATCAAGCACTGAAATTGTTGTTTCACATATCCAAAATGTAACCTCTCATCGAGTAATTAGTGCAATAAAACTAAGAGCTGTGGTAAACAATAGAAATAGAATGAGCAACACAACAAGCAAAGAGCCCCTTTCCCAACTGACACGGATAAACCACAAAGTTTTGTTTACTGTGAACATTCTCAGCAAGGCTGAATATGACATTTCTTCAGCTATCACTCAAGAAATCTCTTTGTTTGAGAGCTGCTAGTAGAAACAGGAAGTGATTACTCAAAATCATTAACACAAACCTGAAAATACATTCTCTTCAATGAGAAGAAATCTACCCAGCAAATAAACCCTTCCTAATTTTCTAAGTAAAATCAGTTGAGAGGCATAATTTCTCTGAAAAGGGCTCTGTTTTCCTTCCTTCAAAATACAAAAGTTGCTTAAGCTCTACTTCCATTTCAAAACATTATTATCTTGTGTACATTTCTGTTTGTTTTCGTTACTATGTTCCTCTCCTGAGAGATTAGTTTCACTGATCTTTAATGAATTTCATAAGAGCAAAATCCATTATTTTACACACAATTTCAAAAATGGTAGCTTTGAGCTTAAATTTTCTGCAGCCCATCCCAATTTAGGATATTGAATATGCACTTGCCAGAGTGCTGCAGCATGCACAAAGATTCTTACAAGCACAATTACCTCTGATGCACGTATGACTGCACAAATACTTCACTCCTCAGCAAAGCTGTTATTCTTACAGAGTTTTAAAAATTTACTTTGAAGGACACTTGTCCTCATTTGGTTTAGAGGCAAATTTTTTTGCCTTTCTGGAAAGACAACATTATTTCGAAGATTATTTGGTCCTATTCTAAGGTAAAGGTAAAATCATACTACTAGAAAAAACTTCCTAAACCTAACCTTGTGGTGGAAATTAAGATACTGAACATGTTCCTTAAAATCCTCTTATTCAGATATTTATACTTGGAATATATGTAGTAGGTGCTTGCTTGTTTGCTAGTTGAAATAGCTAGGACTTTGTCATAATTTAATATTTAAGAATTTTATGTTGTTTCCTGTAAGTGCTCAACCAGGTCTTACAAACAGAGAAAAACATTTTAAAAACCTGGAAAACATTACATGTGGGTCCAGCTTCCTGTATCAGCATCCCAGCCACTCTCTGAAACATCAGCTAACCAACCAGTGCAGAATCCCTCAAAACTTCTGAAAAGTTTTAGCAGACCGGGGTATTTTTCTGGTTCAGACATCTGTAGAAGAACCATTTTCTACTTTAATGGTTGATGTCATCAGCTGCTTTACACTCAACCACTTCTTCTGAGCACTATCAGAGAGGTCAAAAGGGCCACAAGTTTGTTTTTTCCCAGCACAGCTTAATGGCTGTTCAGGACTAACATTTTAATAATGGTTATCTCTGAGAACAATGCAAAACACTGTATATTTTTTCTTTATCTTCTGCATTTTTAATTTGCTTTGCAGAATAAGTCGGTAAATGACCCAGGCAGGACTCAAGGGTATTATCCTGACCTACAGAGGCCATGTTTATCCCAGTAGCAAAGTATATGCAAACAATCTCAGTAAGAGTTTTCTCCTCTAGCTCCAAAAAGAGGTTACATTTGTCAGTGCATTCCATGGCTCACAACAGTCTTGTTAGACACCAACAGCACTGACTGCAAGGGCTTGGAAGCAAACAGCAAATGGATAAAGATATCTCCTGAAGGACAAATGATTCTGTTGAAGAGCCAGAAGGACCCTTAAAATCCTTGATGTCTCTACATCATCCTCTTGCAAGAATACATTGGATACAAATGGGTTTAAGGCAGACACAAGGATGTACATAAGGTTGAGACTTCCAAATCTTAATCTGTCTTTTCTATCCACAGAACAGATTTGCTGTGTTACCCAAACTTCTGTATTTCCTTGGCTTATTGCAATCCCTTGCAGCACAACACAATATGAAAGAGTCTTCTACCAAAAGGCTATACACAGCTGAGAAGGAGCAGTCCACTTACTCAGCATCACAGATCACAGAGAATATGCAGCTCTTGGTGTTCTCGCTCTCTGATGAGCAGAGTCAAATCTAAGGTTTCAGAAACCTTTGCAGAACAGCCTAGCTCACCTCCATGAGTATCCTCGTTCACAGGACTGTGCTTATTACCCCAGAGCAAAGAAACTGTTAGTCTTGAGAGAGAAACACATTTCTTGAACGGGGAACTAGTACATGAAGCTGAAGTTCATGCCTGGAAGAGATCAAGACACAATACAACCTCAGCTGCTCCAGCGCAAACAGTTAAACTTATTTTTTTAATTACCTTCCCACCCGTGTATTCTGAGGTCTATGTCTCACTGATTGGTAAAGAATCAGCGAGCAAGACAAAGAGAAAATACTTCTTAACACATATTCTTCCTAGTCTAGGAACTCATCAGGATACTCTGGAAAACTCCCTAAAACTCTCAGGGAAGGTGGGAGGAAATTTAATAACACTTAAAATGCTCAGTCTAATAATTGTCCTCAAGACGTATTTCTTACAACCAAAGCTGCAACGTATAATTGGTTTTTTAGTTTGTCCATTTTGGGACGATACAGGAGTTGCTATTTTTGAAGTGCTAGTTGACCACATAGTGTACAATGAAAGTAGTTGAGTTTGCTAATTTGAAATGAGTCCTAAAGACTTTAATATTCCTTGCACTATAGCAACGCAGAAAGTCATTCCTATTTAATTAGTTAGGCCAAAGTATGTGCAAAACAATTAAGAATGTAATTTAATTTTGGTGTTTGGTAAACATCCAGGGATTCATTCATTCTGAACTTATGACCTACGTGTTGAGTTTACGTTGCGAAGTATCGTTAAACCAGTCAGTTAGAACTCACAATTAAAATGCGTGACATGGCAAACCTAATAAGTATATATTACAAATTAGAAATATGTGTTAGAAATTTACTTTTAAAAAAGTCTTCATCGCTTAGAAAATGAACCGTGGGGTCAAATCAAAATGGTGCCAGTGGGGAAGTCCCCTTGGAACATCTCCGCGAAGCCTGAGGCATTTAGCCCTTTAGGAAACTATTTTCCAACTTGCCTCCTCGTTCCCATGGAAAGACTAATTCAGTGTACAGGTTCTAGTAGGGCATTGTGCCTACAAAAGCAGCTCCCACCAGGGCAGGCATAGGCAGTGATAGCATTACTATGTGCTACAGTCAGCCTCTTTCTATGGGGAGGTAACAAGAAAATTCAGATGACAACTGGCAATTCAGCATAGACACACAGCACCAGCTATGTCTGAACTAGTATGCATCATGCCAACATTACTAAACAAAAAGCTATGTAAAAGGACACCACATTTACTCTTACAAGGATTAGGGGATGCCAGGATTAAGATTGTCTATCCAGCCGTCATTATCCCCTTTTTTATATGTAGTATGATTGTCTTCACTCATGTTCACACGCTTTCCTCCCCATGAGACTTCCCCTGGCACAATCTCTGAATGGGTGATTATTCAAATTTTCATTTCATCTTCCTTATTGGTTATTTCAACTTATTTAATGCCTATCAAAACCTGCAGTGATTATAAAATTATTCATCCCTTCCAATTCCTCATTAGGTTACTCACAGTCATGTCTAAATCCTTCTCAAGCACCAATCTTCACAATGTCCTGAAGGGAAGAATGAGTATTAAGAGTCCATCTTACAGCAGAAAAAATAGGAGAGTAAGTCCAAAATCATCAAAATTGTCCATTAGTTTTCTGTGCCCAACACGAAACATCAATATATCATGTATTTTACAGTTCTTTACATACTGAAATTATAGTTCTACTCAACTCTAAATGCAACTGTGAGTGCTGAACAAGAGGCCTCTTCTTTGCCTGCAGTTCCTAACCTTGTTTACTGTTCTTTTCCCACCTTCTGCAGGTCAGCGGGACAGATCACTGAAAGAAGGGGAACACTCTGAGCACAGCAAAAAAGCACAGAATTTTCCTCAACTCTCCTTCTGCACCCTCAGTGAAGTTAGACACTTCACTGACAGACCAAGTATGAGCATTAAAAATCTAAATTATACTAAAGACTGCAAAGTTACACTTTAAAAACAAAATAAAGTTTCAACAGCCTATCAAAGTTAAAGCAGTCCTGATACTAAGAATCATATAAGGGTTTATATAACATAAGCAACCAGAGTAGCCTCCTGCAAAATGTCAACATGCTCATTCAAATCATGAAAGATCCGGAACTGCTGAAAAAAGACATGTAATATTTTTTACCAAATGGCTGAAACTATATTATTTTCCCAATTTATAAACAGATAAGGTATTTTTACTCATAAAACTCTCATAATGAACTTTCCTGAAGCACAAAATGAAAGCAGCTTCTTGGATGGGTAATTTTGAGAAAAAGGTAACTGCAAGCATAGTTTCATAAAGGCATGTCCTGAAAGGCATTCCCTGTAAGACTCCAGCAGCTACAGGGAGAGAGAGAAGCTCATGTCTTTAGAAGTATGCATGCACCTGGCTGCAGTGGGATTCATGCCCCAAACTCTGCTGGAGGCTCAGGTCCCCCGCGTCAGGCAGACTGGGGTGCTGGGCTGCATTTCCTCTTGCAGATGTCAGTGTGTGCCGGTCCTGCCCACGCCTGGATCCCCACAGCTTGAGCCCTGAGATCTCCCTAAGCAGAAACTGCCAGGCATCTAACACATATCAAATTCAAGCTTGTTTTCTGTGATATAGCCAGACATCCACCAGGGACAAGGCTGAAACCACCAAACCCATTTTACAAGTGACCTAAGCCAGAATCCAGCTCTCCAGAGGCAAAAGGCTAGTAAATTAACCTACTGTGTCACCTAACCCTTCACTATTGATTAGTAATTATTCTTTTCAAATGAAACAAGGACATAGGACATAAGGTCATCTACAGTATATCCTGAGAAAAGCCAATGTTTCCCTACATCCTTCCATCAATCACTGCTGAGCACTGACTTAAAAGAAAAAAGTTCTCATTGAAATACAATTAAAAAAGTAATTTAGCTCAGTCTGCATAAACCAAGAAGAGCTTGCAGATGTGAGCTAGTCCTGAGATACACATGGCAGGCACAACTATGGTCAATTTTTCTTCAATCTGAAGAAGCCATTGGAAAATTTAATAAGATAAGTGGTCAGTGAGTAAATAAAACACCCAGGGACCAGTGCCTAGTGATGGTAGTTCAGTGATGCTCAAAATTCCTCCATACTGACTCCCTTCGGCTATACTAACCTCCCTCCTGCCTTTGATCATTTCTTTCCTTTGTATCTTTTCCTATCTCTAATTAACTGCTAATTAATTGATCGAAAAACATGCTACTCATACAAATGCACCCATTGAATTGTTTCATTACCTAAAAAAACCCACTCTACCTTTTTTTGAACTACAAATGTTGCAGGAAAAGGAACCATTGAGAAAAGAAATACATGTATATCTTTTAAGGATATAGTGCTTATAAACTTTGAGGGAACCAGTGACCCTGTGTTATCCTCTGTGATAACCAATGCTGTATTCTCCCAAAGACTGAATTAAAGCATGGATCCATCTGTTCCATTTGCTAGTTCCATAGGCTAAGTTCTGAATTTCCAGAAATCCCTCCTGAATCTAAATCTAAGATATGTTCCATGTTTTGAAGCTGAGACTTGGCTTTATTTAAGCCAAGATTCCAGATCACAGCTGCACTTTCAGACATCAGAAATTTGTTTTCTTTTCCACCTATCATAAACACAAAATTTTTCTGAAGTAGCATAAATTCTGTGGTGCAAATTCTGAGCAGACAGAGACATCATAATCTTCAGGGCATTCTTTCTGCAATATACTTGACTGATAGCTTCTTTGAGGAATTAGTGTTGTTGCTTTATTTCAAAAAAATAAGAAAGGGAGTCATTTACAAGTCACCACACCATTTTCCCAAGATTTTGAACGGTGCTGCTTCAGCTAAAGAGAAAATATATGATTAGTTTACAATTTCTTCCATGATTTCAGAAGACGCATGAGAATCTCATACCTAAGTTACATGATTGCATATTTAGCATGGGAAATGCAGTACACAGTGTTCTCGATATATTAATGCCATAAGCTTACAGAAGCAATTAGAGAACACAGAGTAAAATGTATATTTGGATTACATCCGGTCAGTCAGTATACTTCTAAGGTAGTGAAACGTTCACTGTTTCAAGGTGAGTTTATGATTCTAGTATCTTGAATATGTATGATGTGTACTTTATCTGAATTCATGTTTGACATATGAAAATAGAGGAATCTAAATTTCAGCATTTTGCCTAAGGCCACAATATGAAGCTATTTTAGGGTTAAGGTTATCATACTGCTCAGTTAGGTGGCATTTGGGTTTTATTATTATTATTGTTATTATTATTACTTTTTTCTACGCTAGAAATCTCAAAACAGGCATTGACCTCATATACAGTATGTGCTGGATCCAATTCTCAGATCCAACTTGGCCTGTTGCTAGCAAAGCATTTACCTAGAAAGCAAGCTAAGAACTGACCTAAAAGGAAAGACTGGTCTGAAGTGCAGCCAGGCTCCTATCTAATGTGCAAGAAAAGAAGAGTGCATCACTCCTGAGGTTGAAAGCAGAGAGCAGAGCCTCCCCCTCAAGCAGTCTGCTTGACTCAAGCCAGAACAGCCTCCCTTTTCCATCTTTTAATGTGCTCCTTATTTAGCTTTGTATCACCTTTGATATGTATTCTTCTTTCTAATCCCAAATATCACTTTTTTTTTTCAGTGTACTCTAATAAAGATCCAGGTCATGCACCTTTCTCTGGATATCCCAATCCGGTGTTCCACAGCTCCTAAGCAGCATTTTCTATGCTTCTCTTCTCTATACACATCATCTTTTGTCTGTACACATGGACAATCCTATTCAACTGATTCTGCCAAATACTAATTTATTTTTTATATCTTTCCAGCAGCATCTTCTCTGCTGCTGCAGTAGAAGATATTTCTTTATTCTTCTCAAGGCTCTTCATTGCCATCCTTGGCTCTGAATGCTCCACCCAAGGTTCCACTCAAGTTTGGAAGGAGTTTTCGTAAACACCCAGAAAGTCTGCTCTCATACCAGCTCATCTTAAAAAATTTTTTAATCCTACAAATAGATTTTGAGGAACCAGCTTGCTAGTATGCTGAAATTATAATTCTCAGCATTATAGTATTATTCCTTTCTTGTCTTCTTTTACTTCATCTTTCTGAATATGCCTGTTGCCCCTGTTTTTATTTAGATTGTACGCTGCCTGACAGGCAGCTTCTCTGGTATACATCAACACATATAACATAAAATGTTGTCGGCAACTTTTCCACCCCATTTCTGAGACTGATTCAAATGTAAGACAAACCATACTTCTCTTTGCTTTTGCCTATTTCCACAGTAAGATGTTAATGTATTGCATCTTTCAGATTCTGACTAAGATAAAATTAAAGCATCCTTCCCTCACAGTTTATCCATTTTTAAGGTTTAATAGTTTGTCTGATTTCCCTCAGTACTACTGAGCAATGCAAACTTTTGTCACATAGTTTCTTACAGAAAATACTTAGGCCGAAAATTTTGATGTCCTGAAGATAAACATTTGAGCGCTTTCCCAGCTTGGCGTGGGACCTCCTTCCTCTGGCATTTGTTCAATACATGTTGGAAAGATGCTTTCAGTTTCTCTGCTCATTGAAGCTGGAGCACTCCTAACAGTTTTCAGTTCAAACCTCTGGAGTTTTATCATTGCCATGATACCACATTCACATTTAAAGTGCTGATCTGTTCTTCCTATATAAAGTGTTAAAATTTCTGTTTGTCTCGGTGATAACATTTGTAGTGAACTTTTCAATAGTTTCTAACAGGAGAGAAAAAAATTAGGCCCTATGATACCAGGAAGATGAACACTGGAAAAGACAGAGGATCAATTTCTTCAAATATAATTCCCAACATTCTTAATAGTCTTTCTAACATTTTCACGTTACTTGAAAATTGATGTTAGATATTTACATTTCATCCTAGTGCTCAGAAAACTTTGAGAATAAACACATGATGCTGCGCAAAAGGGGATTGATAATGAAATAGGGTTAACAGACAGGAAATGCTTTGGCTGCAGATGAAACTGGATTGCTGCTCTCTGTTGGTCTAAAAGAATGACTGAACAACATAAATTTGATTATGACTCCCTACAACTCCTAATGAACAGGTATAAAGATTGTAAATAACAAAAAGAACAATTAATTGCATCTGAGAGTTTAAGCAGACAGTGGACATGAGCAAATTGAAACTAGACAGTTACTTCAAACTGAGGCCAAAATACTAGCAGAGCAATATGAAGACCTCGTTATTGTTTACACTAATGCTTTCTTTGAGCAAACAGATGTTCTAGAATTGTAAATCCAATACATTTCATGAATGCTAACATGCTCCGGAAAATAACTAGTTTGCTAGAGTTGGATTACAAAGAAGTTTGCTTCTTTTAAAAGGAATTTCGTAGCTAGCAGATTTACTAAATCCAAAAGTCCTCTATAGTGATATATTTCTAAATTTTTTAGAAATTAAACCGAACATTATTAACATAAAAATGTCAGTGCCTGAGTATTTAAAATGACCTTTTCTAATAACTCTTTTAAAAAATACGCACATTTGAACTAGAATTATAATGGCTTCAATGCTATGGATTAACATTGTACAAGAGACCACTACTGTGTCAAAGCAACCATTTCACTCTGGTAAGGACAAATTAGATACTTTTGAATGTGCAAGTTAAGTGAACAATCTGTCATTCATATCTTCATGCTTTTCAATGGCAGGATTTTTCCCCTCTGGCACTTGTGGTTTCAATGCAACACCCTCCAGGAAAGGACGTTGTTCTTTAGCAAAGGTTTAGCAAAAGGTTTAGCAAGAAAGCATTAAAATGCAACCACAAAAAAAATTTTCAAATAACATTAAGGATCTGATTTAAACCCACAAAAGCAATGAAATCTAAGTGTAAGTCAATTATGATTGCCATGTGTCCCTTAACATATGCTAGATACTACTTGCCGCACATTCAGGAAGTTATTAAAACCATTTAACAATACAGTTTGCATGATGACACCCAGATCAAGAAGCACTGTCAATTAAAACAAGAGATAGATAAATTCAAAAATTAGGGGAGCTAATTCAATACAGGGATGTAATTAAAAGTCCAAGTGATTATGTAAACCTTTGTGGTTCACTTGTCGGACTGTCAGTCGCACGGTAACAAGCTGAAGGTACCCTGCAAAGAATCCTAACTTTCCCCCAGGCTGCCCACAGCATGGCCTGCAAACTCAAACACGGACCTGTGCAGAGAGGTGATTTTCTGTATAGAAGTGGCAGTCACTGCAAATCCTGCTAAAGTGACTGGGAGCTGCAAGTGGTTAAAACTTTCTTCTGTAAGAGTCTGACTTCTGAAAATTTTGTTTGTGGATATTAGCATTTGGTCATCGTGAAAACTGATACTTAGCATAAAGATGCTCATACTACTTTAAAGGTAGAAACAGGTGAAGAGAACCCTGAAATTCGTTTTAGAAAACCCTTCAATAACAAGATGAGAGTCTCGTCAAAGATATCCAGGAGAGAGAGAGAGAGAAAAAACATGGGGAAGAAAAGAGAGAGGGAACCGGAAGCAATATGTTTCTGGTACTTTGCTTGTTTTGCAGAAGGTACAGCTCATTAAAACACACTCAGAATGGTGCTGCTAGGAAAGCAGATTTTGAGTGAACATCGGTGAGGTCTACAAATCAGTTGAATTCTGCAACGCAAGCATATTCACCACCTCCTGCAGTCAGAGCGGCTGTGGTTTAGCAAACATTTTTTTTGTCGTGAGACCCAGAGCTGCTCACACAGAGAGACCAAAGCTTCTCTGATAGCTCCTGTCCAAAAGCCATCCAGCCACGTTCACATATCACCAGGCTCCAACGAATGCAATGATCTAACATCTCTGGCAGGGTGGAGCCTCAGTGGGATCAGGATAGCTCTGTTTCTATCTGCCCGTATAGAGGTAACAACCAAGACATGAAATACAGATTCTTTTCCATATTTTGATACATAAAACTATTGTAACTTTGATAAAAGACTGCCCCCTCTCAACATCACTGTCCTCTCTGTCCCTTTTCTCCTTGATTTTTACTACTTAAATTGCAATTTTTTCAGTACATCTTCTATTATGGCACCTAAAACAGTAATGGACGGATGTTCATTTCTGCATTCAGGCTCAATAGGAAGAGAACTAGGACTTGTGGTATAAATGGTAAGAACATGCTCTAACCCTTTCCTGGCACATTCCATCTAACAGTATGGAACATCTTGCTATGACTTAACACTGAGCCTCATACAGGCATTATCTCCACATTGGAGTAGGACACAGAACAGTTACAAAACTTCCCCAAGGTCATTGTGAAGCCTTTGTCAAAACAAGAATAGAACACACATGATTGCCAGTTTCTACTTTAGCTATATAATGATTATTTCCCTGACACACAATATTTCTTTATGCATATGTCCTTAGTAATAAAAAATAGGGAAAAGAAATACATCAGATAGATGTGATGCAGTCTGTAAGCAGAACTCTCTCTAAACAATATGTCTTTCAAATTTTTCCATGAGGCATCAACATCTCTTTAAGGACTTTATCATCATTACTGACACATAATCATTCCTTGCAGGTGGAAAACATTGTGCTGAGAGATAATTGGGATAGTTATTGGATATGACTCCTCACTGGTTTTAAGGCAGTATGAAGGCATGATTGCATTCTGCTCAAAGAAAAGAATGAATATTCTCTGCATTTATGTCAGATTGAGTGATTTATGGGTATTGTAAGTACTGCATTAGATTATAAGGTCTAACATTATCTGATAGGATGCAATGCAAACTTAAAATATGGATGCTTCCCCCTACGAGAAAGGAAAACCTGTTTTGGCTGTTGGAGTCACATTTGCTATTTGGGTGGGGTAATTTGATCTGAACTTACATGGAGGAAACTGTCATCTCACGGTGCCACACTCATTGTAAAGCGAACAAATATTTTGAAAACCCTTCCCAAATAAGTGAGCATATTAATGAAAAAATTCTGGAGTCTGTAAATGAACACTTTGCTGACACATTTGTGAGCAATACATCAGTCCTAGGAATCCTGTTTGTCGTGGACAGCTTGGGGCTGGCTAAGAAAATGGCTAAAATAACTCTGGTTCCTCAGATAAGGACTTGGGCTTGAAAGCATGCGGGAGAAAACAGGGGGCAGTTGGAAGGAGACACTTCTTTATCCTACAAGAACTCTTAGGGGGAAATCCCTGCCCAGGTACTTGCAGAAGGGGAAAATCCCCTACCCAGACCAAGAAAAATAATACCTTTACATAGCTAAGAAACATCTCAGGAAGCATGAAATTTGTTAATTCTTTGATCTCCGGTATAATATTCATACATGCTATGTGTGGAGGTTCAGATGTTTCTTTTATTCCAATTGTGTCTCACCTGAAGAAGATTCAACAGGTAAAAATACGTGCACTATGAGAGCAGCAGGTGTGTAATACCAAGAAAATGAGGATATGTACACTTCTGCAACAAAGCTAATGTTTTGTCTTTAATTCAAATTTGGTCTGACCCAAAGCCTGCTGGAATCAATGCAAGCTTCTGCATTAACTTCAGAGGGTTTTGGATCAAGGCCAGTATCATTCCTGTTGTTAGGGCTCATTGTTTAATTTTAGTAAAAGAAAACTCTTTAATTTCCTTTTTTAGAATAAAAAAAATTACGAGACCAAATGTCAGTTGTGTCTATTTTTTTTATGAAAAGCTTCTTCACTGGCTACTTTGTCAGTAGAATTGTTAAGTCATGGCATATTTTTAAGATCTTGTTCAATGAAAAGGGATGTCAGAAATTAACAGCCCCAAAATTTACATCTCATGCTATGGAAGCTTCCCAGGATGGGGGAAGGAGAAAAAGTAAAGAAACTGGACATCATTTTATTGCCTAGGAAGAACTTTGCCTATTGTTCTGTGCTGCTTTCATGAGATATAATGTCACTATATGCAATTCTACAGGCATTTCCAGTCATTGTTTCATATACGGAATTCCCATTGAAGTCAATAGCATGCAGCTCCATGGCAGGATACGGCTGTAAGGGTAGTGAATTTTATCCTAACGTGACAAGTCAGATGACTGCAAAGTCATCATTAAGCCAGGTGATAACACCACTGGAGCTGAATTTCCTCTGAAAAAAATAAGAACATGAAGATATAAGACACCAAGTCCAGATCCCTCCTGCTGTTGCTCCACAGCCAGAGAAACACAGGTGAAGTGTTTGTAACTTTTTCACTATTCCAGCCATCTCCAAAAGCTGAAGAGGAGAAAGCAAGCTCTTCCACTGCACAGACAAAACCTCTCTGATGCCAAAATTCCAGTTCCATCTTTTCCCTAGACCAAACCAAAGCTTGCTGCCAAGGCAACATGCCATATCTGCTCTATTTCACGGATATCTGACAAAGAAAACCAGATGGACCTTTAAAAGATGTAACAGTCATAGAGTCTTTTACTTGTTCGGGGTTTTTTTGGCTTTTTTATTACAGCCAGTACTTTATTGATGGACCATTATTACCTCCAAAAGTCTGGTTTAATGGTAGTAGTTACAGTCTCAGCCCAATTCTCAAGTAATCTGCCACCTGCCCCATTGAAATTAAAGTGGTGCCTACCCATACATTTTCAGTTCTTAATTCATGTGAGTCCTTAACCATGAGATGCAGGGCAGATACCAAAAAATAAGTCCAGAAGAAACACTCTGTTACTGGGGAGAAAACCTCAGCCAGCTGTGCCTCGGACATAGGCTGTTGGGAATATTGCAGGGTGTCCCAAACACTGCTCATGGCCATGAATATGACTGCCTTCCTAAGTGGCCCCCAAAACCAACCATGTCTAGGCATGTTGCATTTAAGACACCAGCACCATGTATACGATTTCTCCAAAGATTCAGTCTTACGGCTATTTTCAACTTTTCATTATTATATTGTGCCTGAGGCGATTCTTAAAAAGAAATTCTGATGGAAATGTTTTTGTCAGTTTTATGAGGAATGGAAGAATGAGGGATATAGTCTCATTGTAAAAATAAAAAAAGGTGGTAACACAGCTCCTGCAAAAATGTCTGGTTCCGAGATGCGAAATTTAGCATGGGTCTCTTGTGCTTAGTTTCAGGGGAAAAATAGATTGAGTGATAATAAACAAGAGAAAAATCATTCTTGTGCATGCTTGGTAGACAAGCAGCCTGAGGAAGAGTGTTTGTGATATCACCCATGATAGGAGAGAACGCTTTTTAATCTCTGGAAAGTGGATACCATGTCATATTGGTTCTTGGCAAATCTGGATTTTGTCCCCCTTTCTGCCACTGGCCTCATGAATGACACTGAGAAAATCACTTTTCTCTACTTTGTCTCTGCTTCCCAGCTTTAAAATCAGGAAAACATACACTTAGCACTTTTTTCTTCTTTTTTTTCTTTATTTCCTTGTTTTTTATGATCTCTCAGACTCCTCAATTAAGGAATCAGAAAAGAGCTGGATAGTGTTGATATCATTATTATGAATAGACTAAACTAACATGAGAATAAACCAGAAATTATGACTCTACAAATTTTTTTTAACACAAATTATCCAGTATTCAGTCTGGCACAGAGAAACAAGAAGGCAAAAAGGCTACTTTTCTTAAAGCAGCGATTGATTTAGGTTACTTCATACTTATGAAGACCAGTTTATACATCTTTTATGTTTTCTCTAGTGAGATTGCACACCTCCACTCCAGGAAACACAGAGGGCTGGAAACACCAAAAAAAATCAAATACAACATTTGAAGTCAAGTTTTTCAAAAAGTATGTGGTTTCATTTTATAGTTATTAAACAAAAAAATACTTAGTTGACATTTTAGAGATAAAATGCTGCTCCATTTAGGACTACACCTGCATGTGTGTGTGTATGTGTATATGTGGGCATGCATGTGCATCCATATACTTTAATTAATGTTTGGTTCTGCAAAGCATTTAGAAGAAACAAAAAAGAATAAAATCTTGTCTCTTCAATTGACAGTATCTCATTAAGCTGAAGGATTCATTTTATTCCAAGCGCATGGCAAAAGACAAGTCAAAAAGTTTGCTCAGAGCCAAGGGCAACAGGGGAGTTGCCTTTTTCAAGAAACATGGCTGTACAAAACTTGCAAAGTTTATGGAATCTCTCTGGTTTGTATTGCTTTACGAGATTTGACAGAGGAGTATTGTTTCCAGAAGTGTAACTTCTTAATGTGTTTCCCAGAATTCTGAAAATATTGTATGTAGGCAGTAGTGGTCTAAGGGTCACCTGAATCCTGCTCGAATAAACTTAGCTATATATGGATAGAAGTGGGTAATGATATATAAAGGTATGCTCTCTTTTTTTTTTTCCAGTAGATTCTTAAGAATTGCATAAAGCTGTTGAGATACCAAGGATGTTTTTAGCACAGAAAAAGTATACTTTAAAATCTTTTAAGTGTTGAGCAAAATTTTCTGCTTTGTTGTTTATTAATATTTAGCAGCCAGCACAACAGCCTTCTTCCCCTGCCTCTTCATTTCACCAAATGCCTCACATTTGCATTCAGGTAGCATTCAGGTAGCATTTGCACAAGTAGCATTCAAAGGAGGTCTGAACTTCTAATACAAACTAACTTGATCCAGAAGTCTCTTCTCAAGTAAATTATCCTGATCATTATTTCAGCTTCATAAGGTATTTCCATAGATGTAAAGCACACGCGACAAATATTTTAAACCGCTGCTCTCCTGTACAGGCCATGTGCAACCAGTGGATTGCTTTTTTCTTTCTTAAAAAAAATTAGTTCTCTTTTTTTTTTTTTAATAATCTGTGAGCTGTAAAGCACTTATCATGGCTGCCACCCAGACTTTTCAATAACATTAAAACAAAGCAAAACAAAAGAGCCCTCAAATATTGACTCAGTAATCTATCTCCCTCCCTCAAGGAAAGCTCGCCTGCCATAAAATTCCAATCAGTTGCACACACACAATTATGAAAATATGGGCCTCAAAACTTCATTCAAAAGCCTGATTACACTAAATATAGATCAACACGTAATTTCTCCTTCCTTTCTATTTTTAAATCATGTTTTTGACAAATGTTGAAATTATAATGAATGGTTTAGATTGTTTTTCTTTCTTCTTTGCATCAGAAAGTTTGTGGAGGGTTTCATGGGTTTAATAGCTATGTATTCTTTATTGCTCCTTTAAAATACTAATAAAAGTGATGAAAAGGCATGAAAAATCATCACTGATTGCATAGGAATTCACTTAAAATATGATCTTTCCTTTGCTCAGTTATCATCTGTGGTGGTGTTTCCTTACAGAAATGGTAAAGGGCTAAAAGTTCTTAATAAAAAACACATGCTTTTCTTTACCCCACCACCACACTTGAACGTATTCCCCTGAGGAAAACTACACCAGGCTAACCACTGCAAGGCAGCCTTATGGTAAATCGGATCCTTCTCTAAAAATGCATTCCCAGAAGATTCAGTTTAATACACTGTCTCTGAGAATACCTCTGTGAGATTGTCTTTTCCCTTTGATAGTCTTGCTCTTCGTATTTTGAAGCAATCTCAGCTGGCAAAAGGCAGGAAGAGAAAACACCATTTTGAGACAATTAAGCACCGAAGACCAGAATTAATGAGAAAAAATTTTTTTAAAAGGAGCATGTGTATTTTGCATTCAATACCTTTGTTTCTATCTCTGGACATGTAAAATTCTTCACAGTTTAGAGAACGGAAATTGGATGATTTTCCTTGAAGTGTGTAAGAGGAGGTGTTAGCAATGTTACGGTCCAAACCTTACAATATGGTGACACTGAGAAGCTCTTATCACACTTATGGCCAAGTCTCAAATATAATTTTCTAGTTAAAAAGTGAAAAATGGGTTGTTAAGGGTTTGGTTTTTTTTAATATATGTTTTGAAAGTTGATGTTCATTTGAGAAAATATCCCCCCACATACAATGGAAATTCCTGTGGATTCAGCAGCAGTACTTGTCCTGGAAGAAAAAAAATTTAAGCCAGATCTTCCCATTTGAAAATGGGGTGTTGGGGTCTGCCAGTGATAATTGATTCCACATAAAGCAGCTTCACTTCCTTGTTCAGGAGAGGTGACATAGCCTTGCACATTAAGGGGGGCAGAGGGGGAGAAAAGGATCTTAATTCAAAGACAGAAAGAGAGCCTAGAACAAGCATTTGACCTTGCTCTGAAGGGAAAAAATAGCAAGTGCTAAGTGAAATTATAACAAAAAAAAAAAATTTAAAAAAGAGTGATTGGAGAAATAAGAGCATCAGATCAGCTGGGTTTCTGGCAAAGCTGCTTTCCAGAATGGTTAGAGGGACAAAATGCCTCACAGTACACTCCCCCACTGTCCACCATGCATGTAGCTTCAAAAACACACCAGGAAGGGACTTGTTCATGAAGGTGGTAGGTACAAGGAAGGTTACCAGGCTAGGAAGAGGCTCCTTTTCTTTGTAATTTCTCCCTCAGACTCTGAGAGGTTAAAATGGTTAAGCAGTTTTCCCTCACTCTGTATTATGGCTCATTCCTACAAGCAATAAAATGAAGGAATTACTTGTAAGGGCAGAAATGTCATTATTTTTGCACTCATCCTGACCCCAGCATCTAAAAATACAAAATGCTGGAATTTGTGGAGCAGGTGACATTTTAAAAAAGGGGCCAGGGAAGCCTAATAGTGTAAAGGCTAAATGTACTTAGGAGGTGGAGGAACAGAAATAGAGAGATATCTCTGCTTCTGACCTAGGCCTAACAAGATTGGCCACATAATTCATTTCAATGACTCCTTGTCTGTGCAGTTTACCTCTGGGTTTAGACAGAAACATTTCTCTTTAACATAATGGATCACGGTGTCAAGTTGCCTACCTTCTGCCTCAGAATGGGGTTAATTTTAGCCTGATCCTCATGTTGAACACACAAGGAATATATATGACTCATCAACCTTTGCCAAAAGCATAAGATACATTTCTGAAACTCAAAGGCTATCTGCTGTTTGAAAAGATTTGGCTGCCTTGTATTAATTGACCTGAGCTTCCTTTGGGTCTCAAACAGCCTCACAGAAGCTACACAAGGAGATATATAAAATTTCTAAACACTATATCACTGTTCTGCAATCCCTTTTTTTTTCTTCATTTTTTCTTCCTAACAGCCTCACTATACACCCAGCCAAAATCAAATACTTAATTCTGCTTCCACAGGGATACTGCATTATTTCTAGTGTATTAGCTAGTATTTATCCTGCAGGCTTTCATTTCTGAGCATGCTACAGCCTGGAGAATCACGCATTTGAGCAGGTGTTAAAGAATTAATGGAATGGTAAGCAAAATATTTTTTTACTCTTCTTGACTTGAAGGCAGACATGGCTAAATACTGAATCTCATGAGAAAAATTTCAAGGAGTCTATGAGAAGTCCAGTAAGGATGGCCATGTAGTTTGAGAAAAATCAAGATCTTTTTCTGTATTTCCCTTAGTTTATTCTGTTATAATCAACAATACCTCCTAATACTGTCCGCCCTCCACTCTAATTTCCATCTCTCAGGCCACCTACAAAGGTGTAAGCAAATTATTCAAAGGGCAGAATAGGGTAATCTTAGTAAGGGAATTTTAAGCACTTCCCATCTCCGAGGACCTAGACTTTTTTTTTATACATTACGTTTCCAGAGCAGATTTTACCTAAGGCTAAAATCCCTGCTATGCTGCAGGTCATAACACAAAACCATGGGCTTCACCACGGTCAGGCTTTCACTTCAGGATCCTGTAACACACTTTGCTGCTGCAAACCAGAACCGAGTCCAAAGAGCAGATATGTCAAGCAACCTGGCACCATTTCTTAAGAGGCAACTCTTAACCTGCCACAGCAGCAGCCTGTTTTGTAGCAGGAAACACACTTGCATTTCCCTGTGACCATGATCCTATATTTCACATGGCCTGTTCTGCTTCCCCAAAGCATAATGATTCATCAGATTTAGCCAGGAGCCCTACCAAAAAGTTCCATTCACACATCACTTTGCCACTTACTGCTATATTTACCCTACCCTCCTTAGACCAATGTTTTCCCTGTGCCCATCTTCCCAGCAGAGAAACCGGGCAGACCAGTGCTGGGGTGCTGCAGCTTTTGCAATATGTTTATCTAGCAGTGTCTTTCTTGCCTTTCCTACTTCAGAGAATATCAAACCTTATCTCTTCTACTCTAGCCCCACAGGGACAACCCTTTAGTCAAAGAATAGCCATTGCTTGCTGTCGGAGCCAGTTCCCACCAAGGGCAACACCAGCTTTTTGCCACCTAGCCCCTCCATGCCAGCTGCAGTGGGAGACACTGTCACTGCATTGATAATTTTTTTCAGAAGCAAAAGTCAACCCCTCTGAGATGCAGAAAGTCTCCTGTTATAAATTGGCACAGTTCCATTAAATTTATGCTGAGTTACACCATTTGCAACCATAAGTCTATCCTCTTGTGTATATGAATTATGAAAGAGATTTTAGTTACAGTATCCCACGTTGCTCCTCAAGTAATAAACCATACAGTATTCTCAATCTCCTCAGATGCACGTTTAGTAATACCTCATAATGTTTTTCATAGTTTTCCTACCTTCACTCGTTTCATTAACTGAATGGTCAATGTCTTTATTCGTACTGAAAAACCTCAAGTTAAAAATGGTTGTTAACAGACCAACAGAACTACAAAAGAAAATCGTAGTATTTGATTAGAATACAACTGGCAAAAATAAAGAGGTTCTTCTTCATTCTTTAGTTATTGTTTTTAACCAGAGCATATAATCAAGTTCCAGATTTTGGATGCATGTGAAATGCGAATCCTAATCTAAATGAAAAGTAACCTCCAGTATAATGGGATGAAACAAAAACCATAGCTCCAAACACTCCTAAAATTTGGGGGTTTCTAAATCTGGATTTGAAATTTATGGCTTGTGCCTACTCAAATAAACTTCTATTTAAAACCATATTTCAATAAACTTCTGTTTTGTGGTTTGAGCCTATTTAAGTAAGCCCTTTAAAATTAAGTTCTATTTTTAGGCCCCAAATTTATTTACAGTATCATTTTTTATGATTTTAGGATTAGCTATATCTTTATGTAAATAAGAACCTTTGTTCAGAAGATATTCCTCCCTTCTTCATCCATGACCATAATCTATGGGATGGAGCAGAAATGATTGCATCATGTGTTTATTATTATAAAAAAATCACTTATTGGTACTGCCTCATAATAAGAACATACAAGAAAGATGAGCACAAGAGGGTGAGAAGATTTTAGTTCCTTTTATTCCCATAATTTCTTTCTTTTCTTCTTGTCTTTGACTATTGCTAAAATTTATGATCTTTTTGCACAGTGTAAAAAACACCACCCAAAATGAAATTATCACAATTGTTTTTGTAAATATGCTTTCTGCCAGACCACTCTTTTTAGGTGCCATTCTTTATTATTCACTGCCTTCAATGTTTACCTTTTTTTTTCTTTCTTTCCTCATCTCTTTCCTTTCGTTTTATCCAAATCTCTGTCAGTCTTTCTCCTTATGTTAGGACCCTTTCCTCCTGTTTGGGACCAAAAAACGATAGTGAACTCAGGTGATCCTCAGAGATCAAAAGCGTGTGTGACTGTGCTACAGTCACCTTGCAGTATTAGGGCTTTTATAGCTTCCTTCTTATCTCTCCATTAGCACTTGAACTATACCTCTTTTTCATAAGGCTCCAGGCTCTCTCTCAGGAGAGATGAGCAAAAGAAATAGATGACAGTTGCCACTTCTAGGTTTTCCAAAAGTTGGCAATCAAAGTGAGAAGTCATGAATCTACAGTACTGCTGCAATATCATTTTCTGTAGACCTAAGACATAAATTGTCATATGATTCCTTTAAGCTCCCTTACCTCACATGCTATGTTTTTGTTTTAACAAAGAAAAAGGTCCATCCTTTTTTCCATTTCAGTTGAGGGGATATGACAAAAGGCAGAGTTTTCATGAGCTAATTACAGTCCTTTGGAAATTACCTTTTGTGCTAGGAAAATATTTTTTCCTACTGATGAGAAAGTAAGCAGTATGAATAAAAAGTACTATTTAAAGAAAGAGTACAGTTACATAACCTTTCCACAAAATTCAGACAATTTTTTAGCTCCACTTTGCAAGAAGAAGTATGCTACTTCCACAGAATTATACACACAATAATCTATAAAAAGATTTCTATACAGAAAAAAATAATGGGTTTTTTCCCTTTGGAAGAAAGTATTGCCTTATGCCAGTGCACATTCACCATCCAACAAAGCCATCACATTTTGCCATATTCTAGCAGCAGAACCTGCCTACATACACTATTGTGTCCCTAGCTTGAAAATCAAGGAGGAATGTGTGCACATACTTAATAACAGATTCCAGCCCCTTACAGTGCAGGTTCACAGCCATCACAAGCTGATACAAGGCCCCACTATCACCAAAACAGAGCTCTAGGTCAGAAGGCAGTTACCTACATTGGGAAACCATGACTATTATTTCATTTTTTGTTGCTGATGTGGTCTAGAAGGACCATGTGAATAATCCTCCCATCTCAGCACAGCATTTACCAGCACCACTGCTAGAAATTTGGTTGAAATGCAACCAAATTTGGTGGCATTTAAAGAAGGTACATATGTACCAAGAGGAGTTATGGAAGTTAAAGTGTAAGTTAAATTATTTCGCAAGCAAGATCTACTCAAGGAAACATTTACTACAAACATTGTCTCTGCAATGTATTCCCCACTTAGGGGTAGCACCAAGAAAGCAAAGGCATGAACCAGTACTCAGATAGGGTAAGAACAGGGTTAGGGATTTTTCTATCGCTAAAAAATGTATGCAAAGGTCTTATCTATTCTTTGGTGTTTGGCCAGTCTGTGAGAGAACCTCACATGTAGTTTGTAAGCATAAAGGTGTCACTCGGGTTTTCAGGTTTCCTCAGCAAACTCCACTACCATGGGAAACAGACCAAGATGTGTATGGTACCCTAAAGGCATGAATTATTCAATTCATTTATTTTACCTGCTATCTCCCAGAACCCGTGAGTGAGCATTTCCTTTTCAAGCTGTATGTAATATGCATTGAGAAAGACCCACTTGTCTGGATGGAGGAACCAGATTTGCATCCGTGTTAGAAATATTCTTCCCCTCTCTCTCTATCTCCCCCAACGAAGTGCAACTGAGTCATTATTTCTCATTTTAATAGAAAACAGCAGGGTAACTTTTATATAAAAAAACCAAATATCATGTGAATCATGCACAAAATCTTTTATTTTTCCAGGAAGGGTAGAACCATGAAAAGAATTGTTAACAAAATGTGGCATACTACTTTTGGTGCCTTCCTGCCAGCCAGAAAAAAAAAGCAGCAACAACAAATAAAAAAGTCACAAAGAAGCTCCCATGTTCCATCAACTATATTGCTGAGCCTCTTGGCCATCACCGTAAATCTCTCCAAATTCTTGCTCCTGTTTTGATGGAAAACATTCAGTTCTATAATAATAGTACTTAGATAACCTGTACTTGACCTGTCTTTGGATAGTGATGATTTTCCATACAAGATGTTTTACTGTGATAACACAGTGATTCAGACACTCTATCTTAAGGCAGCTGGTGTACAAGTGCTTGGCTCTGGGAATTTTTTTCTCCACTGCTATTTGAATGTAAGCTGCGTGCTGAAGGCCTTTCGTGCCAGGCACATTTTCAAAGTATTCTCCCAGTTAATGCATTTCCATTAGAATTCCACTGTTTTTTATTTCAAGAACACAGCACTGCACCCATGGGAACTGAGCTTTTCAGGTGTTAAAGAGGATTTGTTATAAAGAAAGTGATTATAATAGGATTTAATGTAATTGAAAGTCAAGGTACAGTAGCCATACACTGTATCAGAGACAGCATTAAACTTGTTTTGTGAGTGAAGGAGTTTTGCTAAGTAAAACCTGGGGCCACAATGAATAAACCAGGGTGGAAGACCTCCTGCTGTTGTGCTCCGTTCATTAGCCAGTGCTGTCCTGACTGCCTTGCTCCCTAGAGAGGCAGGGCATGCAGCAGAGCTGAACTCCCAGAGGCTTGTAACAGCATGAAAAAACCTTCGGAAATAGCAGAGGCAGCTCCCACGGATTCAGCCCATCCACGCAAGCCCTCATCCTGCAGGCTGTCACCAGCTCTGGAAGAAGTGTTTCCAGCCACAACCACAGGCAGGTCGCACAGACAGCCTGGCATTGCTGTGCAAGGCAATGCTTTTGTGCACTGTTGCACAGGACCAGTGCGAAACTAATTTGACTCTTCCACAAATTCACTGAATTCCTGTGTACCATCTACCCTGCTGGCAGTCAAAGGAGTTGTCAAAACCCTCTGGAACAATCCTGTTACCCTTAATTGCTTTCCTTGCATCCTCGAAATCATGTGGACGGACAGGCTTACAGTATCTCACATATTTAAATAACCCTTATTATCAAGTAATTGCCATTCTTCAGAATTTTCATCTTCTTTTTCCTTATCATAGCTTGCACTCTTTACTTTTGGCTTCATTCCTGCTCTCTCTCCATTTTCCACGGGATCTTGCTTACCTCAAACAGCATTTTGAACTTCGCCATTTAATCATAATTTGTTTTCTCTTTCTTTCTGCTTTCTTTTTAGCTGCTTCTGTGAGTGTTACAGTGTCCTTAGATAACTCCTTTCTCGATTGTATGTGGGTAGAAGAAGTCACTGCTATTATCTTTTATTACAATTCTTCCCTTTTTGCTATTCTTCAACATTATGCATTCAGTAACTTCTCCAGATCAGAGGTCAGGAATTTAGACTCACTAGTATTTGGGCACTTTTATGTCCCTAGCTGACTTCGTCAAAATGTTTTTTATTTAAAAGACAAAAAAGTCTCTTTCAATAAAAATGTACTCTCAAGGAAAGAAAAATACATACTTTAAAATGTTCTCCATGGCAAAGAGAATTGTTCAAAAAAGAAATTGGCTCAGATGAGACCAACCCAAACTAGACTGAGGCTTTAACCAAGCTATTGCTTCAGTTTTCACTTTTCACAAGAACTCTCAAACAAAATGCTTGATATTTTTCTTTCAGATTTCCTAGAGATATAATTGGCATTTGGAGGTCATGACGAACGTAGGTGACTGCATACATCTGCCCTTAAAAAAACAGTGACAGCTCTGTATTTTGCGTCTTCATGAATCTGGTTCTACACATTGAACAAAGATGTTTAGAAAAATGAAACATTTTCATGCACTACAGTGAGCGTAAGTTTCTCACAAGCTGTTCTTTCCTAACTGACGTAAAATATATGCTCACAAATCAAACAACTTGGGGTTTGCTGCATGAATGCATATATGAGCCAGCATCATAATCATCATTATACCCCACTCCTTTGCTTGGTGCCATCCCTGAAACATGAGCCCCTCAGCGGCGTTGCACGGCAGCAATTGCAACAGCATGAGCAGCAACCAGACAGCTCCAGTTTTAAGCAACCAGTTCCTGAATGGCTTGCTTTTCATGCCTCTCCCCTTCCACAGCTGAAAAGTTGCAGGAGTGTAAAGAGAGGACGTTCTGCTGTGAGCAGGCATCAACCAAGGAAAGTAGGTTCTTGTTTCAGAAAGGAAACAAATGATGCACCATCACCTGAGGAGGTGGAGGATGTTGGGTCAGAGGAGAGAGGGGTGGGTATTTATTTTCAAGGCTTCCTTGCTTCTTGTCTTGCAATTCCACTTTAACATTCTCCTAGATACAGAATGAAACTGGAAATCCCTGGTTCACCATTCCCATCCTTCTCTGATTACAGCCCGAGCAGCATCTGCAACTCTGAACCATTTCTTTTATTCCATTTCCCAAACATGCAGTGGCCATGCACCCCTAGCAATCCTTGTACACAGAAGAGAGAGAGTTGTTTGCACTATTATTTCCTTTATTTCTGCCACTTCAACTCTCTTTTTTTGAGACAGGATTTGTATTCTTTCTTTCTGAGGCAAAAAGAAAAAAAAACAACAATTGAGGAAGTTCATGACCAAAAAAAAGTGAAATGTCACCAATAATTAGCTAAGAACACCAACCTGAGGAACCAGTTTACAACACACATGGACACACGCACACATGCACAAAACAATTAGTGTTTCAAGCTTAAAATTCAAGACCTTTGAAGAAAATGTGCAGTGGTGAGAGGATCAATTTCTGATGATGTTCTTGAAGGGCAGACAGAGAGATAATAACTTTGATGCCGGCTCTTTGTTTAAATGACTATTGTTTGTAGTTAGCTGCTATTTAATCTCCACTACAGAGAGGAACCACTACACAGCTAAACTCTCTTCTAATGAGATCATTATTTTCTTACCACTCTTCAGAATGAATGTCATTTTACATAGCAAAACTACAGAGGCAGCGTTTTAGAACACTGCTACCTTTTATCTAACCAACATAAGAGGCACTTGAGAAAAGGACAAGGAGGGTCAAGAAGAAAATGTAAGCGGCAGAGCTTCTTTGCCTGGCAGGCAAGGGAAGGACAAAGGAAGAGGTCCATGATAACAAGACTGACCGTCATTATAAGGAGAGAGGGGTCGAAGCTGCAAAGTTTCATAAATACTTACAGCAGGTCTGACCCAGTATATTAAAGGGATTTGCCTGGATTTAATATCAACCTTCAGGGTTTAGTCATATTTTTAATTACCACTAAATATTGTTTAAGACTTTGACATTTGCCAATTATTATCCAGCCTGGAAAGATACCAGCAAGCTTAGCAGCGTCAGAAACCTCGCTGCTTTTGCGTACTGCTCCTTTAAAGAGAGAAGTCTCTCCCTCCCAGACAAAGGGGACATGCATGCGATATGTGCCATTTTGCATTTCATTTTAGCTGCAGACTGAGGGATGAGACCCGGTGCATTCTGCTACAGCGGTTTCAAACCCTGCCTGCCTTCCCCCAGAGCTCCGGCAGTGCAACCCAAACACATGCCCGTGCCTCAGCCACCACAGCCCGCAGCTTAAATAAAGGGCGGCTCTGCCCTAACACACCGGATCGCTGTTCTGGGCATGGGATCCTCGAAGCAGGGAGGGAGGGAGAGAGGGAGGCTGCTCACTGTTGGAGGCAGTCACGTTTTAAATTGCTGTAAGTCGCTGCTTTGGTGCCTGCCACTCGCATCAGTCAAGCAGGGCATTCATATTCATGGGGCTGACACTCTACCTGTGCCCCTCTGCCTTGTTAATAAATGAATGGAGGAATCTGAACAGGAATTTGCAGACCAAGTAACTGCCTAGAGCCAGCTAATCAGAAAAAGCAGTCCCAGGGAGCAGGTAGAATTTATACTGCCAGCCTTGAGCATTCAGAATCATGAAACTGGCCCAAGGAATCATGAGAGCTACTTAAAAATCATGTGATTTTAATAAACAATTCGCATGGGAATGCTTTTATTTGCTTTTGGATTTTAGAGATTCCCAGGATCATGTTTATAAACTTTTAGCCAGAATTAAAGGCCCTGAAGGCTCTTGTTAAAAAGGGAAAGAGAGAAAGATCTGCATCCCACCCCCCGCAATTCCAGGAACGAGCCACATGACAACAAAAGATGTGATCAGAAATCCTACCACTTGTCAGATTTTTAAAGCCACCCCAGCAAACAATCATTTAACCTCTTTCTCTCTCTCTCCCCCTCTCCCCATACTCCTCTTTAAAATCGTGGAAGTTTCTGCATTTGTTCCTCCTGTTGTTTCATTTGCTCGCCCTGTGTTTCTCTAAATCCGAAATAAGTCATCTCTTCTGCCCTTTGTTTACGGGAGAGGGTGTTCGAGAAGCAAAAGAATCAATGCTCCACTCATCAAACGGAGGGGTGCTCGGCATTCATAACATGAATGGATGAAAATAAATGCCTCTGGCTGCAGTTTTCGCCCTGCTGTTCCGCGCTCCGGCTGCACCAGGCCTGCATGCGAGCGGCGGAGTGGGGAAAGGGGCCTCTTCGAGCTCTCAGTGTAACGGTCAGAGCATTCAGGCATGTGCAGACATGCCAGCCCCGGCCTGTGCTTTTTGTTTGTGTTTGTTGTTTGTTTTAACAGCTGCTAATAATTATATTATCCTGCTACAGAAGTACTTCTGGGAAATGGGGATCTTTGAAAGCACCGAAGTGACAGGAGGAAGATGCGGCTTCCCTTCCCCCCACTCCCCTTCACCATGTTAGTGTTCAGATACAAACAGCATTCCTGCCTCATTCCCCTCTGAAGTTAAAAAGACTTAAATTCTTTACAAGGAAGGTCATCCTTTCGTAGCCAAAACCCTGTTTGCTTTTGCCTTTCCACTTGCTTTCAAATGAAACAAAAAACAACCCTGAGACTGTGCACCAGCCCACTGCACCAACTCAGAAATTAAGCATAACAAGCTCAGGGGGTAAAAAAGAGACCATGTTTCAATTTATTGATGTGTGTGCGTGTGTGTGTGTGTGTGTGTGTGTGTGTGTGTGCGCTCAGCACAGTGCACTTCCCAGCAGCTCCTCCACAAATGCTGTGCAGAGTGTTCCCAACGTGACCCGATGGTGAGTTAGCAAGCTCTGGGCACTCGGGCAGCAGTCACACGGTGTTCGGGACCTCGGTGTGCTCACTCAAAGGAACACTGTCAACTGCCTTTAATAGTGTTAAATATAATTTATCGATTCTCCATTGTTTGTAATAATAACCTCCCTGAAGCTTGAGAATAATGTTTTCTTTTCCCCTGCAGATTTTGTCCTGTCAAACATTTATTTTTTTTCCTGGTGTTGCTAATAGACCTTGAAATTAACATTGCATTTATGTTTAGGATCTATACTGCGATTGTTTGTGCTGGTGCACTGCACTCATCCATCAGCAAAGCAAAATAGGGGAAGGAAGATGCATCTGAGCCCCGTACCACCCTGGGAAAAAATGGGTCAAATTCTGCCCTTAGATGTAGGCACAGAACTCTTGTTAAGGTCAGGGCGAGGCTGGCTGCATATGTGTCACTGTGGCAGAATTTGGCTCGGTGCTTACTAGCCGACTGGTGAAGCTATAAAATGTTGAGGGGTGTTTTAATATGTCCCATTTAAACACTGACTGTTGGGGATTTTGTTATCATTCTGTGAGATCAGGCATGTTTAACATGAATAAAAGTATCTCTAATTACCTATGAAATTAAAATAAGCCTTAAAGTGAATTAAATTGGGGTCAAAACCAAGTGACAGTATCCCTTTGAACAGTCATCTAAGAAAAATTACCAAGCTCCAAGTAAATTTGGAAGACTGGGTTTGCCAGACTTGCTTGTATTTAACAAAATGGCAGTTATTACACTTTACATTTGCAATTAGCATTAAAAGAATTTGTAATTTATTTTTAACTTTTTTCCCCGCTTTAACAAAACTTCAATAAAAGTTTTGCTGCTATCAAAAGTACATAGTGTGAGAACCTATATACAACACAGTTTCAGGGTCCCATTAGCAAGCAGGAATCAGGAAATATTTAAAGGGCCCCTTGTTATACCTGCTAGTATCTCTTTCTTTCCCATGGAAAATGAGAAATGAGCTGGAATGTAAACAGGGGGGAGGAGGAGCATAAGAAATGCACCAGAGTGCATTTGGGATAGCCAAATCCTATGGCTTTGCGCAAGGCCTCTGACTTCTAGGGAGGGGGTTTCCATCGCTTGTAGAGAGCTGATGATGCATGGAAGGCTGACGCTGCAAAACAGCCGGCACAGGGGGAAGGGAGCAGGGGGAAGGAGTAGTGTATGTAGCTTTTCACCTTTCAGTCTCTCTTCGCTTCACTCTCTGCGCGTGTTATGGAATTACTCAGTGCAACACAACCTGATGAAATATTCACACTTGCAAAACCTGTGTGTATCTAGAAATTGCCAGAAATTCATCTTTATGTAGGGCACCCATACAGGAAATAAAAGCTGGGTGATTTATGGCATTTTATTGCACTTCTTGGCCATTGCTAATGTTTTCTTCACTGAGAAATGGCAAAAGCTGTGACTTGGATTTTTATTGCACAGTTCGCCAGCCTTCGCCCCAGCCCCCTTCCCTCTTTTTCCTTTCCTGGGTGAACTTGCTTTGAGTTTAGGAGATGAAAGTTTATGGAGGCAGATGAGTGTCAAGGGGACTGAATCCAAACACAGAGCCAATAAGCATGTTGCCAGATTTTATCTACCCTCACTGAAAATACAGTATCCAGAAAAAGATGAGTGATTATAAAGGAGAGTGACTTAGCCTCTAACTTACACAAAAATTCTTGGACGGGTTTCTGGTTTTCTTTTTTAAACAAACAAAACAATGTTTCCTGGTCGGCAGTTCTCAAAGTCTTTCCCTTTTTTTCCCATTTTTTGGCACATTGCTGAAAGGTCATGCTGATGTATTTCCAAAACATGCTCATTGAGTACAGCTTTGCAAAAAATAAGAGCCCCTTTCTTTAAAGCCTGATCCTCCTGTCATTTAAGGCAGGAGACAATATTTCAGCTGTTTGCTGGGATACAGGAGTAGAGCCTAATCAGAGTCAGACTTGCTGTAGGATTAAATATAGACTGAGTAGCACCAGCTAACTCCTAAAGCTGCTGACACCATTATACAATCCTGTTTACCACTGCTTGTGTCTGCCAGGCTGTAATGGTTCAGGCTAACAATGCTCGTGGTACTTTTCAGCCTCAAGTAAAGATTTCTGACAATGAGGCAAGGGCTAAATCAGCTGTTTCTCAGGTTAAAACACTCTGGTGATGATTCCTTCAAAAGCCCTTGCTCCCCAGGCACTTGGGGGAAGGAACTTAAAACCCGGTGTGCCTTATTTCTGGGATGAACCGTATTCCACCAAGATGTTGCCAGATGAAAATCCTTTTGAAGATTGCATTGTCCATATGCTCACAGGGCTGCAATTTTAAGCTGTTGAGTTTGTTTAAGCACCATGCATTAGAATGCATGCAGACAGGACTGCTTAAACTAAAGGTGCACAAGCACACTTTGCCTGCTGCTTCCAAACATTTGAGTTTGTTTGCAGGAATACTGTCTTGTAATGTGTGCACATGTACGTAGGTGCACGTGTGAGTGTGTGTGTGGCTGTCGTTGTTTATTTGGCTTAGGCAAGCAGGCAGGAGGATGGGTAAATGAACAAAGAGCTTAACTAGAACTCAAGGAACTTACACTCTGTTCTTGGCACAGCATCAGGTTTCCTGCATGACCTTGTATAAGTCACTTATTCTGTGGTGCGCCTCCATCGTCCTTGCCTGTAAGAACTTTCCTTCCTTCCAGTACTGCTGTATAGTTAAAATCCATTAATGAACCGTGCAAGAATTGACCAGGGGGGCAGAGAGGAGGGGTGGGTGTTAAAGGAAAACTTTCTTGATACTTGACTTGAAGGATCTCAGTCCTTCCAGGTAACTTTAACTGAAGAATAAATAACATTATCAGTATCCACTGTTGTGTTGTAGTAGTGCTCAGAGGCAATAGTCATAAATTTGGAATCTGTTGTCTGGGTTATGGGCAAGCAAAGAACCAAAGTATGATATATTCAACCTCAAAATTATCATCGGAGGGATTTTCATAATCGAAGTCAGCATTGCAGATCTTTGTGCCCAGCATTTGTTTTTCTAGAATTTTCATATTTAAGGGAACACAGCGTGAACTCACTGAACTCACAAACACTGAAAGTTTCAAGTACTGCTCTGATACCAAGCCTGCTGCTATCTCCTTTAGTTGCTTTCAGTAAGGAGTGAAATCTTGCTGGCTTCTGGATCGAGCTTTTGTCTAAGGAGTTAAAGCAAACACCAGTGTGTTGCCTTTAAACTCCAGTCCTGATCCCAGTGAGTTTGCAGAGGGCTGAGAGGCTTTGAAAAGAAAGGCAGCTTTTTCGTCACCTTTGACACGCAAACATCCCGTCAAGTTACCTTGTTGTTTATTTCCACTGTACAACCCCGAACACGCTGCTTTCAGGGTGCTTACCTTCCATAGCATGACCTTTCAAGCAAATATATCCCTTCAAACTTTGGAATTCAGCGAGGTAGAATTAAAATCATTGACCTTTCATTCTCCTTTCCTCTTAGTCCACCTCCCTCTCATATGCTTTCCCTTTAATAACCAAGAAGCACATCTGCAGTTTTTGCTGTAAACACTGCAAAAAGCATTAAGGTTTTTAAGGTAACCTTGGCAAAATCCAAATTAGAAAACATACTGCAGTGATTCACATTTAACCTCCAAGTTATTTCACAGCATAGCTGACAGCTTGCATTCTTCAGAACTTTGTATTGTTTGCTTTTTTTCTTTCCCTCTCTCTCTGCAAGCAACAGGACAAAGAAAAAAAGAAAACCAAAAAGCACAGGAATTTTTTTCTCCATTAGGGGCCTGATATGTAAAATACATATGAAGAACCAGTTCCTTTTCTGGCCACTGAACTAAAAAGAGACGCATTTTTTGCAAGATTAGAATAACTGTCAAATCAACAACAACAACAAAAGCCTGGGTTCTTTTAGAAAAAGTTGTGTAGCTTATTACTTGATGATTTAGATCTTCAGCTTCCTCCCCTCTAGTCAGGGCCACTCAGCCAAGAAAAAACCTTCTCTGTTCAAGTCATCAAGGTGCTGTCATCATTTCCTAATCCTGCTAGTGCTATCACCTTGGATCATCCTGCAGAGAAGAAGGGAGACAAAATCAATTTGGGGAGCAGGGCAGGCAAGGAACTCCACAGCAGCACAGAGGCAGTCATTTGGGATGGAAGGCATCTGCTCAGGCTCACTGAGAGAGCGAAAGAAAGAGAAAGATGCTGCAAAGGCAAGAGGTGGGGTTCTGTTTTTCTCAGAAACGTGCTGCACTGTAGGACTGTGCCTTTTATTTTTGGCACAAATTGCTGTAGCAAATTATATAGCTTATCAGATGTGGTTTGTTAGGCTCAGTAAAGAAACCACTGCAAGGACTTGTTTTCCTTGTTGTCTGCACCCGATTATGAGATCAGCACAAATCAGATTCCTGATGTTGCGCAGGAACAAGGTTGAAACTCCATGGGCCTTGTTTTTCCTGTAACCAAATTAAGCATGATTGGGTTACAAACCAATTCAGCTCAGTTGGGTTGATTCCCTCTCTGACTTTACACAAAAAGTAGTCTGCCTGTTCACTTCAATGCTCAGGGATTGGAAGCTACGTGGTAATTTCAGTCATTGCACAAGCTCACGCGGCTCCTCTTCAAACAGCTGAGAGGGAGTGCCCTCGCTCCAGAGTTACATTTGGTCACTTAACTAAGTGTGAGAACCCACAGACTGCAGGATCAAATCCTGCAAGCCCCTATTTTCTTCCCAAGAGCCCAGATCAGCCTTAAAGGATGTAAACATGAATTAGAGGAGGTGCAGGAGGGTTTCAAAGTACATTAATAAACATGGTTTAGCTACAGCAGCTAGGGAGCAAATATACATTTTATTCAGTTCTCCTGGCTACTGGAAAAATAACCTTAAAGTAAAGGGGTGGGCAGCAAGGAGATTAACACTGCCACTTAAATCCACTCGCATCTAGAGCCACAGACAGTGCCTGTCCCATACCACTAAGGCACTGTCACCACTGAAACCTGTTTGCCCCCATGACGGTGGTCCCTGATGAGCAGATCTACTCAGCAGTGAATGGCTGGTGCCAAAGATAGGAAGGAACAAGAGGGAGAAGATAGGCCAAATAAAAATTCCTCAGTCACCCATCTGTTTTCAGGGGAAGAGAGAAAATATTTCATTTTCTACCTGTAAAGAAAAATGGATTCATGTCACATCCTTCCTTGATTATCCCCAGCATTATGCAATTCAATAGATTTGCTGTCTTGATTAGACAGGCAGAATAGAATTTTAATTGTGAGGCTCTGGAAGGCAAAATGGAGAGATTTGTATAAAAAAACTGGGAGGCAGCAACATTATTGGAAGGCTGAGCTTTTTATAGTCAGTCTTTCTGCTTCATTCGACCATCTGCCTTTACTTGTGCTCTGCTGCTTGGGGTTGAGAAGTTGCTGGCTTTAAAATTGAGCCGCAAAGTTTAACCAGATAAATAAATGTGTGCAAGATCTCTCCCTACTAGAAGAACAGCCTTCAGCATTCCAGCTACATATGCTGACAAAAAGAATGTTTTAATTTTAGCATTGTTTTTACTGTTTATCAAACAGAAATTATGCATGTAGTTGCTTGCACAAGTCACAGTTAAAAGAAAGTCCCTTTCAAAAAGACCTGAGAAATGCAGACTGACAAAACTATTTCACTGGGGGGCAAACAGAGAATTTTTTTTTTTTTTTTTTTGTGACGTATAGGTGTATTGGTAAGAAGGGGAGTTGGCTGGCCTAGGCTAGTGTTTGCAGGTCAGGGAGAAGGTAGGAGTGTCTCAGTCAGAATCCAATGCTAATTTAAGGAATCTGGGGCTTTGTTCATGTCAGAAATCAGAGCTGCACTCAGTCCAGGGCCAGGTGAAAGCAAATGTGGAGTTTCTGATACCTTAATTCTACATCAGTGAGGAAATGTGCCAGTCATATTTGCTGGCTAGGCAGGTGGGCAGTAAAGCCAGAAATTTGGGTAGACGAAACAGTTTGAGTGGTATGTGGTAGTCTCCACTACAGGGATTCAACTCATTTTGGGGCATTATTTGTAAACAGTGATTTTCAGAGGTATAATTTTCTGCCTGTCTTTTTAATCATAAAAACACTGGAGACAGAATACATCAGTTCCACAAGTTCATACATGGATTTTCCAGAACTCAGATACACAAATTCCAGCCCAAATAATCCATACTGAGTTCTGTAGGGTACCTGATTTAACTCACTATGAGCAGGCTCTTAACAGTTCAGTGATGTGTTTTCTCTCTGTGAAAAAACTTTAAAGTATGTTGGGTTTGTTCCAACAGGAAAAACAACTGCAACCATAAACAGTTTCAAAGGGCTGGGAACAGGTTCCCTGCCCAGATCTAAGCTTCTCCATGAGTGAAATAAATATGAAAATGCTTGAAATGCACTGTTGCTACTAGACAAGTAATTTATATTACTGGCTTGGAGCATCAGTATTTTGTTCTTGCCTGTAAAAGGGGCCTAGAGGTCCTAGTGCCCAGTTCATCTAAACACCTAAAATCTCTGAAAGTTTAAAGTTTCTGATCTGACAAATTATGCTGGAACTCTCCTAAGACTATTCAACACATGGAGATTTCAGGAATTTCTACCTTCTTGATGGAAATACTTGCATACAACACCTTGTTACCTCTCTTAGCTGTGGTCCTGGCAGTACAGCTGGGACTGCCTGGCACTCAAGCATTGTCCAGTAACACCCTTGTCTCAGCTACCATTTCACCCCACTTCTGCAGCGACCCCTGGAGAGAGGCTTGCCTGGTTTTCACACGAACTCTGCTTGGTGTCATTTCTGCATCTGCACAGGAGGTGCAGCCTCTATCTGTAATGTCACTGTTTCTACACCATTTTTCACTTTTGTAGGCTTGCAACTATGCAGACTCTTGTGAGGGGCGAAAAACCTGCACCATCATCCACTGTTAGGTGGAAACAGGAACAGTTTGGGTTTTTACAGAGGTCAGCTTATCCATCACATTTTACTTACAATGTTTTTCCTTATCCCAAGGAGTAAATTGTTCATTCAAGGACTGTGCTCATACTTCACACGGAGTTTTCTTTAGCGCTTGAAGGAGTGTCACAGTAAGAAGAGAGAAAGCAAACTTACAGCAAAAAAAGTAAAGAAGTAGCTATAGAAATTAAACTACGCCGCCTTTAAACCTTGCCAGAACACTTGTAAATCTCATTTTAAGGCAGGCATAACAGACAATTAGGGACTGACTCAAGGAAATACTTAAGATGTGCCCTTATACAGCAAAGCACTTAAGTATCTGATTATATTCAGTCTTGCCTTTTACCTCAGCATTTATTTATACACTGTGCTAAGCCTGATTCTGAACAAGAAATGCTCGTCTGAATTTAAGACACTTTACTGAGAAGATCAAGGTAATATTTCAACTGATTAACCAGAGTTAAGGGCTTCTCCTTCTCAGAGCTATGAAGGACATCCTGATACAACTGAATTGAACAAAAACTGAAAATGCTTGCTGCTATCTCTGGAAAATGGTACCTTTTCTTAGGGATCTCAGATGGAGCTTTCATGCCTGATGTCAGGCACCTGCATATGGAAATGTTGTTATTGCTGTGTTAAACCCTAATCAGTTGCTATTGCTGCAGGGGTGAAGCAAGCGAGTTGGAATTTGAACCTGCACAAACAAAATCCCATGCACAGAGCAATGGGCCATCTACAGCACCAAAGAAAATGCATGGTCCAGCTGTTCCATGGCCTCTCCTTTCTGTGCATCACAGAATCAGTACTGCTGTGCTTAATGATAACACATTTATCAAACTACACAGAAATACATGTTAATTTTAAAATGTATCAAGTGTAATAGAGAGAGAAAAGGAGAAAAGCATTGCTGCAACCTTCTGTTTGTGGACTTTCCGAATTTCTATTCTGAACACGAGTCTAACATCATTCATGGAAATACCAGCTCAGCACTGTTGAACAGCGGTCTGTTTCTTTATATTTATTTTGCCCCCTCATATTTTCTTCCATTAAAGTTTTGCAATGTACACAAACAAACTGCAATGAGAAAAAAAAAAGACAAAAATGGAACTCATAAAAAGGCAGGCAATAGAAATGACCTTTGCCACTCCTTTGACAGTATTTTGCACATTTCCCTGCTAGTGGTTAAGGTTGTTTTTTTTTTTTTACACTTTCAGGCAACCGTAGATGATAACATGAATAAAATTGTATGGTGTCTCATGAATTTAACAGAAACATTTTAGAGGCAATAATTGCTCTTTCCGGAGTGTACTTTAATTTAGAAATGGAATTCTTCCTGTGATCTATGTAGCAGTATATTTTATACCATGTAAGGTATGCTTTTAAAACTGCCTCCTCACATACACACCTATTTGAAATGTTTGCCTTCATACACACACTCACACAAACGTAAGTACACAAATCGATAGATATAATGCACATACAAAACATGTGGCTAAATCTATGTATGAAGGCAGGTATTTGTGTTTGTACGAATGCAGAAATTTGAAATTATTCTATCCCTAATTAGATCATATTTTGATATAACGCAGAGCCACAATAAATTATAAGCAAAAGATGACAGTCAATGCTTTCCAGGAGTAGAGGTCAGTGGCAAATTTGGGGTCTTTTTGGAATCACCACAAACTTCTGATTAGCAGAAATAATCAGATGCTGATTGCTTTGTGGTTTCTCCTCCTTTCAATACATGCCCAAACAGAAGACACTCCATGTGTAATGAAATGCTAAGGAGACAGAAACATGGCATCTACTTGTCTTCAAGACTGTCTTCATCTGCCACAAAGAGGGTAGCAGCCCATTGTATTAGTTATAGTACAGACTGCAACAAACATTTATGCAGCTGATGGGCCCATTCTTTCCATCTGCCAAAACACTTTCTCTGCCTGCTACACATGGTGCAGACAGCACTGTGTGTTTGCTGCTGCCCTCCACCAAAGTAACCATGTGAACGTGCTAAAGCCAGTGACCCAGTCACACTGCTATGGCTGGCTTAGTAACCTGGGGACTAGAAGCCAGGAATTTTATTCCTTTTTTCTTCCACTTGCTAGCTTTCCCTTTTTCCTATCCCACAAATTTAACCAAGATTTCACAAATTTTCCCACTCTGCAGCAAAAGGAAACCAGCCTTGTGTAAATTTTTCCACACTCAAGTGAGGCTGGCCCATTGCACCCTAGCCTTCAGATGGGGCAGTCAGCCAGGATACTCTGTGTATCCAAGTCCCTGGATGGCCATTTCCCCAGCTGCTAAATTACAGTCAGAAGACTCAAGCCTAAAGGCCACTATTTGTAGTCCCTCATACTGGAGAACAGCAACACCAGATTGTGATTGCCCCTCGAGCAGCCTTAGGACCTTGGCATCCCACATCCCTCATAAGCTAGTTGACTAGTGGGCTAATGATCTAGCTTGAAACCTTTCCTCCACTGCAAAGATATTTAATTAGTAACAAGAGGTGGAGTAGTTGGAATGGGGGGGCAGAAGACAAAGAGCAGCAGAGTAGCCCAGTGCTTCAGACACACTCCTTACTTCATTTTCAGGAAGACAGAGAAGTAAACTCATGTCTGCTGTATCTAAGTGAGCTATGGAGACAGCTTTTTAACCTAAGAACCAATTCTGTTAGCCTTTTTCACATTCACTATTCTTTCAAAAAATATTCCCATTTAAGTTGGGTACCTGTAGAAGAAGTAACTGTTTAGCATGAGAATGATGGGCCAAGGCCCCCTACAACCTAGGCATAAAGGACTGGGGCTTTTTCATTTCTTTTTTCTCCTCCATGTGTCCTTCTGTGAGTCCCTCCCTGGAAATGGAAATGGTGTATTGTAATGCAGATTTCCTGCAGAATCTCACAGATCACTCTCTGCAGGGATTTCACTCTTCAGCTGAAATACTTTTCAGCCATGGTATTGTTCATTTATTCAACAGCTTTATTTTTAAACATGGAATACTATAATTGTGCATTACTAATTCCTTTTAAAAGCATTATAGTGTTTATTTTTTGATTGAGGCTTGAGGGCTCAAGATCATTTAGCTGAGTTTTGTTGGTGTCTTTTTTATTCCATTATTTATGAATTTAAAATACACTGTAAAAGGATTAAAAGTAAAGTAAAAGACCTCAAAACCCCACAAGTCTTGTTTTCCTTACTTCAATCCCAGCACCCAGTCTGTTTTCTCTTTCATGCTTTCCTCAGAGAACCATTTTCTTTAATGTAATCACTGGCTGATTGACTCTTGCCTCTGTTTTCACTTTGCTTCTGTTTCTGGAGGTCACAGAAACAGCAAAGGTTTCATTTAACTTCTCATTAGAGACCACACTTCGGCCCCAAAGCACTCATGAGCTTAGAGTCAGGCAGAGAAACATCATCCACCTTAGCCCAGAGCCAAGGTGTAAGACTACAACTGGGAAGTGGGAAGACCCTTGGTCCTGCCCTGAATTCACTCCCGGGAGCAGCTCTGGTCTCTGCCCTAGTGCCAAAGTGACCAGCAGATGGGTCATCTTCAGCAGTGCATTGGCATCTCCCTCACAATGGTTTCGAAAAAGTCAGACAAGTCAAAAGGAGCGACATGATGGTGACGAGCCTCTCTCTGCCCAGCAGGTAAAGGGAAGATCTCTGCCCTAACACCACAAGTGCAGCTGGTACAGAGGAAAGATTTTCTGGGCAGACATTTAAGCTTTTGTTGTGCAGCTGCTTCAGAGAGATTAATCCAGTTTTTGTGGAGAAAGGGGAAGACTGACCCACAGAAAACAAGATCCCTGAGGAGGAGGGAGGGGGAAAGGGTGGTATTCACTAGCTACCCCCACTACTGCAAACAAACTTTTGGTCTGAGCCTACCCATCATCTCACAGAATCACAGAATTGTTAGGGTTGGGTGAGACTTCTGGAGATCATCTCCCATACAAGCTGCATGCCTTACCTGTGGTAACACTTCAGCAGTGGGAGAATACATTTGTCCAGGGCCTGTTCTTACTGTGGCAATCCATGGTAGAGCCTGGAGAAATCAGTGCTGTCTTCATAGTTCAAGCTTGCTGGCAATACCAGACAGGATGACTTAGGGGATATAAAGAAAATAAGCCATGAACTACACTACTTGATGATCAGATATTAATTCTTTTTTCAAAAAGAAACAGGAAGGTTTGTCCTTGCAATGATTACTACAGTGCAAAAAATCTGCAGTCTGGCACATGGAAAAATCCTAAAGCATTAAACTGATGTTCAAGAAGTTGTTTGCACCTCACTGTGCAGAGCAAAGTTTGAGACCTGTAGACATTAATACATCTCAAACATGCTTAAATAGGGAAGACTTCATCCCACTGAAAGCAAAGCATGAGATTAGGAATTTTGCTGAATCTGAGCCTCTAAAAACCTGAGTTGTATTGTTGGTCTGGAACTAATGACCACGGGTATGTTTTTTTAATCTCCAAAGTTAAAAATACCGCAAATTGAAAAGGACTATTTGGACTTTTGTTAAAGAACCCCTGACAGAAATATCTGCTATGGACTAATAACAGTTATCTTTATACACTGATCTCTGCCTTTATTTGTCTTTATACACTGAGCTCTGCCTTAAAATGTGCATGGGCAGTTTACATTGATGCATGTAAACATAAATTATTTAATAAAGAATAATTGATTTAGAATTGTAAAAAATCAGCAGCCTTGCAGAGAAAAGGGACAGCAGTAGACAGATACATTTTAAGTACTAATGACTGTGCCTTATGAGAGTAGCTTTACCCAGTGTATAATGCATGAGTGGTAAAATAGGTCAAACCCTGGAAGCATCCACATCTTTGAAATCATTATGAATACAATGGTTTTACTGCACCAACAATTGCATAAGAGCTCCTAAGCAAAGGCGCATGTGGAATGCAAAACATAATGAAAATCCTTGCTCTTGTGTTGCAGATTAAAGAGCTACCACAGATTTTGGATCCTTTCCCAATTTTTATACAGTTACTTTCCTGTGGCCAGTGCTTCTACATTTTCATTTTTGTGTGTGACAGGAATTTTCTCCTTTGTTCCTTTTGTACCGTTCATAAGATTTCAGCTGTTCGTGGTACACAAAGTTTGGCATACTAGCAATGATAGCCATTTTTATTCAAAGAAAAGTTTTGCCATCCTGTTTGTGTTCTGCTAGAGCTCGCAGGGACGGGGGAGGGCTTCATCCCATGACATCCCATCCCCCACAAACAGGGGAAGCTAGTTCACTGCCTACCTACCACTGCAGCTAAAGTTATGTCAGTGCCAGGTAATGAAAAGGCTTTGTTACTTAACAGGCAAATAATAGAGAGCCTTTGTGCAGGGATAATTACAGTGGTTTGGATATTACTGGATTAACTCTTGGGATGATCATTCATCTCAGTAAATCACTAATAAATATACATTAGCACCATGTCTCTATTTTATACCCTGGCCATCTTGGTCATACTACTCACAGGTTTACCTGAGGCTGATTATGAGGTACGGGCTTCGATGCCCTTTGCCCATCCTTGCTGTATGACTGTAACACAACAATCAGCTCTTCCTGCATTTTGCCTTCCATCAATCTGTCTTCTGATAAAGCAGCAATAAGGTTGCAGAGCTTGCTGGCTGCTGGGAAGAGCAACAGGCAAATATTTGCACAGTATTTCAAAGATGCAGGACCTGACTCATTGCGGCATTACTTCAGTTTTGACATCACTATTAGCTATGAAAATTCATGTCACTATCATCTGGAAAAAAACCAGCTGCTGAGAAGCAAGCCCATAGAGGACCATATGGGATTGCTACTCTCCTTGCATATTTCTTACCTGTTATTTTTGCTGAGTTACCATTTGTTTGAGCCAGTTCAGCAGTCTATGTGGAGTTTCTGAGAACAAGGGCATTGATGGGTACTGGAGATGCCTGGACAGAGGAGCAGGAATCACCTTTGCCTGGACCTCTTGCCAGTGAAAACACTCTAGGTCAAAGACTGGTTTCAATGGAAAGAAGAAAAGTGCTGAAATCATACAAGGAGCCCTAAGTACTGATCACAGATATGTGCTGTTTGTCATCCCTTCATAATTCATGTTTGTGGAAGTCAACAAAAGCCCAACACTTGGCTGTATGTGCAACCCCTTATTTCATAGGGTGACCTGTAGATACAGGCAGTGACATTTTTCCCAGAACTGTTACCCTGGACTTGAGGTCTGACTGAAGAGTTCTTGATGAAAATTAGGAAGCACAAGCTGCAGATATTTATCTTATACTTTAAATAATACAAGCAGTATTATTTAAAGTAAATTAGGCTACCTGACAGCCGTTTTTAGTCAGAGGGCTACAAAATAGTCCTCTTTGAAGGAGAAGCAAGACAAAAAAGTTTATAGAGGGAAATGAAAAGTGGGAAAGTACTGATATTATTATGGAATAAGAGTGCTGCTAAATTGCAGTGAAAATTGGAAATCCATAATTTTATTGCCAAACCTGGTTTTGCCTACAATAATAGTCATGAACAGTGGAGATGGAAAAAAAGATCCATTAGGTCATTTTTCCTGTCTTCTTGTTAATTAAGAGTGTCTCCTTGCAAGGATTTTGACTGTTTTGTTCATTTTAAAAATAACTAAAGCAATGAGGGTTCAACTTGTTCCCTTGGGAGACCATTCAGCAGACTAACCGACCTCACTGCTATGAAATTTTTCCTCATTATCAGCATGGATTTTTCTTTGTTCACTTTCATCCCCTTATTTCTAGTTATACTTGGTTGGACTATTTCTGTATTACATCAAATTCCATCATTTCATTTCACATACATATTTCTTTCCCAAGGCAGATACGTGGCTAAATCTGAGCTCCAGTGAAGAAACTGGATGTAAACTCAGAGTAGCAATTGGCTATAATAGGTCCTATTTTTACTATATATTGAGCACACGAAGAGAATTGCCTTTAAATTCTGAATGGGAGGTCTGAAAATCAATTTTTTTCTTCAGGTATTCTTTTTTTTTTCCCCCCAAGTATATGGCTGCCTGCTTCTCAAATCCACTTAAGCACTTAAAAAGCAGCTTACAGACACCAGATTCTTCCCCTCCAAGAAAACTGAGCTGACATGCTGGAGCTGCAAATCACAGAATAGTTCACATTTAAAGGGAAGGAATGTCTTTTATTTACTACAGGACCAGTACCAGGCATATCTTTGCTCAAATAGTTAGCGAAGGGTGAATGTGTTCTCTGCAAAAGGTCACAACAGGGTATGTACCACTTAAGTCTCAATTATGCTCTATTTATACCTCCCCATGAAACTTTCCCTAATTGGGAAATTCTGAGAATTTTTCTCCATTTAGCTATATTTTGGATATTTCACTCTCTCTGGGAGAAGGCATTTGTGGAAGAGCCAATTAAATATTATCAATGATGATGTGAAGTAGACAGTGTAGCAAGAGAAAAGTGTGTAGGCACTTAAATAATATTGTTAACTCATACTATGCATGTTGCCCCTCTTTATTTTCACCCATTCTCAGGTATCCAACTCCTTTAACATTCAATCGCCTGTAAAGAAAAGGAAAGCTTTATTAAAAAATGTTTTTCTTTTACCTCAGGAAACAGTGAGGAAAACACATGAATAAAAACACAAGTTTTCCAACCAGTGTTAAGCAGGGAGAATGTGCAAACAAACTGCCAGCACACAAATGAATAAACACATTTCAGAAGCTTAATGTGAACTTTAAATTGAGCTAATGAAATTATAAATATGTTTCCTGCTGTTTCTCTGAGAGATTTATCCTTTTCTTTGAAATGCATTCTCCATAAAAGGATATTGGTCTCACCATGTCATCTTCTTTCAAGCTGACAACTATTCTCAAGAGGGAAAAATAAAAAATAGTACAAAATATTCATGCCTGTAGCCAGACTCCTAAACCTGTGGCCAGGTACCCTAAAGAGAATCTAAAATTTATGCAGAAGATCCAATCATAGAATCACAGAATAGTTTGGGTAGGAAGGAACATTAAAGACCATCTAGTTCAAATCCTGCCAGGGGTAGGAACACCTTCCACTAGATCAGGTTTTTCACAGCCACATCCAACCTGGCCTAGAATACTTGCAGGGATGGGGCACCCACTGCTTCTCTGGACAACCTGTTCCAGTCCCTCACTATCCTCTGAGTGAAGAGGATAACATTCTTCCTAACATGTCATCTAAATCTCTCCTCTTTTAGTTTAAAACTGTTTCCCCTTGACCTGTCTTTACATCTGCCTGTGTAAAAAGTCATTCTCCCTCTATTTTACAAGCTCCCTTTAAGTACTGGAAGGCCACAATGAGGTCTCCCCAGAGCCTTCTGCAATGCTACTGGTTAGCAAGCCGTGTTTTTTTCTGTGTTGCTGACTTTCAGTGGGGGGATAACTGTCAAAATACTTTTCTAGATCCTTGCTTCCTGTTTCTGGGTAACTCCTCCCTTCTTTTATGTTTTGCAGTTCGTATAAATGGAACACTGATTTGTAAACTACAAGTCCTTGTGAAAATAAATTCATTCTGCTCAACTTTGCCTACATTATACACATTCTGGGATGAAAGAAGCCTCTGGGTCTAGTCAGCTGCATGGCAGTGAAAAGCATGTGTGGGTTACAGGTGGTAAAAAATCATAGTGAAAATAAATGGTTAAAACTACATCAAAGCACAAGGGTATATCAAGAGAGAAAAAGCCCAATGCATTCTGGAGAATGATACAGTGCACCTGTGAATTTCTTAGGCTTGCTGTGTATATGGCAGACCCTCAAAATTAGCTAGTGTGAAAAATGTTCTCGTGGTTTCATTTCCTCTGCAGGGTTTTGGGTTAGGGTTTTGTCTTGTGGTTTTGCCTTTTGAGGGTGTTGTTTTTTCCCTCTTTGAGCAATGAAAAATGCAAGGGAAAGAAATGTACCAGTTGAAGCTGTCAAAGAGCAGGTTTACTATCCTCCATACTCATTCTCACCCTGTATTTGTCACCGTTTCCTAACTCTGTCTATTACTGCACAAATCAATCTGCTTTATCATTTTCTCCCCGAGAGCACGGTGCACTGTCTGGGATCTGTTTTAGAATATGTTGAGGTATTATATAATACATTCATGTTTTATCAGTTTGTTTTTAAAAAAGCAAGTTCAGGGAACTGATGATGGTAAAATTCACTGTAGTCTTTAGGTCTTTTACATTCACCCTCTACAGTTCTGGGCTACAAAGAAGGAAAGCTCTGTCACTCATTAACTTAGTGCTTGATGTCTTAAACAAGTGTGAGCCCCCAGTGCCTGCAAGGATTGTCTCAATGTAAAGCACTCCTTTCCTCAAGGACCAAATGATGTGCAGCACTTTTTCCAGACAAGGGACTCAGGAAACAAAAATCCCAGATTCTGCAGCTCAGACTGTGATGAAGTTTCACCTTTCTCCTACTCTTGTGTGACTGAGAGTAGGGAACTCTGGAGTATATTCTTAGCGGCATGTTTTCACTGGTGCTCAGATGTTCCCAGTATTCTTTTGGACCTTTTAGGAATCCTTACATCAAAAGATGTGTAGTGGTTGAGACTGCTGACACTGGAAAATGTGGGAGGGCTCCCTGGGACCATGATTCTCTCCAGCCCGTATCACAGAAAACTTAAGTGACTTCCTAGCTCTCAGGGAGATTATTTTGAAACTGCATGAAACAAATCGTTCTACAAAATAATTTCCACAGTCAAAAGTTGGTGATATTAGTCCATAAATCAAACTTATATTGCATTCAGTCCCTCTGCTCTGCTTTTCTCCTTGGAGACATGCAAGCAAACCCATATTTCCTTTCTCCAAACAGTAAATACCAGCCATTGCCTTCTAAATTAATCTGAGATGTCTGTTTGGTTGCAGTTCTACCAGGGGATGAAAGTGAAGTTGTTGTGATCATCAGATTCTTAGATTCTGAAAGTACAGTCAAGTCAAATATTTAGATCTGCTTCTGGTAAGCACCAATGTTTTCGAGAAGTTCCCAAAGATAGGCTTGGCAGTCTTGCTTTCGCTCCAGAAAGGATTTTGTGTCATCAGTTACACCCTAAAACACAGAGGGTCACAGGAGCAATGCAAATTGACCTTCACAATAATGTTGCTGATGTAAGGCAGCAGTATATATAGATTTATATAATGTCTTGACCAAATCTATACCAGTACTACTATAGTTTCAGCTTTTCAACAGTAGATTAAGACAGTAATAACAAAAAAAAAAATTAAGTTCATAAAACACTGCAGTATGTTCTTAGCAAGATTCTAACAGAATCTGGTGAAATACCGAAGAGATCAGTCTTATTTTATTTTATCTTATCTTATTTTATTTTATTTTATTTTATTTTATTTTATTTTTGGACAAACTAGCAGGTTAGGTGGCTTGAATTTACTGTAAAAAAGTCTTGTCTTACTATTTGACCAGCCCTTCCTCCCGACATTGCTCACTGTAGGGCAGCTCCAGCAAAAGTACCTGTAGTTCCCAGTGCAAACTAGTAGAGACAAATTCACAGCAGGTTCCTGGACACTGTTTTGTCTAAAGCTACTGAACCATTCCATGCAGCAAAGCAGCTACTATCTTAGAACTCCTGCTTTTGCTGGGACCAGAGGGACTGCGCTACTGTTAGCACTGGGGAAGGACAGGGATAATTTTCTGGAAAAATAAAAAAAGAAAAAAATAGGAAAATCTTTGTGAAGGCAAGGGCATGGAAGCAACGGTTCAAACCAAGCAGCTCCAAAGTGCTATTACTCATTTCAGAATCCTCTAAAAGTGTGAATAAAAGCATGAATTCAAATTAATCAATTGTCTTTCAAAGTCGCTGAGGTAGCACTCTGACTATTACCTGTGCTTTTAGAGTGCATCTCAAATGTGTCATTCAGGCTTCTGAAGACAAGAAAGATACGAATGAATCACCTTGTTACAAATTAATCAACCTGGGATTAGGGCTAAAAATTTGAAAAGCACCTCAAAGTGACTTAGAAATCTAATTCCCATTTTCAGAATTGACTTAGGCAGTTACATCCTGACTCTAGTCAAAAGTCAATGGGATGATAACTCCTAAATCACTCTAATACATCCAGAAATGTTACCCATTTCTATCCATAAAACAACACCGAACACCTCTGTAGTCCTCTTTGCCCTTCAGTGGGCATCTCAGGCTTCTGCTTTTTCATCCCTGATTTCAGTCCACATTTACCATATGTTGTGCCTTCATTTTCATTAAACATTTTGAAAGATGGAGGTTTCAAACAGTGAGCTACTCATTCATTCATCTTTCCACACAGAAACCCAGCATCAGTAAAACACCAATTTCAGATATTATTTCTAACTAATGAGGAAGCAGTATTTTTCCTGACATTGACAGCAAAAATCCATCCACCCATTTGTATATTTTACAAGATGATACAGCATGTACTACTGTCACATCTCAGACTAAGCGTATATTTTGGTCTTCTTCCAGTTACATGCCTTTTTCATAAGTTAATGGGCAATCACAGGATGGACAAAGTTTCATTTGAGTTCTAAGAAAATAAAGCAATAGCTGAACTATCTGAATGGTACTGCTTTTTCACTGACAGATTATGATCAAGTCCCTTTTTTCCCTTGGGGCACTGGAAGTATCTTTTTATTTCTCCATCTCTGTCCCCTTCCACCCTGTGTCAGTCTTGTCCATTGTATCTGCAACATTATGTTGGGAGCACTTCTATCACAAATGTCTGATTCCACTATGGCACAAGCTATAAGAATAAACTAAGGAATACACATGTCTAGATTACACCTATTCAGAGGCATACACGAACCTAATATCTTGCTCTCTGGTACAAAAAAGATGAACTTTCTAGTGCTGGTGAATGACCAGTTAAGAGAGAGGAACTAAGATAAGGCAGGGAGGTGGTGAACAAAAGCAAAAATCACATTCAGATCTGAAGGAAAATGATATTCACAGTAAGTCAGCAGTCACTCTGGCTTTCAGCTCTTTTTATTATTTCTCTTCCCCGCCCCCACACACCTCCTGCTTTTTTTATTGCTTACTTTTTAGTTCTTTTGCCCAAGACTCTGTATTTTTCACTCTTTTGTCATTTTCCCTAGACAAAAGCACAGGACTTGGGGAAAAGGATCAGGGAAAGGGAAATTCCTATCCTGACATTTATTTCTTCAGTGACCTTGACAAAGTCACCTAATTTATTGTTTCCCTTACTGTAACAAAATGGGCAGGAATGAAAATGAAGTCTTTTTTTTAACAGTCACAACTGCTTTGTGATCCAGCCCTGTTGTCTGAGTCTGCTCTGAAACCCCAGACTAAGTTAGCACAGACTCGAGCTGTAATTGTTATCAGTAATGCCTTGCCTCTCCCCTAGACACACTTTCTATGGCGGTCAATACCTGTTCAGCAGCCGGTCATGGTGGGAGAATAGCAATCACCAGAATAAATGCTGTGCCCTTTCTCCCAAGCCTGTTGCATCTCAATAAACTTCGCAGTGTCTCCAGCAAAGGGGGAATTCAAAAGGGTGGTCCCAAATCAGGACTCTGAAGGGCTTTGCATTCAGAATAAGACACTATGGGAGTATCATGATGACAGCTGCACTTACATCACTGAAAATAATTATTCTGATCCATGAACACAAGCTAAGCTGTAAGAATGGTCTTGTAAGCAAGGTCTGTTTTAATAGAAACATAAGTATTATGCATTACAGTCTATTATAAATTGGTTGTAATTTTCTCCTGACACTCTGTGAATTAAACTAGTTAGGATACAAAAAAAAATAACAAATGCCACAAAGCAGAAAGCAAGCTCAGTGTCTGAAGGTTAATGATTGCTCATGAAAGCTACAGAAATAAATTATCTGCCTAGGGACACTGTCACATGATCGGCACAAAAGCTGCAACAGCCGAAAATGTTTATGTAGAGAAAAAAACACTGTCAGCATCACAGCGCCCTTCCCCCACCGCTGGAGCGGAGTCCCGAGCCAAACAGCTGCTCCTGACTGCTTACATTAAACTAATTTGTGCTGCAACATTGCAGCTGCTTAATTTTTAGACTGAACTTTATCACCAAGAAGTGTTACAATAACAAGTGATCCAGCCGTATCTCTGAAGAAATGGCAAGTTCCTCAACAACAAAGGCAGCTTAAGGTGCCGAAATTCCAGAAAGAAGTAAGAAGACAATGACAAAATCAGTATTTTGAATCTTAATGACCTACTCTTGCTTTTACTGGAAAAGGGATTGAAAGATGGGTTTGCTTCTAAATTAATTGGGGGAGTCAGACTGGGGAAGTCAGACTATGCCCCTAAGCCGACAGCGGTTGTCCCTCCCCAGCATCAGGGGCCAGTGACTGGGATCCATGGCATAGGCTTATGGAGCAGCAAGGTGGAAGCAAGGTGAGGCGCTGGGGCTTCAGAGGGTCACCCACACACCCCAGCCCAGGAGCTGGCCTCCCCTAAACCTGCTGTTCTGAGATTGCATTGCAGAGCCCCATCACTTGCACCCCCTTCCCTGCAGCCTTGCCTCTTCTATTCTCCACACTCCCACTAGTTTAGGGTTTGATGTCCTGGAGTACTTCTTGCCCATCTTTTCGGCCACACATTCACTGGTGTCTCCTTAAAACACTTATAGCACTCAACATGTAAAAAGAAGAAGTTTTTTAAAAAAAGGGGGAAAAACTCTAGCTCATTCATATCCCAACAGCTTGAAATCCCTGACCTCCCCCTCACCCCTCCCGCTGCCTCCCCCCACCCCAATCCAAAAAAATGCGTCCTAAGGCACTGGCACCGGAGGAAGTGTTTACAGAGAGTGGTGCGCCTTGGGTAACGCAAGTGCTGCTCTTACAAAATGTCACATGTTGTTCCTCCCCTTTTCCTCTGAATTATTTTCCTCTGTTAACATGCAGGGCTTCGTCTTTTGCTGAAGCAGACACTGACCTGAACTGGTGGTGATTCCTGCCAAATATGCAGGCACTGTTTTGCTACATTTTGGAATTCGGCGAAGTCCATGTGTCAGGCATTTACTTGCGCTCAGGAAACGCCAGTGCTCAGAGCAAAGGCCTCCCCGCCCCCTCCCACCCTCAGTGCTTGGAATGCACAGAAACTTTCAGTTTTTAATTAGTTTTAATATGATTAATGTTTTTAGCTGAATATCTTGTTACATCCAGTATGCTTGTTAAAAATTTTTTAAAAAGTAAAAATTAAAAAAAAAGGGAAAAAGACCATATAAGTGTACTGGTCTTAGTTATTAAGAAAAACAAATGGAGATGGGGAAAAGAAAACCCACAACCCACCGAGAGAGCAATTATACAGTTAAACAAAAAGCTGTAGTTGCTCGCAGTGGTAACCGGGTGGCAGATAGACTGTTGTTTGCGTGTGTGCCTCTCTGTGCCTGGGGAGGAAGAGAGGCACAGGGAATTGGTAATGCAAAAACAGGGGTGCTCCAACAGTACATCCCACCTTCCTAAGACCAGCTAGAAGGAGGAGATGCTAAATGAAATGATGGCTCCTTTCTGTTCAATTTAAAAGCATAAAATAAATGCAGAATCCCTTGGGGGGAAGGGGGAGGGGTCTTTGGTTTTTATCAAAATAACATTAGTCAGACTTTTACCCAACAGCAGGAGCTGATGGTATCTGGAGTCCATTTTATTGCACCCCAAATGTGAAAGAATAGGGGTGACTGGATAAACAGGCCCCAGGGGCTTCTGGCTGCTATTCATGGAGCAAAGCTGCAAATGGAAAAAATATTTTAAGAAGAAAAACTTGGGGTAAAGGAAGGAATAGCAAAAACCCTTGCACCCTTACCAGATCTTCCCCTGAAGTTTGGCCTTTAAACCTTTAAAACTTTATGGATATCTTAAAAGAACACCTCTGAAGGAAAAATGTGAGGGATAAGACCCAGCTGCAAAACTGGAACTCATCTGTACAATGCAGAAGAGCTGTGTGAGGGAATGATTGCAAGTGAGGTAAAGAAAAAAGAAGGGAAGACTGTTAAGGAGTGTTTGGATCAGGAGTTTTAGGGAAAACAGGGGTACTGGAAAAGGAGGCTACCTCAGGTCCAGAGGGTCTGTGGCAGAATACAGAAGTATGAGAAAACAAAAGGAGGAACCAAAAGGAAGCAGCAGCACACTGAGAGGAATATAGGTGATTTACTTATCAAATCACTGTCTTAAGTGATGGAGTTTAAATATGCAATGGGACTAAAATCAAATACAGAGATTCAAGGACAGCTTGCAAAAAAATTGAATTTTCTCTCAGAAATTTCAGAGTCAAGAATATCTTTCCAGTTTACAAAAAAAAAAAAACCCCAAAAAACAAACACCCCACATAAATCTGTTAAAAGTGGTCCTGTTTATAAAGCTCGCGGTAAGCACAGCCTCCGTGTGCAGTGCCAGCAGGGTGGGCAAAGGCAAGAAGTTGACCCCCTCCAGCCAGGTGGGCCCACGGTGTAGCTCTGCAGTTTCTTGCCCATGTCCGTGCCAGGTGCTTCAGCCAGTGCATTATTCCGGTGAAAACGCTGGTGCACCCCTGCCACCCTAATTCTCTCCTAATACCTAGAAACATTCCCAACCAAATCTAGGTGAAACTAAGCATGTGCCTACAAAAAGATTTGGTTTCACTGAATCAACATTTTCCAATATTCTTCGGGAAAATCCCAGTCCAGCATAATATTCATGAGAACAATGGATACTCAGTCAGGTCTACAGAGCCTGAGCACGCAAACACACTTGTGTGATTCACTTACGATTATCCTGACTGACCTCTAATCCATTCCTTTACCCTTCTTCCTCCAGATGCATTTGCACACTGACAAACCATTTTCTTTTTAAATCAATCGGCCTGGAGAAATGTTTCCTCCCTCTGCAGAAATTCCTACACACACCATCCAATAAATTTACCCAGCTGTCTTTGTAGAGTAACATGGCAAAATAGCACATTCAGTAAAAGCCACGTGAGAAATTAACTGTGTAAAAAAAATACCTTTATCAAGGATCTTTGACCTCTGGACATTAATCCTGCTCTCTGAGACTTATTTTAATTTTTTAGGGTAATAAGAAGTTCCAAAAATCTTTGATTTTCTGCCTCCACANTATATATGTATATATGTACCAGAGAAATTGTCTATTAATAAAGATCATAACTTAGAGCCTGAAATTTTTCCAGCCTTGTAAAGTAGTAAAGGTAACTGAAAGGAGAAACCCTTTCTTTCCCAAGAGGTCCTTGTGATTGCATCTAGCTCTTAAAACTTCTTGAAATATCAAATTTCAAACTCACAATATTTTAAAGTTGTTTTTTATGGCTGCCTCAAAGGCTTTGGATAGATATACAGGTGGAAAGTACCAGAGTTTACAAGCAGAAAGTAAATTTTTTTTCCATTTTTTTTAATATAACTGCTTTGAAAATATTTTTTCTGTTGGCACAATACATTCATTGTATTTCATATACAAAGTGCAAAAGTATAGGGTACTGTTCATACCAGCAAGAGATGACCCACTATGTTTTAATCATTAATTATGTGGCTGTCCCAAATTCACACTGAAAAAACCACCTATCATGATATAATATATTCTTTTTTTATACGTATACAAAAAATATACAACTGTACTCTTCACTGTCTAAAACTGATAATTATTTTTCCATTTAGATCCTGCACAGAATGTATCACATTTCTTTTAATTTCTAGCAAGAATATATGGCTTCTTTTTCTAATCATAATGTAAGCTGAAGCAGTTAATAAGGTAAGCATTAATTTCTATTTCAGAGCATTAATGCTCGTAAGTTACAATACTTACATGTATTGTTATCACAACATATTATTGGCATATTTTATTTTAAAGACAAAATAAGAACTAATGTATATGAAGCACTTACACTGTAAACCTCTTGTTTTATACAGCACTGAATTTCAGCAATAAATTTTGTGTTCAAGCTACTTCAAAATGTTTAGGGATAAGGAGGTATTAAGATTTTGACCAGCTCTTGGCTTTTGTTCTTTCTCTCTTGAAAGAAAAAAGTATTAAGGTATAAAATTCTCAACACCTAACCCTTTGAGTTAGATGAAGCCTTTCAGCCACAGCTGTCTCTCTAGCAGAAGCAGGTTTGCTTAATAGTCATAAATATTTCCTGTGTTGTTTCTGCAACATACAACTTTGAAGGGAGGATGGCTCACATTCCCTGTTCCATCACTACCTCCCTACTTAAGGCAGGTCCATTCCCTGAGGCAGACCATATGGGACAACTGGAGGTCTAGCCAACCCATTCACATTGCAGTAAAGATGCTCAGGTCCACATTCTTCCCTCTGCATTTCTGCACTTCATCTTAGCTTATTTTCACAAGCTCCAAAATTACTCAGCTCTATCACCAATGGAGAAAGACAAATTGCTTCAATGTGCAAGCCAGCCCACATAAACCAGACTTAAAATACTTTTAGATTTGCCCATATCTCTCCCTTGGCTGCAGAGAGGATCGAAAAAAACTTAAGCTCTGGTCTTTGGCAACTTAGCTAAGCACCTGAATTTACATAGATCTAATCTCCACCTTTAAGAAAATTTCATTGGAAAGAAATCTTTGATGAAAAATGGAAATTAACTTTTATGAGAATGCTATTATAATTTTGGTCCTGTTATCCAGATCAGCTCTGATTAAAACAAAAAACTTCATCTTTAGTCAGAAGCTTTGAGCTTTCAGCAACAGGATGTCATAGGACTTCCTTAAGAGCCCACTTCAATAAATCAAGCAGCCATTATAAGCTGTGTTTTGAGAACTCAGCGTATTGCTTGTTGGAGGAACATTTCCATGGACCACTCAGAAGGTAAAAAGGTGTTGCAAGGTGAAGATCTGAAATAAATAGGCCTGTTTGCCTTATCAGCAGGAAAAACACAAATGAGGGGACATGTGCTGCAGCTTTTCTGACTAGCCAGAACTAGGCAAGGTGTCTAACAAGCACCGTCCACCAAGGACTATAGTTTCTCCCTTCACTAAGCGCCTTGCTTTATGCATATGTTGGAGTTGAGAGATTTCTAAACTGATTCTTAAAACACCCCTGTAGAAAGTGCACTGTGGTATAGCACCCAACAATGTCCTCCGAGACCATGCAAGAAGGAAGAAGAAGCACCTCAGGGCAACCATTTTCACATTTGCTTTGTGCTAGGGGGGTTCAGCTGGGTGAACCATGTAAAGCTATACCTGAAAGAATCTCTGTTGAACACACAGTTTACCCATACTCTATCAATAACCTCCAGCTGCAAAACTGAAAATGAGACATGCTTGAACAGCTGGCAAGATTGTCAGAGTTGTGCCATCAATTCTGGAGCAACATGTGCCCCACATCATTACCTCTGCAGTTGACAAAACACCTCTTCCTAGCAGTCCTTCATGGAGCATTATTAACTGCCCAAGTAATGCAGTGAATCATAAGTGACTTTCACTAGTTAGAAAAGATGAAGGTCCAAACTGATGGTGCCCCCAAGATGGTCCCAATAAGCCCAGAAACCTCAGAGACGGTGAATGACCAAAACTGAAGGAGTGATGATACTGGATGTGATTTCTGAGATAGTTATATGTTAATTCCCCTTGCCATTCTGAATGTAGTAATTGAAAATTACTAATTGCAGAGATGAACTGTCAGATATTTTCAAAGGGTTTTTTCGTCACAGAAGACCGTGGTTTCTATAGAAAGACAGCCTTAGACACATGAAAATTTCTTTGCTGAAGGGGACCTCTGATTCAAAAAGGAGCAGCAGAAGATTCAAAATGGGGCAGGGGGATGTTTTAAGGAAAAGAGTATTTCTCATATATGTGAGATTTTAATCCCCTAAAATGTAATTTTAGAATAATTTCAAGACAGAAAACCTATTAAACCCCCAACATTTTATATTTCTTAAGTAATTGTCTACAGTTTTGGGGGCATAATACGGATATGGAGCATAAATAACAAAGTGAATATGAAAAATATGAGATCCCTCTGCTTGTCTAAAAATCCAGCAAATCACAATGAATCTTTAAAACAAAGAGTACAAAAAGAGGAAATTAACTTCAGAACAGTCTCACACTGAATCTAATCAGTGTTGCAACTAGCTGTTAAGAAGAAAGGGATCATTAATTGCTTTTTTACAATTTTTTCTGCTAACATTTTTGACCAAAAGCTGAAGCTGATGCTCAAAATATTTCTGAGAACAATATCTAAAAAACCAAATGTTAAACCTTGAAAGGATCCCTTTTTATGCTTTATCATTTACATTAGAAAGCACCCATACATCATAGGACTGTGATAAGACAAATCATATATTTAATTTTATGTGTGACGATTAGAGTGGGTTAGAGGCTACCTGGAAAAATGTCATTTTTTTTCAGTAATGTTGACTCATCAAAACTGAAGTTAAGCAACATCAGTTTGGTTATAAAGAAAAGGAAATGTTGGCAACTGTCCCAACTCAAAGAACCTGTAGCAAAAAAATGCTTAAAGATCTGATTCCATGTTTTGTTTTATTGCTGTAAAACTTTTTATTAAAGTTTTTAATTAGCATATATTACACAAAGTTCTTAAAATCAAAACTGTACTGTCAGAACTTCCCTGCTATTGATTTTGGCACAAGTTCATTTACGTTCAGGTTTGTCTAGTTCAATGTAATGCAGACACATGACTTAAAAAGAGAATTTCAAAAAGAGGACAGTGCCTTTAGAAGACATAATTTGCAAAAACACAACATAATGAACAGATCTGACCACAGACAACGTGAAAACCTCAGTGGAATTTAGAGAAGAGAAAGTGCTTTTCAACCTAGAAAAATTCACCTGAGTCTCAAGTCCCGTTTCCCAGCTCTGTCCAATCCCTCACTTCCATCCCCATTCTTCACCTGTCTTGCTCACACCTCCCCTAAATATGTATCCTGAGGAATGAGTCTGCACACAAGCTGTTACAACTGAGCAACTGGTATCTAGGAAGAGGGCATGGGTCTATCTATGGGGACTTGGAGCCTACATGTGCCTCACACCAGCCTTGATTATAAAACTATGTCAAGCTCACTCAGAAAGCAGGAGTACTGGCTACGGAATTGTATTTTAATATGTCAGGCTAGATGCTAAGAAGAGCAGAAATAAAAAAACACCTAGATTTGCATTAAGTATGCTTTGACAAAAATAGTGGTTTACTTCACTCATTTTCTACAATTTCACAACCTTCTAAACAAAGTATGAAACATATTCCAGATAAATTTGGAATAAATTATTTTTCCTTTGGGTCAGAATTGCTCATAAGCACAACCCTCATCTAAAAGTAAACTGCTGATATTGTGACACAACTTAGAAGAAAATATCCTGTTTTGCAAGGGCAGTAGAAGCTGGCCTTCACCATGAATTGCCACCATCACTAATGAAAGTGGCTAGCTGGATGGCTAAGGAGACCTCTCATCAGGGAATGTTAATGGAGAGGAATCAACCTTATATGCAATAAGTGAACAATCAGGTAATGGAGTCAAGGAACCATATAGGCAAGGTGGAAAATAAATGCCAGGGACTTGAGAAATCTAATCAATGCCTGATTAAGCTAATTGAAGCCTGGCCACTGAAAATTAATGATTCAGAAAATTGCTCCCAGAACAGAAAAAAGCAAAGATTGCTGGATCTCACATAAGAGACAGAAGGTTCAAATGTGAAAGCAGTTATCAGGAGATTAATACACGGTACCCAGGGTACATAAGAGTATGCTGTCTCACCTTTTGCCACATTAAGTGTATTGCTTCCCTGCAGCTTCTCCCAGCCCAGGCACCCACCAAGGCTTTGAAGTCCACTAGTTTCATTTTTTTTAACAGTAAGAATAAAAGGAACACAGCTGAAAAGATCAGTACTGTTCTAATTACTCCAGAATGTCTTCCTTTCCAACTTCAGTGAAAACAAAGGGCTTGTGTTCAAACTGAAAAACATAAAGTAGTGATGCTAAAAATAACTATGGCATGAAATGCAAAAGACACTTTATCACATGCTCAGGTACAATTGCTTTAATCCTAATCACCAGTGTTTTCAACTAAAGGCTCTTTCAAAAACCCTTATTGAACTGGTGGGCTTTTCTTTTTGTTCCTATTATTTGTGTATTCCTGGATATCCGTGGATAACTGCTGAGATCTGTAAGAGGTCATTAATTTTTTTTTTTTTTTTAAAGCAGGCCTAATATCAGAACACTTGCACTTATTACACAAAAGCCTTCACATCTACAAGAAATTTCCCAGGGTACTGGGTTTTGAAACCATTAAGTTGTAAAAATACTTACAATTGTACCTTTCAATATTAGTGCTTTCTTAGGCCAAGAGATCCCAAACTAAATTCTTGTGGTTTCCATGGAGTTCTGCTAAGCCATGAAAACTAGGTTGTGGACTGTCCATAGGAGCATATCAAACAGTACTATAATTCCTCCATTAAAAATCTGATGAGAAAAAAGTGCATGTCTTTACTAGTACTCATTTAATTCTTGAATTTATTCTGATTTTTTCTGATTCAATCATCTGTACCTCATTACTCATTTGAGATGCTGTCTTCATTGCAATGACATTTTTAAAAGCCATCCATGACAAAACTGAAGGTGTGACAACATTCCTTTGGCATAAAATGATTTAGGGATCACCACTTTTAAATCAACACGTATTTTATCCTTCCATTGTGGCAATTTTGCTGCCAGCTTTGCTAGCTCCTCCTGAAGTTTGTCCACATTCCTTCAACCTTAATTAAATTAATTTGAAGCGTATTTATAATTTAATACATCATTGGTCTTCCATTTTCCAAATGATTAATAAATAGACCAACCTCCATCCGTGAGTTGGAACCTGAGATACTCCAAAGGCTATTTTTTTCTCCTGAGGAAAATGAACTCCTTTCTGTTTTTCTTTTTCTGCTTTGTACTCTTTTATCCACAGACGATGTTACTTTCTCAGAGTATTACGCTGCTCAGAATATCAAAGATACTAAAGTGTTACTATGCCTAACTCAGACATGCCCTGATGCCTAATGGCATACTTGCATGCAATTAATATGCAGCTAAAGAGATTCCCAAAGCTGGCTGAATGTGACACTGCTAAGCAGTGAAACAGAGGAAATGGGTGGGGTTTAGGCATCAATTCAGCTGAAGCAGGCATTCTGCCAGGCACTGGAAATCCTATCAGAACAAAGGGAACAAAACATTCACTCCTTGGGATCTCAGAAATCCACCGATTTTAACAGTTATTTTGAATACAGAGAATGTAAGATCAAATCTATCTTCTGCACCGATTCAGAAGGAATACTTGAATCTCAGACTTCTATCTCCTCTCACCACCTTTCTAGGGAAATTACATCCTTTTGTTTCCTTAGCTGACTCTTCAAGAAGTATCAGTGATTATGTACAAAAATATACTTTATCAACTGTTTTTCATTCATCTACTGTATCATTTATACATTTAAGGAACTAGTGAGGTGCAATAATCCCTTACAAAATTTGTGCCATTTTTTCCCTACCATATCAGCAAACTGTGTTTCTGAGATTTTTTATAACTTCTGTATTTTTAATCATCCTATCAGCTAAGTTGCCAAGAATTGAAGTAAGTCTTACTGCTCTGTAATTCTCCAGGTTATTATGCAGGCTTTTTATAAATATAATATTTGCTATCTTCCACTATAAATGCTGACTTAAATAAAAGAATGTATACTTCAGTTAGCAGCTTTTTTACTCTTAAATTCATTAACATGTCTACTTATGCTCCATCCAGCTTGATACTGTCCTTAATCCATTGCTTTTCTGGCTTTGGACTCTTCAGCAATTTAGACTTTCACCTTCCCAGCTAGGTAAGAAGAACTTCCCAGTCTCCATTACATTAAAGATGAAATTCCTTGACTAGAGAGTTGTCAAAACCCCATCTCTTGAAAGGAACTCTTTCCTTCAGGATCTGCCCTGTCTTAATCTATCAGCTACCAGTGCTGTCCTGTTTGGGTCAATGTTTGTCATGGAAATAGAACTCATATATGGAAATAGAACTCACACATAAAAACTGTGTGGGCAATCCTCCTCACTTGCAGCAAGTCCCTAACATCTTTTAATCAGAGATTACTGCAGTGACTCTACACTGAAAAAAAAAAAACAACAGGAGAGAGAACTAAACCAGCCTTCCCTCCACAGTGGGCAAAGTACTGTACTCTGCAGAAGCAGAGCTCAAAGGTTGTTGGAGTAGCTTTGGAAAGGTTCTCCCCTCTGTTTGCATCTGTCTGGTTACATTCGTTTCCTCTAAGTTACTGCTCTGAATCAGAATACTCTCTTAATTACCAGTGGATCAAATTTCCCTTATTTATCTGTCTGACCTTTACTATTGATTTAGGAGGACACTAGGTCAAAAGCCAACTAAACGTACCATTCCAAAATAATTAAGGAAAGCACTGTATGCTGAGCTGTTATCAACTCCTTTCTCCAGACTGTGCAATCCTCTTTTGCCTTTTGCCAAGTGCTATTGCACAAGAAACCCTTTTCTGAAAATACTGGTCATTTCAAGTAAATCAAAGAGATCACTTTGTAACATTCCTATGAAAAACTATCAGCTTTTCTTCCTAAGTATGGGAGTCTTCCTCCCATACTTGGTGTAAGACTACTGAATTTTACCATGAAAGGCCCTCTTCTAGGTCAAGTCCTACATCAGCCAGCTCTTAATAAAGACAAGCATTATTCCACAATGCCATCACAAGCCTTATTACGAAAGGACCAAAGGAATCTCACCCTGTTACCATTATGCTACACATTTATTTCATAAAATCTTCAGTCTTAAATGTTTCTGAAATTATCTCAGCATCAAGAATCACGTTCTGAAGTGTTCATAAACAGAAAGCATAAAAGGGCAGCAAACATTATTGAATTAAAATTTCCTATTGAATTCAAATGAGTGCAAGTATTTGGTCATGAGTTTGGGGGTTTTTTTCACAATTCAGTCAACTTTAGTCAGATTTATCATTGATTTAGCTATCTACAGGAGTGTGCATATCATGCAAGTACTTACTGGGTACAGCACAGTAAGATGTTTACACAGAATTTTAAAAGAAAACTAAAAAACTGGAAAAGCACATACTACATTAAAAAAAAGCTGAGATAATTATTTCCTTTCACTACAATCAAAAATCAAACTGTATTAGAATTAGATACTGAATACATACATAAATTCTATGGCATATAACAGAAAGAAGCATTTTTTAATTTCAATTAATTTCTTGTAGTCTTTATCCACAACTACACTGAGTGGACAAGAGTAAGTTGCAGCAGGAGATCAGGTGTTAAAAGACAAACACACTGAAAAGCATAAATTTATTATATATCTGCACTTTTATTCCATGCAACAATTGCAAAATGCCACTCAGGAAATGCCATCTCTGAGCTGACTGATAAGATCATTTCCTTATCTCTTTTTTAGCTCTTGTCATTCCTCCTTGCCATACCAGTCACAAAAAATAGGCCAAGAGGGGGTGGGGATAAGTAACATTTAATAAATCTACTAAAAAAAGGCAAGTGTGTATGTGTGTGTGTGTAT